>JANAVB010042020.1:17913663-18062659 GCA_029216955.1 Iris pallida
CCTATGACTTGACCATATGAGCAAGGGAATTCGATGCGAAATGGGAAGGTCCCTATGTTGTAAGCAAAGTCTTCTCAAATGGAGCCTATCAACTTTCATAGCTCGATGTCGAATTACCATGATGCCTATCAATGGCAAATTTCTCAAAAGTATATGTATAAATGTAAATGCTTATAAATTGTCAAACAGAATCAAGTTCATAAATAAAATGCAATTTTATTTTATTAGATGATAGTACATAATGTTAAAGGTCACTATCATCTTTCTCTACATTGGGACGAGGCCACGCCGTCCTTCTCGAAGACATGATCAGCAAAAGAGCTAAGACCTCCTTGCTGGAACCCACGGGAATTTGCAGGCGTCCATCCTCATGGCTTCTTCTTCTTCATCTTCCTGGTTCTAGCAGGAAGTCCAAGATATCCCGTGGCGGCTGGGGTGCAGACGGACCTTCGCCCGCTTTTTTTGCCTCCTTCGGTGGATTGGATCGGCAGGGTGATCTTCAGTGCCCTTCTCAACCTTCGGGGCGACCTCGCTTTCTTAGATGCTTCTCCGGACGACATTTTATGTTGAAGAGCAGAAGTGTTCATTCCTGTCAGATTTCTGCTATATTTATAGGCAGAAGTTCCTCAAATAAGGAAGCGACGGTTCATCCATTCATTTATCACATTCATCAGACGGTTCATTCGTTCATTAAAGCCCGACGGTTCATCCGTTCATTTATCATATTCGTTTGACGGTTCATCCGTTCATTTATCACATTCATCAGACGATTCATCCGTTCATTAAGGCCCGACGGTTCATCCGTTCATTTATCATATTCATTTGACGGTTTACCCGTTCATTGTCATCCATCATTTGACAGTTTACCTGTTCATTCATTTCACATACATTGACGATTCATCATCGTTTATTATCTATATCAGCAACTGGTTGTTTTCGACTAAGTTGTCAAGTCGAAATAATAATATTCAATATATTCTGCCACGTCCATATTACCTCTGAGCAGATATAATGAATATAATTATTTTCTATAAAATCATCAGGAAATATATCATGTCTTGCACTCTGAATATATTTTCTATCTCTATTATTTATATCTAAATAAGATATGCAATAAATAATGGAGCCACAACAAAATGTCTTTTATATCAAAATACGGGACATTACAAAAGTGTAGCTATAGCAATAAAACACAAATACAAAATCAAGAAGGAGGGACAATCAGATTGTCAATCTGCTGCTTCAATGTCCGCAGCTCTTCTTCATGTGTTGATTCTACTATCTTTCTTGCTTCCTCCATCCCATTTTCTTCATCAAAGATGGGCATATCCACTGTCCTGCGGGTAATTTCAGCACTATGAGTCTCGTCATACTCATTTTTCTCCTGAATTAGGGCATTGAGTTGTTCAATCATAAGTCGTTGATTGGCAGTTTCTTCTTCAAATTCCTTCTGAAGGCGAATAATTTCCGCTTTCAATCCAGCAAGCCTCTGTCCTTTGTTCTCAGCTGCCAAAGTAACTGATTCTATCTTTGAGTTGAATTCAGCTGACTTTGCAGAATGAGCTTCTAAAAGGTTCTGAAGGTTTATTCTTTCTATATCAGCTTCTTGGGCTAGTCGCTCATATTCAGCTTGCACCAGAGAGTCTATATTCTTCTTCTTGAGTTCTTTATATTTCCTTATGGATACTTCCAACTCATCTAATATATGTTCAAGAAGAATGGCTTGGGCTTCATCTCCTTGGCCTCTTATGGCTTTTATCAAGAAAGAAGTGGGCTTCCTGACCATAATGAAGTCAGCTCCTTCTTTCTCTATCATTTTACGGACAAGAGATCCCAATGACTCAAAGAAACATCTGGTAAATGATTGTACAACTTGCTGATTGATGGCTATGGTTCCAGGAGTCGAAGCTACCCTATTGAGGATGGAGTAGTCGGTTGCTCAAACCTTTGCTGCTGAATGATGGGTTCTTTAAATAAAGGAGCCAAAGTAGAGCTGGTTGCTCCTCCTGCTTGTTCTTCTGCAAAAAGTAAAATTATTATTTTACTAATTTGCCAATAAACAAAAAGATCAAATAAAAAAACAGTCTTACCTTGATTTGATCTAACAACAACTGCATCTCCTGCCGGAATAGACTCCCGTGAACGGAAGTAGCTTCAATTGCGACAGCTTGGCTACTACCTGCTTCAGAACCGCAAGATAAGTGATGGCTACTACTAACAACCACCATCGGGATAGGCACCATGGTGAGGTCCATTGGAGGTGTTGGTAGAGTATCAAGATCTGCAAGAACTACAAATGAAGATATTATATATCAATCTATTTTAAAGAAAGAAGATTGCTAAATCTCGTTTTATACCTTGGGGTTCGGTGGTGGAATTCTCTTTCGGAACGTCTTCACCGGCCGCTTCTTCAGGAGATATTTCTATCTCGGCGTCTTCATCAGGATTAACAACCTTTTCTGCGAGCGCCTCCACTTCAATATCCTTTTTAGGATTTGAAGCATCATCGGCGGTATCAAGAGATATGTGTTCTTCGTTGTTCCCTTCAGGATCCTGTATATACTCATCAACGTTTCCAGATGACGAGCTTTCTTCATCCTCTTCTTCTTTCTCTTGTGCTGCATTCCCACTGTCGGTTGCAGTCTGATCTTCTTGCAAGCTATAACTGCAGTCGGCCAAAGCTGCTATCATTTCATGCTCTTCTTCTTCACGAAGAGTCTTAGGAGTAGGAGGAAGCTGAGTTGTTTCCGCGACGGGTGAAAGAGGTTGTGTAATATTTTGCTCATCCTCAATGATGTTTTCTCTGAATGTTTCAACTTCAGTTCTGGGGTCGAGATCTCCCCTCTGTTCAGTTTCTTCAAGGGTTTTACTCCCTGATTCAGAAATAGGTGTAGGAGATGACATTATAAATCCTGCTGCAGCATCTACTGAAGTCAGGAGTTGCTTAGAAGAAGAGGCTTCTAAATTTCTTCTGGTGACCAATTTCTTCTTCTTTCTGTGTAGAGGTCTGTCGGGACTCTCTACATTTATTGGTGCTATTTGCTTCTGTACAGAAGTTGGTGTAGTAGCAACTTCTTGATTTGTCTCGGCTAGCTGCCGAGATTGGGATCTTGTAGTCACTTATCAGAAGAATGCTCCAAGACTAATTTCTTCTTTGCTGCAGGAGCAGGAGGCTCCTCTCTTCTTCTTTTCTTGGCAGGAGACTTTCCCACTCTTAGAGAGATCCGCATTGCTGCGTTATCTCTTGTTGGAACATCATTTCTCTTGAAGTTTCTAGGGGTTCATCCGCCGGCTCGTTTGCCTCATCATTGGCAGGGATTGATAAAGCTATCCTCCCTTTCCTCAATCTTATCGCAGAAGCAAAACTATCGGCGAGATTAAAGTTCTCGGCAAAAGTATTTGCAGATGTGTAAAATACCGAGTATGTAAAGAGCATCCGAGGCCCTTGAGGAGTGCTCTTTGGTGGCATCGAGAAGGTAGCCTTTGTGTCACGGGCATTGTAGTAGGCCCAAGCTCGGGCCCCGTCAATCAAGAAACCCTTGCCCTGAAGGCAGGTGATTGCATTCCCTACGTGGAACTGATCATACCCAAATTGTCTAGCAAAACGGCTAGGGAGGTATGGTTCCAAAAAGCATTCTTCTTCAAAGCGGTATACTAAGTGAGATGGTCGAATTGTCTTCAACCATTCAAAGGCCACGCGGTTTAAGGGCTGCAGTTTTGAATCTACCATGTTGGGTGGCATCTGGTCATGACCGGCCGGGAGAGGGGCGTAACAGAAGTTCCATCCTCTGTTCAAATTTAAAACAAATCTGCACTCACTCAGAGAGGTGTACTTCCATTTACCCTGAGAATATCTGCGCAAGAAGCTGCCATCTACTGGTCCCATACCAGGGTCCATTAAAGTTGGATAGTGGAGGAGTAACCATCCAAAGAGATAAGTGTACGGCATTTCGAGACGGGGGAATTCTTTCTCTCCCTTTGCCTTCAGCATCGAGTCAACATACAAGCGAAGACTCGCATTCAATCTGCAGGTCATTGCCGATAACAAGTCAACCTTATAACCGAAGACTAGCTTGACGGCAGCAAAAAGTACACCGTGATGAAAACGGTCCACTGCACTAGATCCCGGGACCACGAATCGTCTGAGCCAGTGTGTCAGAAACCCTGCTAACTGGGCTTCTTTGGACATGGGTCTGTAACCCATTCTCAAAAACTCTCCAAAATGTCACCTTTCTTTAAAGGTGGATATTGATAATCATCCTTCATTTCCTTATCATAATGTTTACTTTCTTCCATCATCTTCATGACTTCCGTGTTAATTAAGGGTTTGAAAAAATGAGGGTAACATTTGTCATTTTCCTTGGTTTTCTTCTCTTCAATATGATTTAAGAACAAATATGGCAACCACTTCGAAGAATAGCAAGTGTTGGCCGTAGCACTCTTATAGTACAAAGAGCAAATTTTGTAATGGCATAGCAGTTCTTCAAATACTGCTACCATTTCTGCATTTTCTTTTCTGAGTTTCTCCAACTCGTCATTTGTGGGAACAAACTCCTCATATGGAGCATCCGCCATGGGCAAGTATGAGATGTACTTCATCTCGTGGAGTGCAAACCCCATCTCTCCACCCGGGGTCATGAAGGTTCCTGTTCTGTAATTGTATCGCTCAGCCAAGGCCAAAAACATTTGAGGGTTAGGAGCAAACCCGTATACAGTGGCATGCACTGCTTGAAACAGGTTAATTTGTTGAAGTTTGTCTTGGAAGGTTGTCAGAACCCAATTTGCAATGCAATTCCATCGTTTGTAATCTGGATTCACTAATCCAGTCATTCTGATATCCTGTTCAGGGTATCTTCCTTCTTCCTTCGCAAATTCATTTGCGAATATAGGGGTTCTGACGGGCATCAGCATAGAGGAGTTTTCCGGTGGGATGCAGCTGGGTCTTAAACCTCTCAACATAACACTGTATCTGTCAGAAGAGCTGTAAAACATATCTTTCCCGTTAACCTTCTTTACAAAGATCTTTCCTACACGAGCATCCTGGAGAAGGGTGATGTTCCAATCCATTTTCCTTGGGTAGCTCGCATGAGCGTACCGTGACAAAGGAAGGCATCGAGCAATTTTAGGAATGAAGAATGATCTGTCTTCCCGGTGGACTACCATCTCCTCCATCATTGGCCTAGGCTGGGAGACTTTTTCAAAGGCGTCACCAAACAAGAATAAGGGTTTCTTATGGATAACAGCATCTGCTGATTCCAGAGGTTGTCCATTCATCAGACACATTAAAGTTTCGTTGTCCTGAGAAATCAATATTGCCTGACGAGAAGTCGGCAGATCGTACTGAGGATAATGGACGTGAGACAAATCTTCTTTATATTCAGATTCAGACAAAGTTCCCACAAAATGTTCATAGTTTGGATCTTCATTGGTTTCAACTGCATCAAAAACAGATGAAGATCAGTACAAGTCAAAAATTCTATTTTTCAGACAAGCAAAACAGAAGAGTACACAATCCTCAGATTGCGCTAACATGGATTGCGCAACATTAGTTTGCGCATCATAATAGGGTGCGCAAACCAATCGATTGCGCTGACATTCAGCGCAAACCAATCGATTGCGCTGACATTCAGCGCAAATCAATCGATTGCGCTGACTTTCTGTCAGCACAATTCGATAGATTGCGCAGGATTACAGTCTTCATAAAAATGAAGACTGACTGTTTATGCAACCAAAAACCCTAAAAAGGGTGGCGTAAGTTGAACTCATCTCTAAAAAGAAATGAGTTTCGAAGATCGAAGGAAGTCAAAACACCCTAAAAAGGGGTTTCGATCGGTTTTACTACCTATCAAAGCAGGGTGCGCAGACTCATGTCGAGATGCTCGCCGAGCAACTCTGTCAGAGAATTCGGCCGGAGCTTTTCCTTTCGCAGCGGTGGTGGCGGCAACATTAGATCGTCGAGGCGCCATGGAAGTTGTCGGAGAAAGAAGACAGAAAGGGTTCGGGGATTTTTCCTTCAAAAGCACAAAGGAGACAAAGTAAAAAAATGAAATGAAGAAGTGGGCTATTTATATATACGAAACGGCTGCCTTGGATTGCGCCTAAGATCGGGGAATACTTCGCTTTGCGCAGACAGCTCATCAACATGCGCAACTTGGTTCAATATTCAAAAATTCAAAGTATTTCGAAATTTTAAATCAAATCAACTTTCGAAAACTTTGAAGGGGGTCTTGTAGGTCCTAAAAAATCAAGTTGTATCAATCAACAAAATCAAGAAATCAAGATATACATCATCTTGTTGAATTGTGCAGACAACAGATTGCGCAGCCATCCGATTGCGTATTCTAATTTGCGCACACAACCGATTGCACAAGCTGACGTGGCAGAAGTCATCATTACTAAATCAAATCAAATCTTTTCTGACAACTGACAGCGCGGATAACAAGGAGTCTGTTCGTTTCCTGCGCCGCACAGTGCTCGAGGGCGGCTGACAGCTGGCAGCGCAAACCAATCCTGCGCAGTTTGAGTTTGCGCAAACCATGTATGCGCAATTCAACTCTGCGCACTCCATCAAACGTAACTGTTAAGTTACACGTGGCATTCATGCCATCGATTGGTCATTACATGGCAACTGTTTATGCACGATCATGCGCATTTCTATCAAATCATGCCATGTGTCCATGATAGTCGGCCCACGATCCAGTAACTATCTGCGCAAATCAATGTTGCGCAAACCAATGCTGCGCAAATCATCATGCGCAGTCCAAAATAACTGAAAGTTAGTTATTTCTAGAACTCTATAAATAGAGTTTCAAGTCTTCATTCAAGGGGCAGAGATCAGAGATCAGATATCAAGATCAGAAATCAGAAATCAGAGAGTCCAGGAGTTCTTGCCAAAGTGCTGCTGCATTCTTCCGAGACTTTTGTCTTCAACTTCAGAGGCTTTTGCCTTCAGTTTCCAGAGTTGTTTTCAACTTCAAAGGCTTCATCTTTACAGTTCACATCGTCCAAGGGATAAAGCAATCATCATCGAGATTGGATTCCTACAGTTGTAATTTTCCCAGAATTCTTGTAATCTTTATTACAGTTTGTATCAATAAAGTTCTGTACTTTTGTTTTTGCAAACACCAACTCCTTGGGTGCCAGACGATATACTTGGGAGAAAATAGGCTCCGCTCCGGAAATAAGCTCAAATAGAAAACTCAATATCTCGGTCCGGTGGTAGTCCTGGCAACTCCTCGGGGAATACATCCTCGAACTCGGTGATAATAAGGTGCTGAGGGGTGTCATGCATCATCATATGAGTCCCCAATGTGGGTGTATCATAACTCTCTCCGTTTTCTTTGGTGAACTCAAACTTTGCCGTATTTGGTGGTCTAAAGATAATACTGCTCCTATGGCAGTCTATGAGAGCGAAATGTTGGCTCAACCAGTCCATTCCAAGAACCACATCAAATGTCGGCATAGGGAATACAAGAAGTCGTGCCATCATCTCTCTGTCATTTATCACTACAGGACAAAGTCTACAAACACCACTAATAGGTACAACTCCTCCTCCAGTAAGGATTTTAACATTCTTAGCTAAGGGTGTAATGGGAATGCTGTGTCTAGTGGCAAAACTAGGGGCTATAAATGAATGAGTGGCTCCAGTATCAAATAATGTAATAGCAGGAGAAGATGCAACTAAAACCATACATGCTATGACCTCAGCCTCTGTCTCTACATTCTCAACAGCTAGAGAGAATGCTTTTCCATGGTTTTGCCCTGGGCCTTGAGCTCTGGCCTTGTGGTACTGGGCTGTCTGTGGAGGTAATGGTGGACGAGGTGATGGAGCTGTAGGCCTTTGGGCCTGATGTGCCGGAACTAGAGCCTGCTGCTCAGGACAATATCTGACCAAGTGCTGTCCTGATCCACATCTCATACATAAGCCCAAACAGAGTCGACAGTCATCTCTGATATCCCCCTGCTTCCCGCAAAAGTTGCAGGTGGGCTTCTGATAAGGTGTGTGCCTCTGCTGGTACTGTCATGTGGTCCTCCTGATAGGTCCTTCCTGCGTAGCTCGGGCTGCTGTAGCTGCTGGGATATGTCGTCTCGATGTCTGCTGTTGTTCCTTGCGAAGAATCTCCTGAGCACGAGCTTCTTCCAAGACAGCTGAATGGGAGACTCGAGACTGGGTTGTCGTATAAGACTTGAGCTCTGGTACAATCCCCTGGTGAAATCTCCTCGCCTTCTCTAACTCCGTCGAAATCAATCCTGCACCAAATCGACTCAGGCGATTGAACTCCGAGTCATACTCATCAACTGGCATATTCCCTTGCTTCAGATGAAGGAACTGGTCGTAGAGACCATCTCTGACATGAATAGGAAAGAACCTCTCATAAAACGCATCATAGAACTGCTTCCAGGTGATCCCAGTGCCTAGTCGTCTCTCTTCCGCCTTCCACCAGTGGTGAGCATTATCTTCTAACAGTAAGTCCACTGCTGTCATCCAATCTCGAGCTGGCAACTGGGATGCCTTCAGTAGCTTTTCGGTACTAATAAGCCACTGTGATACCTCTAATGGCTTCTTTGTTCCTCTAAAAGGCTTAGGGTTCATATCTGTGAAATTTTTGATAGAGCCTTCATAAGGATGCAGAGCCGGTGCTGGTACTGGTATTGGAGGTGGTGGTGGAGGTCTAGCCAATGATGCCATCATCGTCTGTCTCATCAGCTCAGTCTGCTGCCACTGAGCCTGCATCATGGCGTACATAAACTGAGAAGTAGGGCTCCCATCAGTCGGTGGTGGAGGCATCTGAGGTCCCGACTGTGGAGGAAACTGCTGAGGGAATGGTGGTGGTGGAGGCAGTGGTACATTCCCGTCCGGTGGCATGGTAGTGGTCTGTCCAGCCTGGCTGCCTGGGGGTGCTGTGATCTCTGGGTACTCCGTCGTCGATGTCGTAGTAGGCTGCGACTGTCCTGGCTGGTATGGTGTCGCTGGAGTCATAGGAGGATTCTGTACCTCCGGAGTAGCCTCTTCACCAGATGTGAGGGCCAAGACAGAAGTACGTCCGCTTCTTAAATGCATACTGTTGGCACGAAGAAGATAAGTTGATATTAGGAAGATTAGATATGAGGAAATCAAATAATCAAGGAAGTTTCAAAAAAGATTGGAAGTCAAGAGGTAGTAGAAGTTCTGGATGAGATATTCCTATTCCTATATACAGGCTTGTTAGGCACAGTCATGTAACCCAACAATATATATGTAGACCTGCATGGGCCACCACAAAAACATGTAATGCTCCAGTCCCAAAATATGTAGGGCCAAGTACGTGAACATGCCAGCTGCACATATACGAAGAATACTCCAATATATAGAATCCTCATATATGCACATAAGCTGTAAATAAAAATAATCACAGGACAGAATAACATATCTAATCTCATCACAGCTCAACACAGAAGATAACGAAGTCCAAATAAATAAATAAGAGTACCAAAAGATAGCCGGGTGAACATACTCACTCCAAACAGCTATGAAAAATAGTCTCACAAGATCGGAGTCCGACCTCCGCAAAATAGAAAGAAAAGAGATGTAAAATAATGTCTACAACTGTCTCAGATAAGAAATAGTCTAGAAATCAAAAGGCACTGCCTCGTCATCCATGTGGGATAGCTCCAACGCCGCTCCGTACTCCTGTGGAAAATCGTCTAAACCTAGAAAGATAACCAGGTCCTCAGGGGACATAGCAAGATACAAGAAAATACCATGCCATATAAAATGTGATAATATAATGAGGAAAAAGGTATGCATGCAATCGGGTTCCTGACCATTCTACTGTGAATATGCAGTTGAGATACATTCCTTCGACGCATGAGCCTTGGCTGAATATAGGATCCAGTATAGTCCCCTCTTGGGCACCAGTGACCAAGCGCATGACGTTCCAAGAACGACAGTGGCCAACCTGAGAGGCTAATCATACCCGTATCTCCAGCGGAGCTTCTGGGTTACAAGGGAAGTGCAATCGAAGCCCATACATCAGGTAATGTTCTTCCCACCCAATGCCTAGTATCATCATCTCCATGACTGACATGTACCTCTAGTAACCGCCAAGTCTTCTAACATGCAACTCTATTGGCAGTTACCCCTAACCGTCGCACGCTCCATACGTATCGGTGGCCAGCCGACTATGCGAATACGTGTCCTACATGTGACTCACATCACGTGATACAACAAGTGTCAAGGCCGTATGAGATATACCAATACCTCAACATCAATGGGTGGTCAATAAACTAAGTCAATGCAAGAGGAATAAATAAAGCGAGAAAAACGACCGATAGAGTCGCTTGCACCCAAGTGTGACTTGGACGCACAGTTTAGATATTAAGAAATAAGAAATGCTGAAAATAACAACTGAAAATAAGAAATATAATAATCACAGAGTAAGGTGGCAAGGTATCTTGCCTGATGGTGCAAAGTGGCAAGCCCAAGAAATCACAATGTCAGCTAAGAAACATCACAGTCTCCAAACAACTCCGGATGCTGAAACAAACATCAAAAATGCACTCGGTGTAAAAGATATACCTAGGAAACGCCTCTCCAAAAGTCTAATTCTGGAACAGGGGCAAAATCATAATTTCGGATCAAAATGATGTCCGCCGTTGGACCCGCTTTGCACCGAAATACGTGCCAAAGTCTATGATCTCTAAATTCGTCAAACTACACGTCTACGGTTTTAGTTTGAGGAGAGAAACTCAAGGGTATGTCCAGTTTTGGATTCCGATGAACCGTGCACAAAATCGCCCGTTTGAGT
Organism: Iris pallida; assembly: GCA_029216955.1. Classification (NCBI taxonomy): domain Eukaryota; kingdom Viridiplantae; phylum Streptophyta; class Magnoliopsida; order Asparagales; family Iridaceae; genus Iris; species Iris pallida. The sequence goes on from JANAVB010042020.1 coordinate 17,924,451, forward strand.
GGGTCGCGGGCCCGCCAAAAATGGGTTCCGATTCGACCTTCTCAGAATCGAACCAAACTTGGTATACAGGACCAGAATTTCGATCCGGACCTGTTGGCATAAGTTTCGTCTCGATTCGACGACTGTACACGAAATTATGGGCAAGTTTGTAAAATGCCGATACGGGGGTATCTCGACGGATACGCGTTGATTTCGTCGCGCATACACGACGAAACTGAGTTCCGTCAGTTCCCACACGTCAGCGACGTCCATACGTGCCTTTTGATGCATAAATCACATGACTATGTCGCCCGGTTTGTCGGGGCGCACGCCATATCGGTCAAATTTCAGAAAATTAATATAACTAAACACAGGTTTTTCCTCAACTTCAACATCAATCTACTTTTTACACGCTAATCAAAACGACGATTCAGAAGATGCGTTGTGATCTCGGTTATGTTGTCTTTTACTATTTTCAATTAGTTCCAATATTATTTTACTGTACAGCAAGAAAAATTGGCCGACAAGTTGTCGTTTTAAAATAGTTTTGTAGCGTTACAGAAAACATATTTTTGTTCAACTTCGTCTCGATTTTTCGAGCAAGTCGATGGGTTTTTTTCGAAATCCACCTGGAGGATCTCGAAGAAGGTCAAGTCTACTTTCCAAAAAATCTTACGGATCGAAAATGGGTGCTACGAGTAAAAAGTTACGTCGTAGGGAAATAGGGTACCTTGAGTGGGAAAACTGCTCCGTGGGTGACGCGGGGCTGACTTTCGATGCTCCGTTCATCGCGCACAAAACTCCGTCACTGGTGAAACGGACTCGCAGGCGAAGGGGGTATGATCAGCTGCAAATTTCATTTTGAAAGTCTAGGGTTTTGAGGCTTGTGGAAAAAGTTGTATTTATAACAACTTCTAACTAAACCTAATACCAATCGGTTTTGGTTTTAAAGCATCCCATGGTTTCGGGTTTTCTCGGGTGAGCTGCTGCATGCAGCAAGGGAAAAGGGGGTGTGGGACCCGCCCACATGGGTTAGTGGTTATATATATATATATATATATATATATATATATATATATATATATATATATATATATATATATAATATATATATATTTTATATATATATATATATATATATATATATATATATATATATATATATATATATATATATATATATATATATATATATAAAAAGAATATATATATATATATATATATATATATATATATGTATATATATATATATATATATATATATATATATATATATATATATATATATATATATATATGTATATATATATATATTTTCCTTTTTCCTTTGAGCTGCTGTGGTCAGTCCTCCTTGGGCTGACCACCTGAAAATCTTTTTTTTATAATATATATATATATATATATATATATATATATATATATATATATATATATATATATATATATATATATATATATATGAATACAATTCGCACAAAAATCCTATAAATTGTAAATAAGTAACAAAGATCTTTTATAATAATTGTAGACTATATTTAGTAGCACTTTAAAATATCAAGCACACATTTGCACACATAATATATATATTTATATATCTATAAATACACCCATATATACCAACTAACTCTTTAATGCCAAATAATATATAAAAATAATAATTTTTAAATCACTAAAATAATTAGAAAATCTTGGGGTATTACAACACTCGCAGATTACCGCCCGTGCCGACTCATCTATATGAGGTTACTAGTATGACAAGCTATCTTGGACACATAGCTGGTATAGGATGGACCGGTCATCGCAAGTAGCTAGCCCCAATGAGCGTCCACCGAATACTTGTCTTTCGACTCAGCTATCCCGCTCACATTCACCCTCGGTTTCCTCCTAGGCCGGAACGGTCCCGTGGCCCCGGGTTGTCGTCCGAGGAAACAAATCGTCCTTGTCGACAAGTTGTCTAATGACCATGCAAGATTCGACTCAAACTGACGTCTCACACAGTCATCCTTCTTTCAGTGTTACCATCTCTTTTAAAACCAATATTAAGACTTTTTAATCATTTGAGACCCCTCGACGACCCACGGTCGCGAGTATTCTTTCCATGTTACCATATCATTTCATTCAACTCATGAATGCCTATTCGATAGTCCTTTCTCCAAAACTCATTAAATCAACCGTGGTTCATGCCTTAAACACTAAGTACGTACATCGTGCCTTAAACCGACTTACGTTCTATGCGACGCTATCGCCCAAGTCATACTTTATATGACGGGCCTTGAGACCGTAAGACTATGTGGTTATACCCAACCGTAGAACTCGTAGGACTGTGCTTGCTACCACTCTGATAGCCTAACATAACTTGCCTGACTTAAACGCACAACAACTCGATGAGCAAGGGCTGCGTCAAGCCTCGCATTGCGGAAACGTGACGCGCATGCGTTCGACTTCTGAACGACCAAGTCATTTGGGTGCCTAGACTTATGTCATAAGCCGTGCAACGCAACTTAACTCATGGGGCAAGCCAAGGCTATGCCAAGCCTTAGAGGATAGGACCGTGCATGCTTTATGAAGCATTTATGCGGGCGACGCCTATGACTTAGGCTACGTTCGTAACTTCGCCTACTCAACCAACTTTCCTTCTCCTAAGCCACGGGACGAATGATCGAGTGTCATTTTCAAAGCACGTTGTGCACCAACTCTAAGCCAACCGTTGGACCTTTCCATATTCTAACTCAATTCGATCCGTCGGGATTATTTCCTTATCTATGTGGATTCGTCTCTTTTATTATCAAGCCTACTTATGCAAGTTGAAAATATGCAATTTATTATGTGAAGGCTAAGATGAGGCAAGTTCACCGAAACTATCCCACCTGAGCGAGTGGTCGCCTCGATCGAGCGATGTCTTCGAGCAGCCGTTGCAAGGCTAAGTCTGAACGCCGTTGGCATTTCGATTCCTCCGATTGACTGAGCGAGACGGGGCACTACAGTAGGGATCAAGGAAAATCTATGTATGATACACCATGTACCCATCTGCCCAATGACCCTGTACCATTAAAAACATTGCTCAAATCTATGAAACCAAATAAAGAACATTCATAAAATTATAGGAAGGTCCAGGATAGCCTGGGCATGGGGGAATACTTGCATTGGTATCCTGTATCAGCCTAGGATTAGGGGATGCCACAAACCCAGTACAAGCCTAGGTGCAGCAGTGAGCAAGGCCCTACCTAGTAATGGGTTGACAACTTCAAGTGGTAGTCCTTGGAGGAAGTCACCTGAGGGTACTCATTCGAATTCTAAACTGAATAAACATATTTCAATTAGCCATTATAAGACCCAATACAGGACAGGGGTTAGAGACAATAGGGCAGGAAGTAGATTCTTTGTATAAAGACTAAATCTGAGTTTGAGTGTGTATATGATACTGCTATAGTACTAAGAGGTGATAAACTAAACCTGACCCTACCACAGTACCAGGTATACATAGCTGGGCCCCTAGGAACATCAGGTGAGAGTCTTTGAGATCTAAAGGATGTTGACATGCTTATAGAAACAGCTACCTAGGCATGGGAAGGGGTGTTCCATAAAGAATAGGTTGGACTAGGAAGCCAGTCCTACGAGTAAGTTGATGCAGACTAAGGAGTGTCCCTCATAGGCACAGGAAATTCCAGGATTTCATAGCAGTGGCAGCTAAAGGTAGATGCCTAAATTAGGAAGCAAGTCTTGATAGATCAAGGGTGGAGGACTGAATATCAGTAGTATGTAGGTTACTGAGTTACCTGAGTAAACTAGGGTGCAGATAACTAAGGATTGGTATCAGGACAATGTAGGTTACTGGGTTACCTGAGGAAGTTACCTGAGGATCACCCAAGGCTTGAGAATCGACTTTGTTGCTGAGTTAACAGCCAACAATAAGAGGTAGGTTAGTTGCACTTCATACCCAATAGGTACTGGCATATAGGCCTATGTATCCCTAGGCCCTGTTTTAGAAACACTCTTGAATCCAGGGGAGGACCAACACACAGGTGGTTACCTGGGGGTCTCTCTCCATATTAACTTGGGACAATTTGAGATGAATTATCACTTGCATCCATGAGAAGCCTGTCATGGGAGGGTCCTTTGTATCTATTTGGATACTGACAAGAAATCAGATAGGTACAGGGCTATAGATGGTTCCTTAGATCAAATGGACACTTCTATGGGCAACACTCTAGTATCAGAGGTGACAATGTTCAGCAGTCAACTGAAGAGACAGATACAATATAGGCTTCACTGCATAGTCCAGATAATCATTTAAGTGATATAAAGGATACATGGGTTCCTTGGGAGGAGTCACAGCTGTTCTACTACTGAGCCTCTAGATGTCCTTGACCACACTAAGATACGACAGTGGGGACCAACCACAAGGGTGTGTGTGTCCCTATCACCAAGTTTCTGTAATGTTATACCTGGAACCATTAGATAGCTAAGAGTACCGGCACAGTTGTCTAGGAGAGAATAAGCCTTAAGGGCAGGATAAGGGGTATGGCCAGGGGGTAGATACTACATTAAAACTTGTAATATTCTTTACGTACTGATGTAATGTACAAGTGTGTCATGTAACACTAGCCAGGAAAGGTTAACAGGGAGTTAGGAACACCCTGATAACTCAGATGCTCTGGATTATGAGCATATAAGAGTAAGCCAAAGGGGGGAAAATCATGTTAGATGGGGTTTTAGCTTGCCAGGATATGGACTTGTAACCTGGACTACCAATTGTGCATGTAGGGATAATTAGCCTCTAGCTCTCAACACAACAAGTAAGTGAAACAAAAATATGGAAAGTACCAATAACATAAACACCACATAAACAGAGTTATTTTGATATGAGTTGCTCATTTATTTTATAAATTTTATAAAATAGGTTACTTGGACTCGAGTTTTGCATCGGATCCATACCAGCAGCTCAGGACCCCAGGCGAGTACAGTTTATTGCTTGTTTTCAGTATTGATCTTTACTATACATCATTGTTAGTCGGTAGAAATGTGATTTCATTCTTTATGTTGATTATATTTTGTGGTGTTGGGAGGGAAAATGAAGTACCAAAGATGTGTGATCTGACCTTATACCGTGTATACCGTGTAGACAGTGATTATTATTGCATTTATACCGTGTAGACAGTGTTCTTTATTTCAGTATACCGTGTAGACCGTGTAACTTTATACATTGTAGATATTGTAGACAGTGTCGTGTAATTGTCCCGAGACCGGTCACATATCAAAGGTACTTCAGTCGGTCAGTCGGTGAGTATTTTCCTGCATTTCATTTACTGCTTTCGGTATTTAGTTTTATTCTGTTTTTCTTTATTTATTTTCTAAATCATATGTCTAAAGGCTAACCTCTGTTATATAGTCATTTTCATATATTGAAACTGTATTCAGTGAATTGTACTCGTTCCATCCTGACTGGATAACCAAACAAATTTTAGGTGATTGCAAAAGGATCGTGTGTCCCGACCAGTATGGCCCGTACTTGGGAGATGTGGTAGAGACGGACTTTGCCTACCAGGAGGAGTACGCAGCATCTGATCCTGCTGCGCTTTCTTAGATATTTTAGTTAGCATTGGGACTTTGTACTGGATATTTGAGTTGACTTTTGGAGACATGTAGTTGAGATTATTTTTGACTTTAGACTTCATATATTTCTATTATGAGACAGTTTTATTTATTTCCATCTTTAGATGCTGAGTTGAGATATGGAGTTATTGAATTTCCTTGTGGTATATCTTTTATTGTGTGGTTGCTCATCATATTGTTACAGTGTTCTACCGCCGACTCTGTGGCGTAGGCTGGGCATGTACACAGTTCATGCCCAAATATTGGGTGCGGGTCGTGACACGTTTTTATGGTAGCCCATGCAGGTCCCCTTTTCGCAAAGACAGCAAAACCGTGGTAGTACTTAAGTTAGTCGTACTACTGCGGGCCTGCAACTAGGACTAAGAATAGAAACCTAAGGACCGCCTCCCCAAGTTAAAACTGTGTTATTGACTTCTATATTCGACTTCAAGTACCCTTATGCATCTTGTTTGAATCTTTCTATCGTCTAATGATCTTCTTTGTTTTCAGTCAATGGATTCGTAAGACATGAACAACGCTGCACTAAACACTCCACCGACCGTTGGCGGTTTTTTTTACCTACGGGACCCCACCGACACAGGGAGGCCAGCTTACTCACCAGGACGATCCGACCCAGCCGTAGTACTCGAGATTTCGCAGGGATGATATTCCACCGCCACCGCAGTTCTCTCCGCAGACTCCAGTACCAGCACCCATCCCTCCTCCAGCACCTGTTCCACCTACCATGCACTCGGCACCAGCAATCTATCCACCACCTGCGATGCATCCAGCACCAGCTATGTATCCAGCTTCGATGATGCAGCAGGCACCCTACATGTACCCAGCACCTACACTGCACCCAGTGCCAGTGATGTACCATGCACCCAGTACCAGCGAACATCTTCATGTTGCAAGTCTGAACGCCAACGCGGTAGCTCCTCTTGAAACGCTAAGGACTCCATGTCTTGGCGCATCCAAGCCAAGCCCCGCCCCGAGCCGAACATAACCTGAACCTGCAAGCAAACTAGTGGAAGATTAGTGCTTTCGTCCTCGCTGTACTGATGAAGACCCATTCGCACCCAAACCAACACTAAGTACATTTAGTGCAACATGTATCTTAATTTGGTGATCTTTCTATTTAGTCTTAGGATCAGTTTCATAGTGATACTCCAGCATAGCAACTTATTATAAATGTATCCAATATCGTGTCCCTGCAACAGCTACAGTTAGACATAATATGAACATAAGCATAGTGATCGTGCATGTTTTCATCTCGTTTCGCTTAGCCTGCAATCTTTAGAAATATGCATAACCAACCATACAATTCACGCAGCCAACCAACCAAACTTAGACACATGCATAAGGGTGGCAGGCCTTACGTATGCACCCAACTCTAATCTCAGCCCACCAGCCCTATCTATATGAAGGTCACGGTGTTTTACACCATAATGGACTTGGCATCCTTATGTGTAAGCCTATGATCGCTCCAGTACGGGTTGCTAGCCCAGTATTTGAAGGATCCCAAACTTACTGATATCATAGCTTATCGTAATACTGGCCGGTTGCAACCCGTCCTAATGATGTGCACCATAAATACCATACATAATTTCCTCCTAGGCCGAACGGTCCCGGTGCCCCGATCGTAACCGTTCGAGGGAAGCCACACCCGTGCACGGGCCATCCGAGTCTATTGACCATGCATTACGTGCCATAGCAGACAAGTCATATCATTCCAACCAATCTCATATTCCATAAACATAATCTGTCATCTCTATTTCAAGTTCCATCGGCATTATTCCCCAACACATCCGTATTGATGCACGACGCCCAATGGCTTAACACTTCTCGTTCCTATACTCAACGCGTTCCATTCATAAGTTGTTCGTATAACGGAAGTTCCGTAGCAATTGTGCCACACTGCATACTTCGATGCACGAAGTATATCTTTCAATGTTATGACAGGTTCCGCGGTATTGCACCACGACTTGTCCTATTTTGCTTACTTGGTCATTCCGTAGCTTCCGTACAGAAAGACATGTTTAACGCCATAATCAATATTTTAGGCCTAGTGTTCAATGTTCTAGGTCTAGTGTCTAATGTTCTACCATCACTGCCCTACCGCGACCCGTACGTTTGATGCACGTCACTTCAATTGTTCAATGTTCTATTCTTAATGGTCAACACACACTAAGACCTTTAATCGCTCGAGCTACGCTCGCTAACTCAATAGCCACAATCGCATACAAGGATACAATTTATTAGACGAGAAGGAGTAGGGAGAGAGAGTCCAGAACCCGCCCACCTTAAGCAGATACGCCTTGTCGTCTCGCCGAGCTGATACGGCTCGATTCCATAACTTGGTTGCACATCTAACTCTCTTGACTTAGCCATTCCGTTGGACTATTCGACTGATTTGACCTATCGTGCCTATGCCTTAGTTTGATGCAAGGCAACGATTTGGTTTTGTGGACACTTTAGTGAATAAGGCAAAATATCGACCTCTTATCGTCCAGCATAAAAGTATAGCCTACACACCAGATCAACCGAAGTCAATACTTTGTTCCAACCAGACTTATGCTTTGCATCGCTTCGATTTATAGATTCGAATCGACTCAAGCTTCTTTTCGGGCTAACGTAACTCTTGTATCGATTTGCATCGATACTTCATCGGGTCAATGCAACTTTCGAGTCAACGACTCATCTTAATGCACCGTACAGAATGAGGCATTACATTGGGGACCATAACCCTAATATATATATATATATATATATATATATATATATATATATATATATATATATATATATATATATATATATATATATATATATATATATATGTTTTGATATTTCTAATTTGGCGCCTCATCAAATTAGATTTATCTCCGGTATCTACACATTATTTCCATGATAATTATACCCTTCAGCCAATTTTCAAATAGACCACTTTAATTTGGCTTAATTATTTAGATAGCCCAACACAATTAATATTACATGTGTGACCCCATATTATTGAATAATCCAACAATCTCCCACTGGGCCACATATGTAACCTTATAATTGTGTTAACTTTAGTGAGCTCATAAATTGATATCTTAATCCTTAGGGTATATCCGGACAATCTCGTCCATTAACTATATCAACATAGGATCAAAGCGGCCTTCGTCACATACAGCGTAACTAAACCATCAATGGTCACATATACCAATAAAGCTAAACGACATAGATCAATCATGGATGCGCAGCATAAAAATTATACGCAATGTGATCAATACATGTCTATTACCAACTGGTCCTCCTTAACTTTAGTGAGATCATTACTTAACATAATGAAAACAGAATGAACTGAATTTTCCATATATCTGATCAGATAAATGTCCAAAAGTACTTTAACACATAAATGTGCCCAAAACCAAATAGCACCCAAATACATAAAATACAAACTCCTACTGTATTGCCATATTCTTAATTAAGATAACACCCATATGAGCAGTATGCTCATGAAAGACCCTGGGTGATCATACTTTTGTGAGTGGATTCGCTAATATGGAGTTTGTCCTAATGTGCTATATGGACACTTTAACCATTCTAAATTCTTTTCTTCACAACTAGAATTTTTTATGTCAATGTCCTTTGACTTATACAAGTTTTTGTTGTTATTGGAATACAGTATTGTTGATTCATTGTCACACCATAATTTGAGTGGTCTTTCAACACCCTCATGTAGGCACAGCCTTGGACAAAATTTTGCAACTATATTTTCTGAATAGATGCCTTACAACATGTTATAAACCTTGATGCCATGGTAGAAGAAATTATGAGTGCCTATTTGACACTCATCCAAAATATATCTCCACTAGTCAACATAACCTGATGTAGATCTCCTGATGTGTTGGCATCCAACAAAATCGGAGTCGAAATACCTTATGATCTCCAAAATTATTTGATCTCCTACAAAGAGCATATAATTTCTTGTTCTCTATTAATTACTTAAGTAGTTTGGCTGCTACCCAATGATCCATCTCAAATTTGCTTAAATATCTGCCTAACATTCCAACTATGTACGCAATATCCGGACGCGTACATACTTGAGCATACATTAGACTCCCTACAACTGGTCATGAACGGAAAATCTATTACATTTTCTTAATTTTAAGGCTAATCTAATGGCACTTGACTGAGACTGAACTTGTCTCCTTTAACGAAAGGGTTGTCACCTTGTTTGCATTCTTGCATGCCAAATCTTTTAAGCACTATATTGATATAGATCTTTTGTGATAATCCAAGAATACCTCAAGAACGATCTCGGTGTATCTGGATTCCTAATACAAAAAAGACGACACCAAGATATTTCTTCTAAAAGTTATTTGGTAAAAAAATTTAGTGTCGTGCAATATACATATATCATTTTTGGCAAGCAGTGTGCATCAACATATATAACCAAAGAAAATTGTTTACTCCCACTAAACTTGTGATATACATAATCTTCAATAGTATTTATCTCAAAAACCAAACAAAATAATCATCGGTAAAACTTCAAATACCTTTGACGAGAAGCCTGCTTGAGTCCATAAATATATTTTGTCAGTTTTCAAACCATATTCTTTGGGTCTTTTGATACAAAGTTTTCTAGTTGCACCATGTAACTTATTTCGTCAATATTACTATTGGAAAACGTCGTTTTGACATCCATTTGATGTAACTCAAGATCAAAATGTGCAACAACTGCTATGATTGTTTTAAAAGAGTCTTTCAAAGATACCAAAGAGAAAGTCTCTTTAAAATCAATCCCTAACTTTTGAGTAAAGTCACTAGCTACAAGACGTACTTTATACCTCTCCACATTACCCTTCAAATTTTTTTCTTGGTTTTTAAATGTCCATTTGCAACCAATGGACTTTGTACCTTTTTGGTAATGGGACAAGTTTCCAAACTTTATTGTCTTGCACAGACTTATACTCCTTATTTATTGTATCAATCTATTTTGAGAACTGGAACTATCCATGGCCTGACGAAAGTTGATTAGATCATCTTCCAGTATCCACAGTCTTCCTCACGTTCCTAGATAAATATGACAATATTATCCAAAATTATATTTCTTCTTTCTCTTTTGGACCATCTTAACATTACCGATTCTTGAGGTTGTTGAGTTTGTTCCTCAGAAATAATTACCTTATTTTGAATGGGGGTGCCGCTACATTATCTTGTCAAGGTATCTCAACAACGACTTGTAAAGGTAATTCGGCATTGTCTTATTGAGGCTCCGAATTCACTTCTTGATCAATGACAGGTACATAATCCTGCACATCGTCAAAAGTGATAGTAGGAATCACAATCGATTTCTACTCAAAGACAATGTCCCAAATTTTATTTCTTTCCCAAACTCAACATCCTCAAAAATTATATTTCTTGTCTTAAAATTTTCTTTTGTGTGGGATTGTATAATTATCAACCCCTTGATATGTCAGCATAGCCAATAAAGTAGCTGCTTACAATTGAACTTTGGTCTATATTTTCTTTACACATTAATATAGACATTGAAGTCTATAAAGACAATGGAATCCAAATTCCATCAGACACAAGTCGTTCAACTCTATTTCTAGAGATGTGACCTAATTGCTCATGTCATAATGAGAATAAATTTTTATTATTGTTAATTTTGCGTTTAGTACCGTGACTCCATTTGCAAGGTTTTATTGTATGATACAATAGTTTCAACTGAGTAAAGGTTATCATAAATCTTAAAGGAACCGTTACCAATAATATTTGAATTTAAAGATAAACTAAACTAATTGTTTTCAAATGAACAATGATAACCAGATTTGTCCATTAAGGAAACTGAATTTCGCCTAAAGATGGTTATAAAAAAAATCTATCAAATCCATATAATAATCGGTTCATAATAATAACCTAAATGTTCTATTGCTTCCATTTCTACCGAATTGTCATCACCCACATAGATGTATCTTTCACCATCAATTGACTTTCGGTAGCTCAAGTAACCTTGTCTAAAACACTAATGTGGGTAGTCGCACCAGAATCTAACCACCATGTGTTTCTTGGTACTAAAGCTAAATTAACCTCAGAACAGACCAAATTTAGAAATGTACTTTTCTTCCTTATGTGTCCTGCCTTGTCACAAAAGAAACAACCCTTATATTTATATTGATGTTTCTTTTGTGAAGGACCCTTAGCAGCTACTGTATACTTTTTTTCTTTTTGCCTTTAAATTTTATTCCATTAAAACATAGAAATTGAATTCTTAATGGCAGATATTGTAGCAACATTAACTGTAAAGAGAACGAGACAACAAAACAGACATGCTCTAACTAATAACCAAAGAATAAAATATAGTCAAACAAATTCAAATAATGGTGAACCCCATCTCAAGATACCTAGTACATCATTAATATCAAGTCTTTGGACAGTGATATTAACTACAAGTGGTACTCTTGGTGTAATGATCAAAGGTTGACAATAAGTCATGTCAAGTAATAAGCCTATCTTTGGATTTGGTTATTATTCACATGTAAATCTTATAATTGTCACACATTTATCATCACAGGTATGTGTGCAATTCGGCCAAGTATTAACCTTTCTTTGGGCCGACTAATACTCGCATGAATTTACACACACAAACATCCAACATCCCTCATAGACTATCTGCGCAAGAGAGGTCACTTTGGCAACATCTTGTTTCAATGGGTTTATTTAGAATATTAGTCAACTATTGCCAATTACAGAAAGCACCGAAAAAATGAATGTTGACTAAATTTTACAAAACTGACTCATGTCCAAAACCTTATGTACATGCATATTTAAATTTAAATAATCAATAATCAACCGATTAGATTGTACTAAAATATATGCATCAAAAGATTACATCAAATAATCCATAAAGATTATTCCAAAATTTATCTACTACATGATAAACATGTGAATCTTTTGCATGATTTAAAACATGAATTTTAATTTGACCAAACTTAGCATTATCAACTTAACAAAATTCATGTAATAATCTACCGAAGACAAAATTATAACTTTTCTGTAGACTGAATCATGTAAATATGTCAAAAGATATCTTCTTTAATCATAACCAAAATTAGCCAAAATATGGTGTTATCAAAATGAATCATAAATTTATCAAAACCAAAAGGGTCCGTTTGGATATGTTTTCTGAAATTTCTTTCTGAAAACAGTTTTTAGAGATGATGTTATAAAGTTATTTTCTGGATATACAGATTCTGAGTTTGTATTCGGTTACTTTCATCTAGAAAATAGTTTTCTGAAACAAAAATTAAAAATTCCGTTTGTTATTTTTTTTAGAAACTAATTTTTTAATAAAATTATTTTTTCAAACCCCTGTGTTCGGTGTTTTCTATGTCCGGAGTTTTTAATGAAATTATTTTTTTAGACCCCATCGTGCGACGGGGAAGCCAGTGGACGATCGCCTCATCCTCAACGATCTTCATCAGGAAGTCCGGCCGTCTCCAAAGGATCGTCTCCGACGAGATGGATCGGGGAAGAAGACGCCGGACATCGCGTGGTGGTCTCACAGCCGCCGACAGTGAGGCTGAGTCCTCCCCGAGCCTGGTGGCTGTTGGAGGAGGAAGGAGAGGATGAAGGAGGCGGAGAGAGAATACTTTCGTTGGAGTGGGTGAATTTTTTTTTTTTTTTGGAAAGGAGAGGAGAGAGAAGAGTGGTTACGTTGGAAAGGGGGAAACAATTTTTGGAAAGTAACTTTTTTTACTTCTTTGAAACCAACGTTTGAACGTTGGTTTTGAAAAAAAATTGGGAACCAAAAAATAAGCGGCTGCAGCGAAACAGAATTTATGATCGTTTTTGAGTTTAAACTCATAACAATCGGAAAAAACATATATCCAAACAGAGCCTTTTCTAATGGGAATTTCTAAAATTGAGTTTATATAGTCCTTAGTATTCTACTATAAGAAAAAATTTAGGCATGAATTTTATATGATAGGTGGTCCCTCCATAAGTGGAGAGAAGTATGTTTTTTTCCCCAAGGTTCATTCACCTTGGAAAAAGACATTTGTCTTTTGGAGTTCCCAAGATTAATGAACCTTGGAAGAATCTTAGAGGAGCATCCTCATAAGGCTATATAAGGAGGTGATTGGGAATGTGATTTGGTGCTCCTTTTGCTCCTTGCTTGTGATGTTCATTCGGGAAGTGCTTCTTCCTCGGGTGCTTCTTTACCAAAGTGTGTCCATGCTTTTGTATGAGAGTTTGTGAGTCTTTTGAGTGAATCTAATAGAGATATTGTAATTTGTAATCCCACTATTCTTAGTGGAGGAAGAAAAGAACTATAGTTGTCCGAGGACATAGACACATTATCGAACCTCGTTTATTCTTTTGTGTCCTGTTTTGCTCACTTGACAATCCTTAGCTTATGCATTCTGCGTGAGAGCTCGATTGCAAGATATTGCTTCCGTACTCTGTGTAGGAAAATCATCTTCATCCCCAATAGTGACATTGCTTCCGCATTGTGTGTGCGAAGGTCATGTACTCCATCCCCAACATTATATAGATATTGTACAAAAAATACTGTAATGATTTTCAATTTCTTTCCAAAACTACATAATATTAAGACACAAAATATTAAATAAATTTTTTTATGATTTAGTTTGAAAGTTGAGCATAATATTAAGATGAATAAGTTCTATAAAATTTCTACATATAGAAACTTTGATATAAATTTTTCATCCTACATCAACTCAATTAGCATAGAAATTGAAATAGAAATCACTGTTTAGGATAAAAATTGAAACATAAATCACTTTTGGGATAAAAAAATTTCTAAAAAATATTTTTATCATAGAAATATGGGAGAGAAAAAGAAAAATAATATCATTGACAATAATATTAAACATAATATGGGAGAGAAAAAGAAAGATGGCTACATCAACTCAATGATATTATGTCTAATCGCAGCAACTGCGTGGTAACTGTCCCATGCTTTTTTTCAACATCCAGTTGCATCAAAAATTGGGGGGAAGTGCATGGTAAGTGAAGAGAGAAAAAGAAAAATAGAAAGAGACTACGAGCACCGCCACCCTGGCCGTACTCGATTGGTGTGCGAGCACCGACGGCGAGCACCGACGAGGCGGACGACGTGCACAAACATGGCCACCGTGGCCGTCGAGCCGTACTCGACAGGTGGGCTAGCTCGATGGGCGAGCACCGACACGCGAGCTCGGTGACGCACGGTGGGCGCAGCCCCTTCCAGATCCAGAGAGAGAGAGAGAGGGGAAGAAGAAGAGTATAGTGGACTGGCGGCCGTGGTGGCCGGGCCGCGGTGGCGCATGGTGGTCAATCTAAAAAATATTTCTTCTTTCTAAATTGACCACACTGATGCAGCCATTACCAAACATTCTACTATTTGGTAATGGTATTAAACATAATATCATTGACAATTGTACTTTTATTATCAAACATTCTACTATTTCTTCTTTCTAAATTGACCAAACTGATGCAGCCATTACCAAAAAAACTATGCTAACATTTTATTCTTAGAGCATCATTATTAGTAAGGCTCATCCCAGTTTCTAGATTATAGAATTAGAATGTAGGAGCTCAATTTCCCAACGTTAGTAGTGTTGCATATTAATGATAATTTGGGGTTGTAAAATTAATTTGAGAAATCAGAAAATTCACTGTAGAGTAACAAAGTTTGAAGAAATTGTGCGAAGAGTAACAAATTTCAAGAAATTACAAATAGGAAAACTTTCCGCCAGACCATCTGGCGGAAATTGGACGTGTCTAATTTCCGCCAGACAGTCTGGCGGAAATCATGCAAAGCAGCTGCTCCCCCCCTGCACCACAGCTGCCACCACCACGTATCAGCTCCATTGCGTGTCACGCGTCACGAGGTGCGCGATTTCCGCCAGTCCAATTTTCGCCAGATCGTCTGTCGGAAAGTTCTCCTATTAGTAATTTCTTAAAATTTGTTACCTTCGTGCAATTTCTTCAAACTTCATTACTCTATAGTGAATTTTCTGTTGAGAAATCTGAAGAAGACTGATGCAAACTCCCTAGTTTGGACTGGACTGATATGCTTCTTTAAAGATGAATAATATTTCGTTGGGCATCAGTCATGTACTCCAGATTGAATCTTATCCAGTTTAGTCAGATTTTTTTCTACTGTCACACCAATGAATCATACAAATAGTAAAAATGAAAGGAGTGGTTCAGTAGTCACAATGTTAGTAATTTCATAATCTCAATCGACTAACATACAATTCTTCAATCAAACTTTCGGACCGAAATTGACAAATACTCTATTTTCAAATCACCTTATGTGGTTCTGAATCTCAATCGACCAACCCTCCTAAAGGAAAAGTTCAAGAGTGTGTTCTTTGCCTAGTACCTTTGTAAAGTGAGATTGAGGGAGTGTTTTTTTTGTTTTTTAAACTCACATGTGAGGGTCACTTGTAAGTGCCACTTACTCTATTTTACTTATAAGTGCACTTAGAAAATATATTTTTTTTCTAATTGTAAGTGATTTTTTTGGGCAAATGTTAAAGGCCATCCCCTTTTTACTAAGCGCCACCAACTTAAAAATTTTAAAAAAAATTACAAGTTTGTCATTTTCAAAACACTAAGGGCCACCAAGTTTTTCTTTCTTCTTCCTTTGTCTTCTTCCTTTATCTTCTTCCTCTTTTCTCAATCCCCAAACCACTTCTCTTAATCCCCACCTCCATTGTTGTCCTCACCCCCTCCATTGTTGTCCCCACCTCCACCATTGGTGTCCCCTCCTCCATTGTTGTTGTCCCCACCTCTATTGAAGTTCTCTATCTTCGGTAGTTCTCTATCTCAGGTAGGAGCTCATTTGAAGAAAATGGATGGCTACAGTGACTGCAGGCCAAGCCTGCTGCAGTCCTAAGTACATTGAGGACTGCAGGCCTAGCCTGTAATCCCCAATTGACAGAAGCTCAAGTAGGAGCTCATTTGAAAAAAATGGATGGCTACGGTGACTTCAGGCCAAGCCCGCAGTCCTAAGTACATTGAGGACTGCAGGCCTAGCCTGCAGTCCCCAATTGACAGAAGCTCAGGTAGGAGACCATCGAGCTCGCCGACCGCTGCTCCGACCCCTCGGCACCCGTCGGCAAGCTGCAGATGTAGAGCGATCTCGACGCGATCGCCGCGAAGCTGGACCTGTGCATACACGACTGCCGGCTGCTGATCAAGATCGGGGTGCTCGGGGAGTCGAACCCCCCTCCTGCCAGCACGACGACAGCCCTCGACGACTCCGCCGACGTCGTCCGCGAGCTGCTCGCCCGGCTGCAGATCGGGCATAGCGAGGCCAAGCAGCGGGCGATCGACCGCAGCAACATATCCGCCCTCGTCCAGCTGCTCGCCGCCACCGCTCCGAAGATGAGGGAGAAGGCGGTCAGCGTGGTCTGCCTGCTCGCGGAGACCGGGAACTGCGAGGGCCTGGTCGTATCGGAGGGCGTCCTCCCTCCGCTGATAAGGCTGACGGAGTCGGGCAGCCTGGTGGGGAGGGAGAAGGCGGGGGTTTGGGTTTTGGGTTTTTTGTTTTCTTTTTGTTTTTTCTTTTCTTTTTTTTCCTTTGGTAGCCCTTAGTAAAATGGTTCATTTTAGGTTGCCCTTAGTAAAAATAAGAGTGTAGGATGGTTGCCCTTAATAGGTTGGTGGCCCCTAGTAAAAAGGGGGTGGCCTTTAATATTTGCATTTTTTTCTCACCTGTAAGTGCTATTTTACCATTATGCCCTCTCATATAAAAATGGAAAATTGATGACAATCCAAAAATATGCATGCCAAAATATTGTACACAAATACCAAAATATTTAGTTCAACACAAATACGCATATAATATGTTCCATAATTCGAAGTTCGTCTTACACAAAATTATATGTTTAAAGCATTAAAATAATATCAATTTGGAAACATTTCATTCACTGCATAAACAATTTGGTCTCGTAATCCAATCATATAATTTTGGTCCCATGAAGTCGCGATAGATGCTGAAAAATGAGGCTGTTTTGGGACGAATTTTGGAACTGTTTTTAGACGAAAAGGAAAGAAAATTTTTGGTTGTTAGGGGAAAAAAAGGGGGAGGAAGGGGTAATTATGTTTATTGTATATAGAAACACAAATTTCTATCAGAATTTGGATAAGTGAAAGAAATTTTAAATTTGTACACGGACATAATAAACTTTCGGATGAAATAAATACTTGAGCAATCCAATAAGTGAAAAAAAAAATATTTACGAATTTGGAGCCACTTATAAGTGAAAATCACTTATAAATAAGGCCCTACGCAGAATAAGTAAAATTCACTTATAAGTGAAAAAAACCTCTTGAGATATACATCAGGTTTCATTGTAAAGTTCGGTAACCAAAAAATTACTTGCTCTTAGAAGTATTTTTTGTATAAATTTTTTTTTACTCCCACCATTAATTCGAGAAATATCTGCTTTTTCGTGAGATCGAATACATTCAGTCATAATGCATTATGTCTCTATCTGCCAGCCACTGGACTAGAAGGCTTCAAAGGTATTTTGTAAGTTGCTCTTGACTTGCAGAGTATGTGGATCTAAAAGATGTGCAGTCTTTGGAGACATTGGTGTATTTGGGAGGCTTTAAACTGAAACTTTCCGGTTCAGTGCAAGTGAAAACAAAGGCCAACAGGGAGACGATTTTTCTTGCAACAAGGTCCTATTATTTTGTCTTTAGATTGTTCTCTTTCCTTTTCTTTTTCTCACACTTTATTTTAATTTCATAATTGTTTTTTATTCAGTATATTATTTGTGGTAACACTATTCACCCCTTCTCGAGTGCTGCCATTATAGTGACAATACGATCTTTGGATATTTTAGTGATGTCCAATGTTACTTATTGTACAGTTGTGCATCTCTGTGTTTATTATCACCAATAATGTGCACGCACAAATACACGTACGAAAAAAATGTTAAAGAAATTTAAATATAAATTTATTACAAAAAATTATCAAAACTTAGAATTTGAACTCAAACAACCAAAAAAAATTACCTTCTATCGTAACCACTTAAGTTAGACTACTTAGTTGTAAACATATCTTATTAGATAGTTAAATACTTAGTTACATTTTTTTTAAATAATTAATGCAATATTTAGGTAGTTATTATTTATTATTTATTAAATTTATTTAAATGGTTGATGATATTCATACGGCTTAGACGGATTGAGCCGTTTTGAAGGCTCTTTGTATAGTAAAAGATGTAATTATTCTATAAATAGTTCATCTTCACTCTTCAACCTAACTAAAGTGATATGATTCATATGAATATTATTACAAGATATAGTCAATAAAATGGTTAAGCATAGGCCTTAGGGACCCTTTAATAGAGATTAAAAAAAAACGACGACAAGCAAGAAAAATAAAAAGATAACATCACATATAGTCCAACGCCTTGTAGCTCATGCAGAAAGCAGCGCAAACACAAGGAGGGGCCAACAAGGTTCGAGTCTCCCAAGTCCCAACAGTAAGGACATGTAGAGGTGCGTGTGGGGTTGTAATAAAAGAAAAACATCACATGTACTGTTCATGGTTCCATTACACTTTCTAATTCTATTCTTCTTCTTCATTCTTCCAAGTATGGCAAAAATTTACTACAAACAAATCGGAACAATGGTCATAATCTGCAGAGGTTCAGCAAAGACTTAGTTTCTGCGATACCAGATGACAATGGTTTGGCTTCTGGATTACAATTGGGAAGAAAACCCCATACCAAAATTGAGGGCTTACTAACAGAAAAGAATGAACGAGGCAGAAAGCATCACGTCTTTGATACCGAACTCAACCTCACTGCAAGGAATTCTGTATGAAGCTTCTGATCTATTTTACTTTTGAGTAATCATGGCAATCCGACTGTCCGGATCATCATCCTCTTGATTGTTGGCATTGTCATTTACATCTGAGTTCGTTCCGGATGCTTCCTTTTTTAGCTTGTGATTATTGTATGCTACCACACCTGCAATGGCTGCAGATACCAGATGGTTATAGTAAGTATCATGTTACATCACTGTTAAAAAAAAAAAAAAAAGGGAAAAAGAAGAAGATCATGTTACATGGAAGTAACGAATTAATCAGATAAAAGACGATCACATTTTATACAACTCTCTCAGCTTTACTACCATAAAAACAACACTTTAAAAGTGCTCAAACAAGTACGGAACCCACCATCTTAAGGTGTTTGTTTTTTTACACTTTAAAGTGTTCATCATTATGTAGTGATGCCCTTTATAAGTGGTAAATTGTAAGCTCATATCTTATAAGTGCAAAAAAAAAAAAAAAGAATTGGCTGCAACGAAACGAACCAAAGATCGGTTCAACCCAAATCCTTCAGTAAAATTTTATTTTATTTTTTCGAAGAATGGATTAATTTTTGCTCATAAAACCTGGAGAAATTAACGATTAGGGTTTTCAAGCCAAGATTGAAGTTTTGATCCGTGTCATGGTGTTGATAAAAATATTTGAAGGTAAAGTTATATTTTTCCATTTAAACTAGTGAATTTGTGTTTAAAATAATGTCAAAGTATTTGAGGGTAAAATAGTCAATTCATACATTTATAATGCACTTTAAAGTGACAAACAACAACATTGTAAAGTGCACTATATAGTTATGAAAAACAAACAACATTTACACTTTAAAGTGTTAGCACTATGTAGTGTTTAGCACTTTAAAGTTCTAGCACTATATAGTTATGAAAAAAAAAAAAATTTGAGTGGCATCCCACTTGTTTTATGCTTATTTAAGGTGCACCCCACAAGTTTACATAAATGTATGACACCCCCCACTTTTGACGGTTTCCGTCCAAAACGAACGGTCAAGCCCTTTGACCATTTTTTTTTGGACGAAAATGCCCTCGTCTCCTTTTGTGTGTCCCCCCTCCCCGTCACCCCGTGGCTGCCCCCCCCCCCCCTCTCCGTCACCTCGCCGGCGTGCCTCCCAACCCCCCCCCCCCGGGCCATCACCACCACCACCATCACCACCATCATCATCATCACCACCACCATCAACCATCATCACCACCACCCCCCTCCCGCCTAGCCCCCCCCCCCCCCCCCGCGCCGCCGCCGTAGCAGCGGCGGGGGTTAGGGGGGCGGAGCAGGAGGGGGGGTGCGGAGCGGAAGGAGGAGGACAACAGACGGGGGGTATTTTCGTCCAAAAAAATTGGTCAAAGGGGTTGACCGTTCGTTTTGGACTGAAACCGTCAAAAGAGGGGGTGTCATACATTCATGTAAACTTGTGGGGTGCACCTTAAATAAGCATAAAATAAGTGGGGTACCACTCAAAATTTCTCAAAAAAAAAAAACACCCACTAAGTCAATAAAAATGTAAAGAATCCACATACATTATTGTAAATGAATAAATGAATCCTGATATCAGGAGAAATACTTGTAAAACAAAGAAACAAAAACTAAAAATATGCGCTCAACAAAATAGATGGCTAATATTTGAAGCCCAGAATAAGAGAAGGATTATGGATACCAATATGACTTAAGGTCCACCCTTTTGCCCCCAAGGATAAAGAATGGCTTAATTGCACTTTGATACCCTCAACTATTTCAGTTTTTCAACTTAATACCCTAAACTTTTTTACTCAACAACTCGATACCCTCAACTATTTTATTTTTTCAACTTAATACCTAAAACACAAAAAATCCCAAAAATGCCCCTGGCTTTCTCTCTCCCATGCAACCCCCCTCCCCCCCTCCCATTCCGGTGACCACCTCCCCCCCCCCCCCCCTCCCTCTCCGGCGACCACCTCCCCCCCTCCCTCTCCGGCGATGGTGGAGTCGGGAAAGGAGAGGAGGGCAGCGAGAGAGGGAGGGGGGAGGGGGTGCGGGTTGCCGGAGGGTGCAGGGGAGCGGGGGGGAGGGGGAGGGTGCAGGCGGGGCGGCGGAGGGGGAGGGTGCAGGCGGGGAGGCGGAGGGGGAGGGTGCAGGCGAGGCGGCGGAGGGGGAGGCTGCAGGCGAGGCGGGGCTGGGGGGGGGGGGGGGGGGGGGGGGGGGGGGGTGGCGGAGGGGAGAGGGGGGGGGGGGGCTGGAGTAGAAGGGGGGGGGGGGGGGGGGGGGTGAGTGGTAGTTTTAAAATTTGGGTAAGGGCATTATTGTCCAAAAAATTATCTGGGTATCAAGTTGTTACAAAAAAAGTTTAGGGTATCAACTTGAAAAAGCGTAATAGTTGAGGGTATCAAGTAGCAATTAAGCCATAAAGAATATTAGAAGGAAACAGTAAAGAACAAAGTTATGGATATCATACCTATGGCATACCCGAGGATATTTATAGGTGTCAGCTTCGTGTCAGCAAACAGTACAGCTGACAGTAGAACTACTACCCAGTCCCTCACAACTCCAGTAACACGAATTGTCAGCGCACTAGTACGGGAGATAACGAGGAAAACTGACAAATTGAGTGCAAAAGTGCACAGGCAATTGAGAACTAATATAAGTGGCGGGAAGTTCCATGTCACACCAGAATCCATTTTTGGTTTCTCCAAAAATACCCAAGGAATAAAAAGGGACAAAGCACTGCAGAAAACAAGCAATAATAGATTACCAAAGAAGAATGGTTTAACATGAATAGAAATTGAAAGAAGGAAATAAATATACCTGCATGGACTAACATAGTACATCATAGATATCGAGTTGAGACGAATCCCCTTTTTCTTCACAAAAAGCTCCATGAAAATAAGTCTCAGAGCTTCACCAATGACACCTCCCATCTGATAAACCACTCCTATCCAATCAACACTAACTTCCCCATAAGAAGCCACAATAACTCCAATACTGATGACAGACATGATGGCGAGCATTCTACAGTTCATTGCTTCAAGACCAGCTGCTGCTCCAAGAAGGAAAACAGCAACAGGCACTGCAACGCACAGCATTCATGAATAGCATTGTCAATCACTAATTAAGCTTAGAGAATCCTGACAAAACAAATGATGGATGTCATACTAATTTGAGAACTTGATGCTTACTAATAGCTTTCAACATTTGTGCAAAGGCAACAGAGATGTAGAGGTATGCACTGTTTCCCAGCCAAAGGGTCATTGCAAACATTGCACCAATTGGAATGACTGATGTAGTATATCTAAGTACCAAACACATTATCAACTTTCCAACCCAAAACCATAAGTTTTATGACAAAGTGAATAAGAGGAGATATTATTACATACTTGAAGCTTAGGAAATAATTCTCTACTATTCTCAGATTAAAAAATGAACAAACTGATTAAGGAAGAACTTTTACGTTATCCAGAAGTGCTATAATTTTGAATTTGAAGTTCGGGAATTAAGAAAGGAACATAAGAAAACTCACTAGCAATGGAAGAGAACTAAATGAGCTGTTACTATTTTATAAAGTAACAGAGAAAATTGTAACAAAAATCTAAAGTCTTGGTTTGTTATCATTTTATAAAGCAGTCTTTTTCTCAAACAGGTTTAATGATAATTAAGACTTCTCATAATCTTAGAATAACTTAAAATGAATGAACTTTATGCTACTGAGTACTTAACTATTAAAGTAAATCACAAATAAATGCATTGGAAATTATAGATCTAAAGTCTTGGTTTTGTTATCATTTCATAAAGTAGTCTTTTTCTCAAACAATGTGAAATAATAATTGGCATTCATGTCATAATCATGGAATAACAATAAAACGAATCAAGTTTTATGCTATCCAGGACATAACAATTGACGTAAATGACATAGAAACACATTGGAATTTATAGATATAATCTACATGATCATCTCTTGCTTTGATTTCAAAATAATAATTAAACACACGATTATCTCCTGATTTCTTGATCTGATCTACACGATCATAGAGAAATAACAATCTTTTCCAAACAGGGATTCCTTATAAAATACATAAAATATAAGATGCATAAAAGGTGCTAGCTTTATAACAATCCATATACTCCTAACTTGGATTATTTGCTAAATTCGTAATTCATAAATAAACCCAATTGGTCTGCTCTTTTGTACTAAACCTCTTTTATATAAGACTCGTCAAGTTGAAATAAATTAAGAAGAACATAAATTCCACAGTTCAATTTAATCATTCTCCAAAGCATATTTAATACTCTCCAACTAGAATAGTTTTGGGTCATTTGTACGTTATGAGAGGCACCTAGAATTATATCATAACTAGTTAAATAAGCCGAAATATATTGCAGAGCTAAAAACCTGAAAGTTATCAGTCCAGTGTGATTTCTTCCTCCCATCATAATCAATGTTTCATATTGCATTATATAGCGATTATAGTAAATTCCCAAAGTCATACAATTTGACTTTTTTGTGTGCACTATTATCAGTCTCAAATCAATAAAATTAGAAATCAACTGTGTCCTTATTGTTAGAATCGTACAATTCAACTTCTATATTGACTATAGAAGGTGACAATTTTATCCTTTTAATGTCACATGACTCACATGGCAGGTCCTAACGGTTATGATCTTTTTGAAAGGATTGATTTATCAAATTCAAGCAAAATCAGTGTTTTAGAATGGCCCTAACAAAATCTGATTTGATGTGAGCAAAACAAACTTCACTATGGAAAAAATCTGAATCCTTGCTTTATGTTTTACCATCTTCCTTCTTGTTGGATGAAATTCAACGTAAATGTTATTGAAATCAATTTCAGAACTATTCCTTCAACGGTTTAGAAAGTTACAAAGTGCATTATGACATTCTTGGACACAGAAGAGTGACTAAACACATAAAGCCGCCTCAAGGTCGAGGGAGAAAATTTTTAGAGAGCGCATCTTTGGCATCTCCATCCGGGTCAATCACAAAGTACTTAAGAACATCCCTGTATGGCTTCGTTGCCTATCTGTCCATCCATCATTATAGTTTGCATATATCCTCTTCATGTTATTCAGTTATTGTTGTTAGTACTTAGTAGTAGGCCCTCAATCCAAAACACTAATGTGTATGTGATACTATTCCTTGTATTATTATTCTTTATATTATCAGAGTTGAATATTTTAAGTTGAATATTTTTTGTTCAATATAGGAACACTTTATCATAATTATGTATATTGAACACTTTATCATAATTATGTCTATCTTTAATTTATGATAAAATCCAAGTAGGTAGTTATGTAGTTCAAGAGTAATGTTTATTAAATCATATGATTTTGAGCTACTTTTATATAATTAACTACTAAACGGTCCCAAGTAGAAACATCTAATTTGGTGTTGAATGTTCCTAGTAGCAGACTTGATAAGCTCGCTAGTTTCATAACTTTATATATATATATATATATATATATATATATATATATATATAGTGTGTGTGTGTGTGTAGTTAGTTATGTAGTTCAAGAGTAATGTTCATTGGAAAAATAGTTTACTGAAAGAACTGATACTATAAACCTAATAGAACTACACATGTTTACATCTAATGATCAACAATAGGTTTTGCTAGCGTTACAATGAAGTAGGTGTTCTTTTGACTTGAGACACCCTAGTTATTTTATATGCACTTCCTTATTTTGATATTATCTAATATAGTTTCTTATTCTATAAAGAATCTCCTTCTAATCATATAGTTTGAAGGTTTGCAGTATCGGCCGATATCGATCCGATGCGGCCGATATAGATACGGTTTGACATGTCCCGATCCGATACCGACCAATATCCGATATTGACCGATACCGACATTGGGGATCTCTTTTCCGGTCAATTCGGCAAAGAAAATTGAATGAAAAAGACCAATTAGCAAGGCATAAAAATATAGTAAGGTTGTAAAAGCATGTAAAAGATGAAAACTTATCTATCGGATGTAAACCAATTGCCAAGAATGACTATTATTTCATTCAATTTCAAAACTGCTAAAAAACAATACTAGAAATACTAAAATTATGTCTAAATGTATAAAATATACTTTCTAAAATGTTAATAATTTGTTAATAATTATTTGATTTCGGATACCAAAAAAATCTGATACTCCGATCCGAAACCGCCGATACTGATACTCATAGGAATGGTCCGATCCCAATACCGATACTTGAACCTAATTAGTTTCTTATTGGATCACTAAACAAATAGTTATTGGATATGGTGAAATGTGTACGAAGGCTTGTGAGTGGTAAATAAACAACCTATCACTCTCTTAAGTAAAGAAGAGAGCATATGTTGGGTAATTTCAATAATGTATTTGAGTCTAAAGTTTCCCAGCCAAGATCGAATGAAACAAAAGGTAAATGGCACCAAACTTATCGAAAGTCAAGGAAAAATCATCAAAACCCTAATACAACAAGGGAAACGAGGGAGAGAAGTGGACGGAAAGGTAACCTGTGGTGATTTATCTGTTGATTGAATGCATCAAAGTACCATAGTAGTCTGCACTTAAGGTTTCTCCTTCAAGTTTAGAGAGGAAAGGGAGGTAGGAGTTAAGCATAAGCTCACTCATATTTAGTAGGAAACATAAATTTTTAATTATTATGCAATATATAATAACAAAAAAAAATATTTTATGAAATGTAAATTATGAATAAAAATACGTTAGGATTAATTAGTGTGGTCCGGTCGTTGGTTTATCAATTCATATTACAGATAACAATAAAGAAAACATAGTCCTCGACAAATAAGTAAACAAACATAAAGAATTCATAGTTGAATTACATGACAACCAGGAAACTGATAGGGTAGAGGAGAGGTGGCGAAGGGAGAGGCGATGAGAGGCAAGCGAAAGGAGGGCAAGAGAGAAGGTGGAAGGGATCTGGTGAGGAGAGGAGAAAAGTTGGTCTCATTTTGGGCACCAAAGGACTATAGGGTGAGTTTATAACATTAAGAGGTTAGCAGTGTTCTAAAAGTTGGCCTAGGCAGTGCCTGGTGTCCGTCCGATGTCCGCCTAGGCGCCCACCTAGGCCCTCCCGACCCCCGCCTATGCATGTTTTTGGGTTTATGGACCTTTTTTTTTTTTGCAAATTTCAGTAGATTTTTTTTTGGGTTTTTTTCTTTCTTTTTGAACCGCAACTGCCTAGGCTGTATTGTCCCGCTCCGCGAAGACACTAGATAAACAGAGAGATCAGATTGTTGACTTGGCTCTGCAACAGAAGACAATTAATCTAGGTGAGTGGACGAAGACTCATTTTATGATTCGCTTACGCCTAATAAGAATCTGAGTTTTTGAATGAATGCTATTGCTAATAACAAGATGGTAATCATTGAGTATGCTTATAAGATATTTCACATGTTGCTATGCTAAGAACAAGAAAAAAAATAATCTGCATGCTAAGAAGAAGACTTGATGCCTGCTAATAAGAAATGATATGATGCCTACCATGCTAAAGTTATAATGTTGCCTCAATCAATGAACTGTTGCCATGCGTAATAAGATGAAAACAGTGTATGCTTTCACGTCCCTAATTGTATGCTTTCAAAGAGTAGACTGCTATGCTCACTGTTATAGAAATGCTACTATGCTTAGCTAAAGATTGTCTTGTGCCTGATTGTATGCTGAAACGAATGAACGAATAACGGCAATTATATCGATCGAATGAATGGAAAAGAGAAAAGCAGAGCTATGACTCTGTTGTTTGAATGAATGAAATGAAAAGATGAGCTATTGGCTCTGTTATACGAAAGAAGAGAAAAGACAGAATGCTTGCTGATTGATAACCTACGCATTGAATGATTTTATTTGATAGAATGGATACTTCATGCATTGGTCTCGGATAACTTGTGCACAAGGTAATAGTCTCTCGATGGTTCCTGGGACGCTGGTGATCGGCCCGGGAGAGATTGTAATAGCATCCCTGAGGTAAATGCTAGACCTCGCGATCAGGGGGAATGATGTGTCTATTAGCGACGAGCTGAACCATGAGTCTCAGCGGCTAATCATGGGAACGAACCCATGGACCATCATATAGATAGGATGTCGATTAGTGAAGAGATGAACCCTGAGCCGCAGCTGCTAGCATGTGCATTATCAATGCAGAGCTGAACCTTGGGTCACAGGTGCTGATCTACGCATGTGTTAGTGAAGAGCTGAGCCTTGAGTTACAGCTTCTAATCGATGGCATGCATATAAAAAGTTGGTTAAGAGCTAATAATGCAGAGACGAACAGGGAACACTATATACATAGATTATGTTTATGCTAATCCTTGTCTTGTGCAGGGATGGACCGTCGGCTATTGGTAAGAATCACTGAATAAGTGATGTTCGCTAATGCTTATATTTCCATAATGAAATGCTTCTATGAATAATCTGATGCAATGAAATGTTGTTGTTCTAAGAGTTGCTAAAGATGTTTTGATGCCTAGAATGCTGCTAATGTCCCTAAAAGTTGCTTGAACAAGAAGAATAATTATGGATCATGAAACACGCTGCGCACTGCACATGAAATGAATAGTCATCGTGCATGAAATGAACAGTCCCCTTGTATGCTTGAGATTAAATGATATGAACTGTAACTTTTCGAAAGTGTTTTCAAAAGATGTAAACTGACTCTGAACTGCATGAAATGAACATAGGTAAAAGTAACAAGATCACATTACAAAAAATGTTTTCTCACTAAATAAATTAGTGATCGTTTCAGACGATGTAGCCTTTGTTCACAATCACCAGTATGTTGATATACTGACTCATCATCAGTCTGCACGCAGGTGCAAGATTGCATCGAGATGGATAGTCCGAAGCGAAAGTCGAGCCTCATCCTCAGGAGCCAGAAATCAGAAGAGATGCCAAGAGATGGACATCTGTTACAAGGAAATAAATTTGTATATAAAGAAATGTAATGTATGAAACGTGATCATTGTAATCTGTAAAGTCTTGAGAAAATGTAAGCATTGTATCATAGAGAATTGAGAGCTTGTAATTTGTTCAAATGAAATCAATAAAGAGATTTATTTCTGCTACCTTGTGTTCAGTTATATTCTGCAATGTGTCCGCTGCTAATTTCAAATATCTGCATTCAGTTCCGCTGCGCTATTGTCTATCTTGTCTATTTTGTCATTGTACAGGTTTTGGCCTTGTGCAAGCACAACTTAGACTTGTACAACATCACGCCAAGCAAGGACGAATGGTTCCACAGAGTCCGAAGCGAGGACGAAAGGACTCTGCGGGATCGGGGCGTGACATAGGCGGACTGGGCGCCGGGTGCCTGCCCAACTAGCGCCTAGCGCCTTTTACAACCTTGGAGGTTAGCCAATCAGGAGGTAGAACATTACTGCGTTTATAACATTAAGGGGTTGTCTTATTGGACGGTAGAACATTCGAGCCCTTACAACTACTTAGCCTTAGCCTGATCAGACAAGCCAAATCATCAATTTGGACATCCAAATTCAGTTTTAATGGTAATTAAGGATTCATGTAAACAATTTGTGAACTCAAACAAATTTGAATGAATCCGAATCCAATTTTCAAATTTTCATTGATCATAATAAAACATAACTTCCCAGTACCACCAAAAATGGTGTCAGCTATATTGTACGGACATAGGAAACTGGTGTCCGTATCTGTACGGAGTCTATGGACTCGTTACCTGTGTCTGTATTAATGCAACGGAGGGGACAACATATGTACCTAGTTGAAAATGATCATTATACAGCCATTTTATATAGTTAGAACCTCCCATATTAGTACCGTGTCCTTATCTGTATTTCTGGCAGTATTCTTGCAACATACGGTGTCAGCTATGAGCACAAGTAAACTGCGGGTGCATATGAAAATATAGTCCATGTTATACAGCTAGTTGGGAACATAACATCAACTCATTAAGTTGGGGCCATATATGGAGAAGGGCTTGCGACAAAGGTCAGTCATTATCAGGAAAAACTTAACATGGCTTTAACATGGACTCCACCTCAGACTTTTTGTATGATGATATTTCATTAAAATAAAGCCTTTTTCTATGTTCCATGAAATATCTGATGAATGAAACTTACTTAGCAGGCTAGCTGTAGTCTGTGACATAAAGGCTAAGGAATGCGTCGGAAACAAGTTTGAATCCTTTTGGCTCCTTGCTTCAAGATTGCAAGCTACCAAGTAGGTTCCTCTAAGGGGCACTTGTGGCATGATAAACAAAATGACCCAAGGGGAAAATATACGAGTATCGGGCTAAATTTATCTTATGGCACCTGCTAGTAGAATGTGCTAAGCAATAATTTATGCCATATCACAGTTTCTTCAGTCATCCCAATAGGATGAGGATCTAAATTGAAGTAAAAAAGTCTTTGTAAAACACTTGAAAACCAGATTAACATAGTGCATATTATCTTCCCAGTGAATGGAGAACTAGTATCATAGTACCCATACATAAAAATAAGGGAGATATACAGAGTTGTAATAACTATCGAGGAATTAAGCTAACGAGCCACACCATAAAACTACAGTAATTGAGCAAAGATTAAGGGGGGGAAAAAACTAGAGTTTCAAAGAATCAATTTGGATTTACCCCAAAAATTCTATCACAAAAACCATTGACTTATTAAGAAGACTAATAGAAACATTTAGGGAGGAAAAAATTACATATGTTATTTATTGACTTCGAGAAAGCTTATGCTATAGTTCCTAGAGAATTAGTATAGTGGACTTTGGAGAATAAACAAGTTTCTAGTAGCTATATTGAGACAATTAAGAATATGTATGATGGAGTTACTACGATTGTGCGAACTATTGGAGGAGATAGTAAAGAATTTCTAGTTACTGTTGGCTTATATCAAGGATCAACATTAACATATCTTTTCGTGCTAGTTATGAATGAGATTACTAAACATATCCAGGAGCAGGTTCCATGGTGTATAATGTTTGCCAATGATATTGTGTTGGCTGATGAGAGTAGCGAAGGGTTAGACGATCAAATGGAGTTATATGGAGAGACTTTGAAATATAAGGATTTTAAAATAAGTAGGACAAAAGCACAGTATATAAAATATAATTTTAACAAAAAGACAGGGGAGAGTGTAGTGCTCCGTCCCGCTCAGTTCAACTGGAGGAATAAAAAAACAACGACGTTTAGACTTAGCTATGCAACGACTTGCTCGAAGTCCCGTTTAGTCAAGGCAACTCCTCGCTCAGGTAAGTGGCTTCGATGAACTTGCCTCAGCTTGGCCTTCATACTAATAAATAGAAGTTTTCAATTGCACTGAGTAGGTATGCTAATAAAGGAGATGAATCCACATAGCTAAAAGAATAATCCTATCGAATCAGATTGTGTAGAACATAGAAAATGTCACTTGTTGCCTAGATATCCCTCCACGATGGCTTTCAAAAGTTGGCACTCGGTCCTTCGATCCCGCGGCTTGGGTAAAGAAGAGACAACTTGGACAAATTAGGTCACTTATACTGGCACATAAACTATCGACTGGCAGTCATAGTCTAGATGTTCCCACGGTCGCATTGCTTATCATAGCATGCGCGCCCCATGATTTCAATGCGGGCCATACGGTTTATGGCACGAGTTAAGGCACCCAAAGAACACGGTTGTTCAAGTTGAGTACGTGCACGTCACCACGGTTTCAAGGCCCATCGTAGAGTATGACAGTTTATGTGGCACTTCAAAGAAACACGACTTGTTCAAGTCGAGCATGAGGGCTATCAAACTAGTCGTTCCTGAGTTTGAGTCAGAAGGTATAGTAACATGGAAAGTTTACGCGACCGTTTGTCGTCGAGACGGTCCCTCGTTTGGGAGTCTCCAACGAAGTATGAAAAGTATGGCTTATGAGCACGATTTGCAAAGGGTTTGAGTCGTACCACAAATTAGGTCATGCATTTACGTGAGTCTAGATGTTCTCGTAGGTACGTGGTCATAGACAACTTGTGCACAATGACGATATTTCTTCGGACAACAACCTGGGACCACAGGACCGATCCGGCCATTGATGAAACACGGTATAGCTGATGTTGGGTAGGCAACCAGGAATTCTATGAACTTTCAGTGGGACTAGCTACCTGCATTGATCGACCCACCGTCTCTCCTAGCTATATCCAAGATGGCTTGAATTGTCAGTGACCTTTCATATAGATGAGTCGGTGTGCTGAACGACAATCCGCATGCACGGTGTCGGTTGAGTTACAAGAAGTATAAGCATGGCACGGATGAGTCAAGATATGTATGCACGGTTTGCAACACAACAATTATGGAGCCTAAGATTTGGCTATAGCAGAGACATGTGCTTCAAGCACGAGATGTGACGTCGGGTATTTGAGTCATTGACACAAGTTTATGAGTTCATGTTAAGTCGTTTGAAAAGGGGCCAGCAAGAGTATGATTCACGTTGAACGAGGCACGGCTACGATGTTGCACGAATGGGGTTTGGAGCACGGTCACAAGGATTTGGAGCACGGTCATGTTGGTTGCAACACGAGTAGGCCAGGAGTCTATATGTTGAAGTTAAAAAAAAAAAATTCTATAAGACATCTATAAAACCAAACCGTACTTTGTGGTTCCGAGTGTTGGACAATTAAAAAATATATCCAAAAAATTAATGTACGAGAAATGGAAATGCTAAGATGAATACATAGTTATTAACGGCGCAAAGCACACTGCGACGCAAAAGGTGTACAAGATCGAGGCGCAAGGCGAAGGGCCTCGTGAGGACGAAGGCGCACATTTATTCAAAATCTTTTAAATAATATTTATAAATATGATTGACTATATATAATAGATATTGAAACTAGATGTCTCAGAGTGGTTATCGACATAACATAAATCGGCATAACTATAAATCTGTAGGTTTTTCTTTTTTCCTTTCAATAGTAAGACTTTTTCGTTTCCAAAAGATGCGAAGTGTCAGATCAAACAACTATGTTGCACGAACATGGACACAACAAGACAATACAGACACAATACTTTATTTTGGTGCGTCCGTGGAGCATCCAACACGACACAACCACATTTTTAGAGTGTTCGTGCTTCCTAGTCCAACGATGCTCCATACTCACATGAAAAAAATATTGGTTAGTAAAATACAAATGAAAGGGAGCATAAAGTAGCATATGCATGAGGCTCGCCTCAATTACGCATGATCTCGCACGTTTTGAGGCACAGAGGTTGTTGCATCGGGCGCGCCTCGAGCCCGCCTCTAATAACTATGGATGGATGAGTGGAAATATATTGAAAAATAGAATAAGAAATGAGTGTATTTGTAGAAAGTTAGATGTGACACCAATTGATGATAAAATGAGAGAAAATCATCTAAGGTGGTTTGGACATGTGTAACTAGACCAATAGATGCGTTAGCAAAGAGTGATAAAATAGTAGTTAAAGGAGCTTCTAGGAGTAGAGGTAGGCCTACATGGACTTGGATATAGGTTTTAAAGAAGGATATATATTTTGTTAGTATTACATAGGACATGGCCCTTAATAGAGCTGAATGGAAGAAAAAGATTCAAACAACTTTGTTGCACATAATCTTGCACATACACAACAAAATGATGTATGTATCAATATCATATATGTAACCCTACACATATTTGTACTCATGCAACATAGGTAACTATGTACCTATTTGAAAATACTTGTATCCCGTATCCATCGTGTCCGTATCCACGTCCATATACATATTCATGCAACATAGGTGCATAATCTTCGCGCATCAGGGAACAAACATGCGTAGGAGAAGGTGAAAGCAGAGGAAAGTGCAATAAGCATGTGTACCACCCATTTCTCTTGGAATAAACATTTTTGAGTTGTCATAGAGTATTTTCCTGTTGCAAGGAAATAGTTTCCTTCTTTTATTTTTTACATTTCATTTGCCAAACAGTGGGGATAAGGATGCATCAACTATATTTTTTTAATGCAACTCATCTCATAGCAACCATGCACCAGATACCAATCTTTTATCAAAATCTATGCTCCAAGAAAGCGTTTTCATGTCGGAGGGACAAGAAAGCCCAACCTCTTAGGAGGGATTAAATACATCAACATTCCACTACAATCATGTACTCATTCATGTTGAATACTCGAATTTGTTTCAAAGGAATTCCATTAGAAAAGATTATACATATACCAAACTTTCCTCCAAGTTAAATATCACACCATAATCATACTGATTTGAAAGATGTACAATAACTTGAGCTTGGTGTAACAACAGATAATTCAAAAATAAGACCAATTGGTACTATTACTTACATTTCTGAAGTCATTCCCTCCTCAATCTTTATGATCTGATAAATAAGAAGCGCCCACAAAGTAAAATCTAGTATTAAGTTCCGATAACTCCAAGATATTGTAATACTCGAACATGACAACAGCTTGATAGTTAACGCCATCAAAAAGGTTTGGCAAAGAAGTATTGATAGATGAACAATACCTTCAAGACTCTGGTCAATATGAAGCATAGTACAGAAGAAAAGAGCATGTGTAGCAAGGTCAGTCCCACTGGATATGGGAAATTGATCTGTTTTGATGACAAAACCCACTGCAGAACAACATACAAGTTAGCTCATGAAAATATCTAAAATGCTGCTAACAGGGTTTTACATATTTGTAATCATTATTTTCAGCTTGGTTGACTGATCTCTTTGGGTTAGAACTTAGAAGGGCTTGTGTGCAGTGTACCATTATAGAAGGAAATGAAAGAGATACTTTTACTATCAATACTACCGAAACTCAGTATCTTGAGACCCTTTACCTATATGTTACAGTAACTCATCATTACACCCTCATGCCAAATATGTCTACATGCACTAGATTAGTAATATGTTAGTGGCTCTAGCATTCAATGTATAGGTTAATGATCTTGCAGGTATTAAGCCATAAATTTGCTTGCTCAGGTTCCAAAATCATGAACGTAATAGCTTTATCCAAAAAAAAAAAAACTGAACTCATTCTACAATGTTAGAGAGAAAATGGTTGCTGATTAGCAGAATGAATAAGAGGAATCACATAGCCAACCAAAAAACTTGGGATTAATGCTCTGTGTTTGTTGCATACAAGTTGTCAAACTTATGACCTGTCACATATTTCAGTCTTTTCAGATAGACATGAATGTAGTTCATCATAAACTGCATTGCATGGGTATGAATATGACATGGCCCAATATGGACATAGTGACACGGACGCACCATTCATTTTGGCATATTCAAGTATGTTTTGAGTGCGTGTGTGTCATGTTGGCTACGTGTTTGTCACAAAGCGACACGGGTACAACAACGATTATCAGAGTGTTCGCCTTTACTAGATCATAAACTTATGTGACATTCATAGAAGAAAAGTATACTGTTTCCATCCCTTGGTTTGTCTGGAATTCTGACAGGAGGAACAATTGCCATATTAGATTTTCTATGTGAAGCTTGCATTTGGGAGTTTTATTAATTAGGATGGAACGTTTTATAAAAAATTCCTTCCGATGATCTATGTAGTCATTTTTTTTTATAAAAAAAACCCTTAAAATCTAACCATCATGCTTATAAACTATGAACCTACGAATTCATGTTTCTTTATGAAAGGCACAATTACCCATGTTTGGGAATGTCATTCATTTTTACTCTCTGGCTTAATGTGTCGTAGAGATCAATACAATTGCCTATAACACAATCTATCATATTACTTCTATTTCTAGACTCTTTATAGCATATGGGAACTTGGAGGGTGCTCCTCAGTTCAATAACTTAAAGCCAGTATCCCATAATTTTGGGGTCAACTATTTGTATCCTTCCTTCTACTCAGCTGGTTAAGGGCCATACCCTCTATAACCAAGCTTGTTAAGGCATTATGAGGCGGCAAATGCCCAAAAGGCCTAGGTGGAACCAAGACGGCAGGGTACTCAAGACTAAATTTTTGGGGTGTGCATTAGGCAAGTTAAGACAAACTTGTAGTTTATGATTGTAACTTCATGTTGTGGTGTAATCTTGTATTGTTCTAATTTTCCCTTCTACGTAGATGTAATCTTTTGGACTTTTTATTTCTCTTTATTGTCTAGGAGAACATGGAGGATGCTTCTTAGTTCAACTTAATGCCATTATCACATATTTTGGGGGTTGACTATTTGAATCCTTCCTTCCATTTGGGTCATGTCCTCTATAACCAGGCTTGTTAAGGCATGTCCTCTATAACCAAGCTTGTTAAGGCAGTGCGAGGCTGCAAAGCTCCAAAAGGCCAACGGGACCTCAAGGCGGTGGGAGACTCGAGACTAAAACTTTAGGGTGTGTAGAAGCTAAGTTAAGACAAACATGTAGTTTATGATTGTAACTTTATGGTGTGGTGTAACCTTGTGTTGTTCTAATTTTTACTTCTACGTATGTAATCTTCTGGACTTTGATCATCGGTGTGATGTCTCATGTTGTCTCAATGATTTTAATAGCATTAATAAATAGACAATAGACATAGAAGTTGAGTTACTCTTACAGTCGTTTGCAACTCTCTCGTCGGCAGAACTAGGGCAAAAGAAGTTAGAAGACTCGATTTGGAGAATACATGAAAGAATTAAATCAGAATTAGGAATGCCAATTCTCCCTTTTTCCTATTTTACTTCATGTGTGGTTGGGCTTGAGTCTTCATCTTTTTTCCACTAATATGTGGAGTTCACATTCAAGACAGAATAAGACAAGCCGAGCGTAATTAGGTGGCATGAGGCCCTCGAGACAGACACCTCATATAGCTAGGCAGCTGGCGCCTCATGACCAATTGGCCTAAATTACTGTTACCTAGGCGTCAGCATGCTCGAGACGCCTATATGGCCGCTAAGGTGGCTAAGTGGTCATTCTTAAAAGCTTGTCTATAACACCAACAATATCCAGATCAACTTTTAAAACATTTCCATTTTGTTTAGACGTACCTCTACACTTGGCATCTGCTTTAACTAGTATATTATTGCTCCTTCTTACCATATCATCTATTGGTTGTGTTGCATATGTTCAAACCAACTAAGACTATTTTCTCTTTATGTTGTCCTCGATTGGTGCCACCTCCAACTTTCCACGAACACACTCATTTATTATCCTATATTTGTATACGAGCATGTCACTTACGCATCGGTAATAAGGGTGATCTTTGGTTTTATGAGCTTAAACTACATAACCAATAAATAGGCCTACCAACTCTTAACTATTAATATAGGTTTTATGACATGCCCCTCTCATGCTCATTGATACCTTACCTAGGCACTAGGCACCATCGTAGAGGGATGACGATAGGTTGACAACCGTATATAAAAAAAACAGTTCTTTTATGGAGCTTTCTTATTGTTTATGTTGGACGGATGCTCCTCGGGAAGACCATATTCATACCCGTATCCGACATATACTGGACAGGAGTCACAAGATATGAAATGCCCGTTTCTAGGCTCAAAAAGGACCCAACCATAGTTGAAGTGATTTTGGCATATTCGTGATCATGCCGAACTTAATTGAGATGCAAAAGAGTAGCATGCTTACATATAGATATTATTAATGACCTGATGTACAGAATATAGCTATACTACTATATAATGAGAAAAGTACTCTTCACCGTGAAAGTTTGTATTCCAAAAATGCCTCATTCTATGTTTACTAATTAAAATTGTTCATTAAATATAATCTATACTAGTATATAATGAGAAAAGTGGGCTTCACCGTGAAAGTTTTTGCTCCAAAAATGCCATCATCTATGTTTACTAATTAAAATTGTTCATTAAATTTAATATGGATAGTTATGTAATTACATAAAGAAGAAGAAAAAAAATTATATATCTATACTACTACATAATGAGAAAAGTATGCTTCACCGTGGAAGTTTTTGTTCCAAAAATACCATCATCTATGTTTACTAATTAAATTGTTCACTAAATTTAATATGGGTAGTTATGTAATTACCTATTGGAAAAAATTATGGTTGTTATTTGCTTTTTTTTCAAGTATTATGAAATACGTGCAAGGCACCTACATGGGAAAAGTAGGCTTCACCGTGAAAGTATTTTTTTTCCAAAAATGTCCTCGTCTATGTTTACTGATTAAGATTGTTCACTAAATTTAATATGGGTAGTTATGTAATTACATTTATAAAAAAAAAATTAAGATGCGTGCATATGTACTGGTGCATATAAATACATTTTCATGCCGGGTTAGTATGTGGTAGTCCGGTTCCCGTTTGAAACGGAGCGTTTGCCGTTTCCGTTTGGCAAACGTCAATAATCGGTAACCGACCAAAGTTAGAAATGGAGGGGAGAGAGAGAGAGAGAGAGAGGAGTGACCGACCTTGTTGAAGAAGATCTGGCCGCTGGACAATGCGATGTAGAGGAGGAGATAGGCGTACGTAACGCCCCCTTCCTTCAATCTCTCCATCCTCTTCGCCATCAAATATTTAGCTAGCTATATTCAACTTTTTCATTCAATCTCATTTTCTTAAGATTTGAGTGAGCGAGAGAGAGGAAGAGATATTTTTACCATATTTTTTATTCTTATTTTTTGCTTTGGGCCAGGGCTCAATCACAGGAGATCCAACTGTAGAAATTGCAAATGCTGGGCTACTCCTTGTTTTGTTAATTTTATGGGCTAATCTTAGAGTTTAAACTTGACATATCTAATTGAAAAGTTTAGATTCTAAATTTTTATTTTTATTTTTATTTTTATGATTTTTTTTTTTGTTATACATGAACATGAGTATAAAGACATCAACATATGCTGGAAAGGAGGGTATAACAGGAAAAAAAAACCAAAAAAAGTAAAAATAAAAGAGGATTCAAAATATATTGGAGGTCAGTGTAATTAACCCTCTCCAACAAGCGCTCCTTGGTTACACTTATTCACAATTTTTTTGGGATATAATGTAAAAAAATGTGGAATATTGCTAGCATTTAATAAATAATTATCATATAAAAAAAAGAATTGATCACGTGATGGTTAATTAAACAGCTGACTGACATGTAGAATAACTTGCAAAACATTAAAAAAAAAAATTAGGATATTAAAATGTCAAAATGAATGTAATACCCTATGTATTTTTCTTATTAGCCTTTCAGATTAAAACCTTGACATCCCTGTCTCACATTAAACACTTGTCATTCGACTCATTCCTTTCTACAAACCTCACACTGACCTTCAGCAGAAAATTGCTGCAACTTCTCACTAGTAAGAGCATCATTAGTAGTTGGGACTCTCCAATGCAATTTGGAGCCCAAAATTTAAAAAAAAAAAAGATAAATGTAGAATGGGTTGGATTTGTATGAGAATAGTAAGAAATGATAAAGTGAGCTCCGGTCCCAAAAATTGTGTGGTCAAAATTTAATGTAGGAAAAAAATAATATAAAGTTTAGAATCTAGAAAGTTGGACTCCAAATTGGAACTTACTATTCTACAAAACGAGTTTCTACAATCTAGAATCTAGAAATTGGGAGGCCCAACCCTTAGCACCCATGGATGGGTTGGGACCGAAATTGTAGAAATTGGGACTAGGGACGAGACTTATTATTCTACAAAATGAGCTCCTACATTCTAAATCTAGAATCTAGAAAATGAGATGGGCCTTGCTAATGATGCTCTAAAGGCTTTTTCCAGACATGACATGATCTATCCAGGCATAGCTCCTTCCCTCACTGTGTTTCTCAAGGAGCAAACAATGTGGATGTTTCATCTACTTCAAAAGAAAAACTCAATAGCTTCATGGGCAAATAAAACTGCTACATCAATAATTGCATTCAGAGAATTTTCACATTGGAGATCCATGAAAACTTTTTGCCTCTTTACTGACCAAGTAAAGAATTTTGGAAACATAACTGATACTTGTCCTTCCACAAAACCATTTTGAAAATTACTGCATTTGGTTCTAAAATAAGAAGATAAAGAAAAGGTACCAAACTAATCAATCAATATAAATTATTACACTGCATCAAGTTGTCACCACCAAATCTGTAGACAGGGTTGCCACTTGCCATATCAACACACAGGCTTGAATATGTTGTAATTGCTCTCTTACATAGAACAAGAGTGCCAATTAAACAATAAAGCACCATGTCAATATAATTTTACAGCAACAACAAAAGTAGCACTCGGACATAGCAAACAAAACCCCCAAATTTCACCAAAAAATTCAACTTCACTCTCTTTCTCATCATCTGCCAGTGGTTGTTATCATGAATCAGCAGCAATTTGGACTGTTAGGTCCACTGACGACATGATTATAGAGCTCGTCAACCTTCCACTAGTCCAGAAGCAGAAACAGAAAGAAACAAGAAAGTAGCAAGTTCCTTTTTATACATAATACACCATAATTTGACTCTGCCAACTGAATAAACAAACTCATCGATGCCATTTCCTATGTTCTCCTCAAGCAAGCATTTGTGCCATTTCCATGTCCACTAATTTATCTTCGTTCTGCAACTTACATTCCTCCATAGACTGACATTATATACATTCAGTCCTTACTAAAGAAGCACAAGGTGAAGAAAACATTCAAGACTATCCTCATGTACAACAAGAAATGCAACCCATGTTAAACCAACCAATATTATTTGTTTGTAGGCACAAAAATACATCCTCCACAAGAAAACCACCCAACTAATTAATTAATAAAATAAATAAATTACAACTCAAAACCAAGCTCCAGCCCTTATGTACCTGTCAGTCCACGGAAGACGTGTGTCTAAAACAGTCAATATTGCACAACCTGACCGATCTCATCATCCCTCCAAACCTGCCAGTACAAGGATAATTAGGAGCTAATTATGGGAGAAAGTTAAAATATTTGAAATGATATATAAAGTATAAGTTGGAGAGAGAAAAATCCAATATCTACCGGTCAATGCTGTTTCTTGGCTTCTCGGTCTGATCCATGCTGGTTCTACCCTTATCATAGCGATCAATGCTCTTCCTAGATTTCTCTTTCCTGTCGATGCTCGTTCTTGACTTCTCCCTCCAGTCTGTACTACCCCTGGGCTTCTCTATACGGTCAAGACTTTGCCTAGATTTATCCCTCTGGTCTGTGCTACTCCGCGAGGGATCCAATCGGTCAAAGCTTATCCGAGAAGGCTCAATAAGACGTGAGTTTTCAGTAGATTCAATTTTTGTGACGGGCATCTTTTCTACTGCTGATATAAATTTCTTGAGATGCTTTATGTATTCCGGATAGAGTTCCAAATTACAGTGACGCCCTCCCTTAATCCAAAGAGGCTCGTACTTCTCTTTGCAACCCTCCCAGAGCTGCTTACCGTGGGAGCAGTCTACAACCTCATCAGCTGTCCCCTGCAAGCATCAAAAGCTTTAAGAAGTATGATAGCAAGGGAAGTTTCGAGATGAATGCACTTCCCTCACTCTGATTGTCGCGTAATGTGTCATAAAGATGAATACAATTCCCTATAGTAAATTGTATCATCTTTACCTCTTCGTCTAGACTCTTTATAGTCTAGGGGAACTTGGAGGGTGCTCCATGGTTGCGGGAGCTTAAAATGCAATCCAAAAGATAGGTCTACCTACCTTCCAACTGGCCACCTAGGTTTTATGGCATGACCCTCTCATACTCATAGTTAACTTGACTAGGAATTTGGCACCAACATAGAGGGTTGACGTTGGGTTGACGTTGGGTTGACGTTAGGTCGACAAACGGTCATAAAACTGTCAAATCTTGTACGGAGTTTTCTTATGCTCCATTGCCGACCCCATTTTGATAGGAGAAGGCTTGGGCAATGATGAGGAGGAGGAAGGGAAGGTTCGAAAGATCTTGTATATTGATGCTCACATAGTCACATGTATTCTTGTATGCAAATGATGCAGAACCCACCTCAATTGTGGGTTTGTTAGGCAAAGATTTCAGCTTTTAACTGTATTCCTTTGTAGTCATGGACGGTAGAGAATGAACTCAGAGGCTACTTGGTCGCCTTTTCCTTCTCAATTATAAAGCCTACCAAATACATCAGCAATATTATTCATAGTTCATGTATAAATGAATGAATTATATTTGTCCAACTCAAGTAGTTAAGATATGATTCATTCCTAACTTATCAGGTGTATGAGGAGAGGAAGCCAAGCCAACAACAACTGTGCATTAACCTATCTGAAGGATCCAAGGAGCATAAACTCATCAATGTGTTTACAACAGAAATAAAACTGATAAAATGAAAATTAATTATATACTGATGTAAACTAGCAGTGTAGAGTTGGTAGTTCATCTATGACTGGCAATTTCCAAAGGTAGGAGTTGTAATTTAGGTGGCCCAGTCTATTGCCAAATCACAACAAGCCAATGACTCAGTTTTAAGGTTCTAGAGGTCATGACTTAGAAAATCTGTGTGGTGAGCTTAACTACAGCTAAACGAAAAATGACATTGGCTTAAGGAAGCTTTGAGAAGTGTTTAATGATAAGTTGTAAGGAACTAAAGATGGGAGTTGCTAATTGGAAGTTGGGGCATAGGAAAGAGAAATGATAGAGAATACCACAAAACTACAATAACTTTATAGAATCCAGCATAAAAGTTCCGATCGAACCCCAATTGTACAGATAGTCTTTTTGCATATTTGATACCTTTATCTTATCATAACTTTGAAATTAACATAGAAAGAAAGGCTTTAAACCACCAAGTAAAAAACAAAAGAAACCAAAAAGGCTTTTAGAAATTCTGAATCTCAACACAAGTCCTAAATCTTGTTATCGAAATCATCTACCTTTTCTCTCTTCCATTGCTTCTCACTTTGCTCCCAAATCTGTGTCAGATGCTCTGTCAGATCCAGGTTCACAAGAAGCTATGCGAGAAGAAATCATGTTAATGGAGAAGAAACAATGCTATGTCAGATCCAGGTTCCCAAATCTGTGTCAGATGTTAAAGGGATTTGGTACCTCTTCCAAATTGGAAGAACGCAGTTTGGTGTCATTGGGGGTATAGACAGTGAAGTCGAATCCAGATAGGTTTCCAGCTCCTCTAAAGTCTCGATCTATAGCCAAGATGTATTCATAGATATATGGAGTTGATTATCAAGATACATTCTTCCAAGGCCAAGATACGTCAGTGCAGATCCTTGTTTCTC
This sequence comes from Iris pallida, assembly GCA_029216955.1. NCBI lineage: Eukaryota > Viridiplantae > Streptophyta > Magnoliopsida > Asparagales > Iridaceae > Iris > Iris pallida. The sequence continues at coordinate 17,966,937 of JANAVB010042020.1, forward strand.
TTGCAACCACTCATCTTTGGCATTGACATAGCTAAGCGATCATGAAAGGCTTCCTCAGTATTCTTGATGGGCACATATGCATGGAGTAACAACCTTAATTTGTTGGTCTAGGGGAATCAAGGAAGGTGTGTAAGTTTAAAAGTATGCATTTCAACGGACCGTCCTCCTAAGGGCAATTCTTTTAGTTGTACACGGGTATGAACTTCATCGTGCTCAGGACCACCAGTTTCTTCACCTACGTCAAGGAAAAAAAGATTATCCTGGTTGTTTATCTAGATGACATAGTTATTGCACGGATGATGAGAAGGGGATTAAAGATCTTAAATTGTAATGGAGTTTTTAGATATTCATACCCGGTCAATGTTGTGAGCCAGTAAATGTCTACTTCTTGGACAAGTCACTTGAGTGTTGTAATTTGAATATTTTGATAGTTGAAGAGCATTCCTTTGCTAGATTTAGTCATAGTTGCATAGAAGGGTTCCGGATTCATACTGTCAGGATCACCAAATGATAGAAGATCCACTACAAGGTATTGTATACTTGTCAGTCAGCCAATGTCACTTGCGAGTTTATTTTGAAACGAGATCTCCTGGGTAAACAGTATATGTTGGCATCTCCCAGAAGACTTGTAATCTTGTATGGTGATAAGGCTGCTATTCACATAGCAAAGAACCCTGTATCTCATAAGAAAATCCCTGAATATTCAAGTGGAATGACATCTTGTCCGACAAAAATTAGTGGAAGACGATCCTCGAGACTAGAAATATGTTGATCAACTAGCAGATTTGCTTACTAAACACATTAAGGCCACATGCTGAATTTATTTGTCAAACTGGGCACGTGCGATGTATATGATCCAAGAGACCAGAAACCTTGAACCTCCAATATGGAGAATGCCCTTAAATAGAGGGAATACTTCAGGTAGATGCCTTTGTATCATCATCATCCATACCTTCTACCATCAAAATGAGTCGCTGTACGTGAAGAAGAAAGGTCCATAAAATATTTGACAAAGTTTTTATGACAAGTTGTCAATATGACATCAATCCTCTATATCAGTTCCAAATTCCTAGCCAAGATAATTATGAGCACAAGAGATGCATGCCATAAAACCTAGTCGACTAGATGGCAGGTAGACTAGATCTACCTTTTGGAACTTGCTAACAGGAGGAGAAAATCCATCAAACTCCCAAATTATAACAAATCCAAACAAGGAAATTGTAACTTACTATCTTATATACATGTTTAGAACTAAACAAATAACATAAATTGGAAACACAATGCATTTTCAGTTAAAAACAACACCGACCCTTAGCCAATGAACTCAATGTTTACTGCAGTAGCAGCAAGAAGATGACTCTTTTCAGTAAAGAGAATAACTCCTGGGAACATCTATAATTCATTCAGATTACTCGTAAGTCTTAAAGAAGTACTGGTTTCTCTTCTGAGAAATAATACTGAAATATCATACAGCTTGAAGTAAAAATGACCATCAATCAGGTCCCCTAATATGCCGCTATCCAATGATATAATCATGGTCATCCTACTTTAAGTTTCCATGAATGTGTGAACACTAAACTGAACCAAGGAAACATATCTATGCATCTAAATCATAAGCAACAATAAAAGGACAAATGGTATATGAACTAGACTATATATTTATATAAGATAAGACAATTATTTAACATAATTGGTACAACTTACATGAATTACCAACACAGGACAAGTAACCTTGGGAATTTTATCAATATTCTGCAGAGAAACATATCCATCAAGTTATTAGCAGCAAAGACTGAAAACAAAAACTACGATAGGTAAGTAATAAGTGACACCTTATATATGTCAAACCAGTATGTGTGCTTCACAGGATACACAACTCGCAAGCCAGACATAATTGGACTGTGTAGAACAACTGCTCTCAGATGAGACAAATGTGCAGCTAAATGCAAAGTTGGGCCACTGCCAACTGATTGACCATATAATATAATATCTTCTGCACGAGTTCCATAAGTTTCCTGAAGGCAATTGAAAACAGCTTCAATATCCGCATAGGTATCTTGTTCGCTTGGCTGCAGTAAAAGAAAATATCCGTTCAGCTTATGTTCCAAATTTTTATATTTACTTATGACTATGAACCGATACAGCAATATACATTTGATCTTAACCTTTCCAGATGATCGTCCATACCCAGAATAATCATACCTACAGAAAGGAAACAAAGAAAATCAACTAGGCATAGATCACAAAAATATTGATGAAACTATTAAATGTTAGAAAAGAAAAATCAACTTGGAAAATTTATGATGTGCCGTGATTGATTAACCTCAAACATAACTTATAATGCTTGCCATGATACTTCCAAGAATTGAATAACCACAAGTTTACAATAATAAATACCAAGAATTTGCCTTTTCAAAGAACACCAAACAAATATGGAGAGTTTGTGCAATATGGCCTTATAAATAGTTCTTACTAGACATTACTATTAAGGGTCAAATTTTTTTACATCACTAATTATACCTGTTCAAGGAAATAAAAGTCCAAATAGTCTCTCTTTTTGTATCACTTTCTTTTTCATTGTATAGGCTATGAAACATTATAACCACTTATATCAATACTTGAGCCAAGTTAATCTTCCATCTCTACATGATTGTATTTGTAAGTGTTAAGTTTAACCTGGTGAAAATAAAGAGGACCAGTCCTAAAGAAGAATGTGAATGTGTGCAAAGCAGTAGGCATATGCCACTATTAAGTTGTAGACTTTATGCTAAAAGATTCTTCTTCGCCCTTTCCATTTATACCTGGTGAAAATAAAGAGGACCAGTCCTAAAGAAGAATGTGAATGTGTGCAAAGCAGTAGGCATATGCCACTATTAAGTTGTAGACTTTATGCTAAAAGATTCTTCTTCGCCCTTTCCATTTATCAAAGAAAGTACACAACTAACCAGGACCATGAAGCTGTAAGGCTCCCTAGTTGTTAGCTATCGTTTTGTAAGAAGAAATTTATATGTTATAAATAACCAGCCCATTTCTCTGTTTCTAAATAATTTTGTTCTCCATAGTAAATATCAGCAAGTGTCTCCGAATCAATAATAAAAACATAGATCCGTAGAACCATTAGTGCAACTTCCTTTAATGTAACAGCACTAGTATATTGTAATAGAATTGTTAGCGCCAGTGAAGTATCGTGTTATTTTTGTTTGACCGTATACAGTCTTTCAAACAAATAATGCAATAGCTCAAGAAGAATAACGAACGTTCACACTAAATTTTCTAAGTATTGCCATAAAAGATGAAGTGTATGTACCATATTTATAGGATGTATTGTTTTTGCATGTATCATATCTTGTAGAAAACCACGTACAGAAAGATATCAATGACATGTAATAAGTACATTCCAAAGGAATATATTGATTTGCATTAAGAAAACTATCATGCCATAAGTTACGAACAACTATGCTTCACAGCCCTCATAACTTTTGCTTATTGATTTACATTCTACCACCGCAACCATATAAGAAATTTTTGTAAGGGTTTCAGTGTTTTTCAACACTTGCACAGATCAGAGTAGGGTGTAAAGCTATACAGATAATTCATTCAATCTCTGGTATCATATCCATATTTTGACAAATATCAATATTTGATACTTCTCACTTAATAGACACAAGTTTGGGTTATCCTTCTAACATACAGCAATGTCAGGATAACAGGATCACATCCATATCCAGACTCTTGAGTGTGTATGTGTATCCATGTGTTTTCACTTTTCATATACATACATATGGATCAACAACTTACATAATGGCACTCAGAGATGCATGGTCTAGAGCATAAAAATGGCCATTACTAGCCATGCAGTCAACATCCACTACTTTATCTGTACCAGAAAGGATATTAACTCAAAGCTGGCTTAATTTTCTGTCCAAATATGCAATCATATTTAGTAAGCTTCATATGCTTTGCAATCTAATTTGACTCGAATGGCGCTTTACCCATTATGAATATCGAATTTAAAAGAAAATTGGATCTGTATTCTCTCGGAGAGAACAATTACAAATATGCCAATACATACATCTGCCCCCCACCGTTCCCTTTACAGTCTACACCCATAACCCACACCACATCTTTACTCAAAATGATAAGTAAAAAATGTAAATCATAAAATTAGTTAGCAAATTGAATAAAATTCATAACAATTTCATAGTAGATGCTCCGTTTGGCATTCAGCAATCCAACAAAATCTAAAGTTTTGCAACAGTAGAATATAAGAGCTCAGTGGAGAAGTATTATTACTGCAAAAGGCATAATTAGATAAGAAAGTAGAAGCAAAAAAAAAAAATTTGGTGCTATGCATTGTTCAGGATATCCCCCGGTATCGGCCACCGGTATAAAGGTTCCAAAGGACTGATACAGTCTGCCTAATGCCCTAACCAGTTTGAGAAAACCAGTAATTGAACCGCTAATGTATGGGGCATATCAGGCATATTGAGTAATGTTATATTAAGCAATTTCATTCTGGACTTCATCCAAGGTTGGTTACATGTTAATAACGAATACTTGCCCTATTAATCGCAATAACATGGCTACTTGAAATTTGATTAATTGACTAACTGATAATCAACTTAAGCAAAAGCAATAGATCACTCGGCTTACTAATAGTTGATAAGTCCTTTTTTAACACTAATATTTATGCATATATCGGGTTTGGGTCAACCAGGTATAAATCTATTAAACCCCCATAAATCTATTAAACCCCCTGCAATAAAACTACTTGCAAATGTTTTTCTCAAGAGACAAAATAAGCGATACTTCCCTCTTCGTCAAGTCAACAACAATAGTGACACTTCTTTTTCCTTCACGCAAACAATTGAATTTTCAATTTTAGGTTGCTTAATTATCATAATTGTTTATATATATATATATATATATATATATATATATATATATATATATATATATATAATATATATATATATATATATATATATATATAAAGGGAGAGAGAGAGAGAGAGAGGAGTGATCTAAAACCACCTGGGTGGTTTCATATTATGGAACCACCCTATGTTACATCACTTGGATTTGAATTGAATGGGTGAGATTAAAAGGCGGTGGAGCCCAGAGGATTTGAACCCAGGTTTGTTAAAGTCTCTGCCGCTACAAATTCTAGATTTGTAGCGAAGGTTGAGGGTTATATTTTACATTATTCTAACATATATAAAAAATCCCCTTTAGGACTTAATAGTATGAAGAAAGATCTTACACTAAAGACGTCGACCAAGTTGCGTGAGTTGGAACCTATTTTGTTAGTATCTTACAATACACGATACATATCTTTGAAATGATACGATACAATATACTACCATTCGCTACGTATTGGTCGATATGATATCATACGTATAGGCTGATAGGTGCTATCGGTTTTTGTATTTGAATCATGTAATGTATACTTATAAAACAAATAAAAAATTATTATAAAATTATATAAAATATGTTCATATATAGTTTAGAAGTATAGACCTAAAGTCCTAGAGTTATTGTATCATACGATACATTATATGCAAGCTAATCGTAAATGATACAATACGCGAGTCAACAACCTAGGCTGGAAGAGTGGGATGGTTTGCCCTTTATACTTTGGTTTGTTCTTTATACTTACCAATTGGCTTTCTTTGTACATACAAAGCTTTGTGCCTTCCATGCCAGGAAGTTAGGATTTTAAGCTTCGATGTCAGCACAATAGAGCAATTAGGTCAACCCTTCGAATCAGCCTTCTAAATAGAGTTGTGATCCATTAACAACCTTAACAGGTGGGAGTTGAAACCCACGAGGACATTAAGGAGGTGTTTCTTAAAACTAATCCATTCCCATGTTATCATCTGTGTTACTATTATTTTGGTCATTCTTTGTCTATTCTCTAGCAGCCAGCCAGTAAACAAAATAGGCAGCCATATAAACTATAAAGGGGCCAACATGGCCATTGGACAACAAGGATGGTCGGCTACCTACACAACCGACCCAGGACCTAGGAAGCATTATTCCAACAATTGTTTGTGGCACATCAGACATCACATGGACACTGTAAAATACATTGTGACATGCCAAAACCGGTGTGCATCATTATGACCTGTCTTGTGTGCCATATTAGTACATTTAACAGCCAGAAAATCAAATGATGGAGAAGACCAACAAGTGATGGATAAAATGAGGGGAAAGCAAGAAGAGAAGAAAAGCAGTTGTGAGTTATCTGAAGCTTTCTCGCAGTTGTCTACCATCATCAATCGCAAGTGCCTACTATCACTAGACCTCATGGTTGATGACTGCAGCTTTAAGGTAAAAAAGAAACGATGAAAAGAAATTAAGATTGCCCCATTTCCTAACCACTCCAGTATCATGGTCAATGACTAAAATACTAAATAATATATAATAATGATCAATAATGGTTCTAAATTAGTCCTCGACATAAATTCTTTTTCCCTATCAACTCCTTCCCGCGACACCTAGGTTATTCCAGCCTTACACAATACTGGTACGACAAACGGCAACAATCACAATTTCACTTGAATAATCCAAACCATATAGCATATCATTAAGAGCATCTCCAACCCTATTGTCTTGTTAAGTGTTGTGAGTCTTAGGTGGCTCCTATGTGGCATGAGCCACAAGACAATGTCTTGTTTATGTGGCAAAATTATATCTCAAAAGACAATAAGATAGAAAAACTCTCTCCAATGCAAAAGTATTGAGGAGACAATAAAAATTATTTTTTCCAACTTCCAAGACAACTACTCATCTTCTTCTTTTTTTCTAATATTTTTTATTCATAATTGATGACATGGAAGAGAAGACATTGTCAAGTACATTGTCTAGAACAAGACAATCAACTTCACAATGTCTTCTTTAATTTTTGCCACATAAGCTTCACAATTGACTTGACAATTGCATTGGAGAAGAACTTTTGAATAAAATTTTGTCATTCCTATGTGGCAACAACTTTTTTCCAAAGTCACAATAGGGTTGGAGATGCTCTAATGGGTTATGTTAACATGTGCCCTAAGGGCACATGATAACACATTGATAAATGTGCATTTTACATGGGTACTCCCACCAGCACATTAAATAAAGCAATATTTCACTTAAAATGTGCATTTATCAATGTGATGGTGGGAGTACCCATGTAAAATGTGCATTTATCGATGTGCCCTTGGGGCACATGTTAACTGCATTTATCGATGTGTTATCATGTGCCCTTGGGGCACATGTTAACATAACCCATCATTAATTTATAAGGCTTAACAAAAGAAATCCACAAACAGGTTAAGACCATTTCAACCCCAAAAACTAACACTTTTTAAAGTTGAAAACTGCATTCAACTAATTTCTTTCAATTTTCAAATCAAAAGCTCAAACATAGGAAGCTCGGGCACTCCAAATCAGTGGTGCGTCCATGTTGAATCAGTGTCGAACGTGACACGGCCTCTCCAACATACACTAGAACGAGCCAAAATCAATGCATTTGCAACTAGGTCCAAACAATGATAGATCAGACAAAGAAGAAGATGATTGCGAACCGCCAAGACTCGAACTTAATACTTTTTGATGGTTTTAACGACAATAAGTTACCCAAAAAACGAACTTCCACTTAGTGAGCTCATCGCCACAGCACAAAGATCAAATCTTTAACTTTTCTTTTCCCCAAAAAGAAGAAGAAGAAGACAAGCTAGCTAGGCTCACCCCATCAAGTTGACGCGCAGGTGGACGCTGAGCTCGGCGAAGAGCTCGCACATCTGGCCAAGATCCGCCGCGTTCCCGTGCGAGTACAGCAGCGTGAGCCTCGCCGACGGGTTCCTCACGTACATCGCCACGATCTCGTTCCCTCTCCTCGTCCTCACCCTCCTCACCTCCGCGTTCTCCTTCACCGCGACCTCGGTCATCGCCACCAGCCCCCCAGGCGCCGCCCCCTCCCTCTCCGCCAGCCTGTACGACGGCGGGCTCGGCGGGAAGAACGCAAACTTCGCCGCCACCGACGACGTCACTCCCCCCATTCCCGTCGACCGGAGCCCCGCAAATTCAGACCAAAACTAGGGCTAGGGTTCCCATTCGTGCTTTGGGCTTAGGGTTAGGGTTTGGATCTGGGAGTGATGGAGGAAGCATTAAATGGCGGTGTTTTGGAAATGGGGAATGTGGTGAGAGGGAGGAGGAGGAAAGGAATCGAAAAATTAAAAATTAAAAAGAAATGGTTAAAAAAAGGAGGGAGAGGAAGGAGACACGTGATTTGCTTTGTCGATCACGTGATTCCCGGATAATATGCTGGGTTTTTTTTAATATTTTTTATTTCTTTTATAGAATGGCAAATGTTGACATCTGTGACTGTGAAAGGAGCCAATGGTGTTTGCTAGCCAGTGATTATGCTAATTATTGAGGTTAACATTAGATAGTAAATGAGTAGTTTCTTGATAACTATAATAATTAATTCATGATTGAAACTTGTGTCAGCTTAAAGAACAATTTTAATTTTATATTGCTGAAATTATTGAGAACAATCCAAACAATTATGAAGTTATAATCAAAATAAAAATTTACAAAAGTGAATTATTATTTTTCCATAAATAACTTCAATCAACAAGTGAAGCAACCTGTCGCTTCCGAAAGCAGCCCAAGAGCTTTATTAAAAAATATATATATATATCCATATACTAATGGAAAGTATTAATAATCGATTGTTTATAATATTTGCTTTTTAATATGAAACACATACTTTTTAACTGTAATAATTTTATAAAGTTTATAGTAGATTCAGTATAAAATGAAAGGTTACATAGATAAGTTTAGAGTATAACTATGTAATACTCAAAATATATTAAAATCTTCTTCTTATTCTTTTTGCGATGTCTGGTGCAATGCTTCTACGTTTCTGTCTTTAACTTCCAAGTTATAAATGGAAGTATCCACCCCGATCACAATGGTCATTCTCCCTGAATTTTCGGTTTCCATATATATATATATATATATATATATATATATATATATATATATTTTAGTGTTTTTATCTTTGGACTAGAAAAGATAGTCCCACATCGGCTACACCAAATGATGAGCATTTTAATATAATACATTATTTGTGTTGAGGTGTGCACATGAGGTGTAGTGGGGCACATGTTTGTGCCATGTGGGAGTATTTTCCTAGAATTGTGCCATGTGGGAGTATTTTCCTAGAAGAAAAAAGGATTAATTCAAACAAAGATGTAAGTTAATTTTTGTTGTGCGGACTAGAACTCGGACAAGGACTCCAGGATGTCTCGTGCATGCACGGGAGTGTCCGGGGGGTAGGTGTGGACTGTCACACTTCTATGCTGATTGTAGGAAGATCTAAAATATCAAACTCTATTTTTGAGTATTGGTATTTTAGTCCCACATCGGATAGGAGTAGAGGTGAAGTCTCAACTCCACTCTATAAATAGAGCCCCTTGACTCCTTTGAAAGATGCACCAAGAAGAGAGTTAAGGGAGTCCGTAAAGTCCAGGAAGCCTGTTCAAGTATCAAATTTTGACTTACGAGCGTCCAGAAGTTCTTCGTGAACTTGCTGGTTCCTGGAAGCAGATCGTGGTGGGGTGAATCTTGCTTTGAGCAACGGTGATCTTAATCACCCCAGCAAGAACCTTTCATCTTCTTCTTTCTTCTCCTTCATCTGAGTTGTAACTCAGTTCTGTCCGTCAGCAACTGCGATTGAGAGGAAAAACGTGAGATTTATTTTCTGGACTCAGTTCTGTCCATCTGCAACTGCGATTGCAAAGAAGAACGTGAGATTTATTTTCTGATTATTGTTGCTTTTGTATTCAGATTCATTTTATAGTGTTCTTGTTGGATCTCGAGAAATATCAGAATGTGAACATTTGTTGAACCTCTGATCTCGACATTGAGTCTACCATCTTTGACACTACACCAAAAGAAGCAATTTGTAACACTTTATTTTTTCAATTAGTAACGATTATTACCGTTACGAATTGTAACAGTAATTACCGTGACAATAATTAAATAACCGTTACTAAAATAATTTATTTATATTTCTATATCTAATTTATTTATTATAACACTATTAACCGTGACATTAGACCAAAAACTAAACCAAAATTTCATTTCCCTCTCTTTATTTCACATCCCTCCCAAAATACATGACGGTTCTCTCTTCCTCTCCTTATATTCCTCGAGAAATCTAACATTTCAATTCTTCTTCTTCTTCATTCTACCGACTCCTCGAAGCCTAACCTTAGAAATTACTCATCTCTTTCCACGGCGGGAAGAGGGAAGACGATTGGGTGGCGACAGCAAAGAAGTCATCGCCGAGGGGCAGCAAGGCGGGCTGCAGTTCCTGGTCTGGACGATCGCTCCGTTCCTAAAGCCGACAAGTACGCTAAGAGGGTCATCGCCGGAGCTCCGGTCTACCTCGTCGCGGTCCTCGAGTACTTAGCCACCGAGGTGTATCTTACATATCCATCCTCCTCTCATACATCCAATTTGGGAATAAAAAACTAGGGTTAGTTCTAGAAAAGATTTTGATTTTGAGAAAAAAAATACTATTTTTTGTACAAATTGTAGGTTAAATTAGATGTTTATTCGGATGTGTTAAATTCTGAGTCATTTGTTGGAACTGAATAAGCATTTTGATGGTTTCTAAATTCATATATCTGGAGTTACAATGTATAAATTTTATGCCCAATCTAAACCTATGTTATCTTTCCAGATATATAGATTTTAGTTGGCGCATGCTATTATAATATTTTGCATTTTGTATACTAAGATCTTTGAGGCGATGATTTACATGTGGCAGTGTAAGATTTTGCATTTTTGTTATGTAAAGATTCTGTTAGGGGTTTAAAAAAAATAAAACATAAAGTCTTAGATCACCAGTTGCTTTATATTTGAAATGGTTGATTCTCTTCTAAGATGATTCTTTTCTAACACATGATTAACATCCTTGTAGAGGTTTCGGAAACATGAGTAATACAAAGACAAAACAAGACATACAAAAGCATTAGAGAATGCAAGCGAAATGCCCATGACATTCTTGGAGCTGATATTGTAAGTTCATCTTTTCTTTGTGTCATATGATCTCTACATTTTTTTGCTAACAGGGTCAATACCTATTTCTCTTGGAAACCTTACGAACCTTCGTATATTGTAAGTATATGATTGACTATTTTGATCATTTTAAATATTGATACATCTTTACTTTTCTAATGTTTGTTGCATTTGTTTAACACTAATCAGGATATTGAGTCAAAATAATCTCACATGAAGTATTCATGATTCCTTTTTGGAACTCTCAAGTTTATAATTTATGGTACCATACATTCTTAGATACGAATTAAACAAGATTCTAAGAAAAGGCGTATAAACTAGGTATTAATCTATTTAATGATCTCAAAATTTTATGCAAAATTACTGATGTACCAGCAAACTAAAGTGAAGACATATTAAAGTTTCAGACACCTGAAATTTTTGCAGTCGCAAAAAAGGTCAAAAACAGTGCTGATGGGGTAGTCGAGCACTTGATAATGTAGGGTTTAAGAATATTAATGTTCTTCTTTGAACGCTCCAAAGACACACTATGAATCCGATAATGTAGGGGCAACTGAAGCCATACTATGGATCTGGACCTATGAAAACAAACTTCTCCTTCAATCCTTTGATGGAGGTAGAGTTAGCCATGAGGAAGGTCACTGTCAGCTTTCCCCTCTTTTACCAAAGATATAACAGACACAGTCTTTGTGTCTGGACCAACCATCAACAAAGAAAAAAACACTCGAGACATGTTGACCGAGGGGGCTACTTTCTTCTCTGTGCACGATCCCACAGATGCCATCATGTACCTGACATCATCGGGTTCTAATTAACTCGGCATCACAAGGTAGAACTCCAAGATGGTTCGGATAGTAGGTGCAAAGGAAAATGAAGTCACGATTCAAAATGATCATGGTTCCTTTTTGGAACTCTCAAGTTTATAATTTATGGTACCATACACTAAGTAAATGTATGCAGTTTGACTACCTTACAATGAAATCTCAACTTTATAATTTATGGTACCATTCCTTTTCTACTTTATGGTACCATACACTAAGTAGACCATTATGCACACTTTACTAGGATGTACTGTGGTTCCCTATTTTCGTCAGTTTATCTGGTTATGCAGACATGAATGCAAATATATCTGTGCGTCTCTAATTGTATAAATATTGTGTTAACAGTTTTCTTCATACAAACCTTTTTTGGTAGATGTGCACATTTTGCAATTTACGATGGACATGGTGGTCGTTTGGCTGCCGAATATGCACAGGCACATTTACATGCCAATGTTCTTTCAGCAGGGCTACCACGTGAGTTGGTGTGTTTACTTTTGTCAATTATCCTTGTTCCTAACAGGCATTGATCATCTTTTTTGTACACTGCGAATCACTTAAATATCTATGGTGGGTGCAATCTGTAATCACTGTCACTGGGTTAACAATCTAGTTTCACATAACAAAATGACTTGACGTTTGCATCACAACACCAATAGCAACATGCATCACAAATTGCACTTTTGCCTTCGGACGCCTTGAGAAGTACTTCTGTTCAGTCCGAGATAGAGCCAATCTGAACATTCTCAAAGCAATCATTAAAAAAAGATACAAAATTTGAGTCACTTTAGAGTCGAGAGACGAACAAAATGGAGAAAAAAAAATACTAATTTTGAGTCACTTAAGAGTTGATAAGAGTCGAACTTGATTTTGAATATAATTTCAATTTCCTTGAATGAAACCAGTAACTTTTGTGGACTAATCCAGTTTCACTTGATCAATCGAAAATATACTATTCTTAAAAAGATAATTAGATTGTTTACAAGTTTCTGTTTAATGTCCTATGATGATAAATATGTAACTAAGCTTTGTAGATATGTACTAAGCTTCTAGTTTCAAATGGCTGGATGTTGGAGGATATAACTTTGTATTTGGATGAGATCTGAGTGTTTTCTAGTTTATATATTGTTCTCTTATGCACCTATTCTCTCTTCTTCCTACAGATGGACTTAAAAGCTGCCAAGAAGGCTGTCCTGGAAGGTACTCTGATCTTATCTTATTTATAGTAATATTTTCTTAAGTTCTGCTCTAGTACCTGGGGGACGTGAAAAATTTTTAGAAGCTAGTATTGCTTGGTATAGAATGATCCAATACTGTGTCTTTTTGTAGAATTGTGTTTCTTCTAGTTATTACTAGATTACATTTAGATAAAAGTACACATTTCCTTATAGAAGTTTGACGCTCTGATAACCATGTTTTAGAGGGAATCAGTGCAGTAGTTTATAGGGCTTTAAAAGGAATGATAATCCACCTGTATGTTGGGGCATACATTTGGTTTGAATCTTAATTACTGGATTTAGACCTTTCTGGACAGGCAGTTTCTAGACAAAACATAGATTACCTCTTGAAAAGGTTCTTTTAGTATCCAAACTGATGTTTTGAAACCCCTACCCAAAAAAGTGAGGAGTGTTGTTTAAGTGATGAGGTGACTTACTGATGGCACTTGGTTAAATGAACTTTTGGGGTCCTTATGGGAGAGCATTCCTCTTGTTGAGAATACAGGTTGGTAATTTCGATCTTATCATGGTGTCTGTTTTATGCATGGGTCATCACAGTTGCTGCTTCCATATGAACTCATTCTCATCTTACTGTTTGTATATATTTTTCAAGTTAGGTAATGCTAAATTACTTTCCTGTGATATTTTTTTGCTGTAACCACAGGTTTCAAAAGTTTCATGTGCCCCTCATTGTAGTACTTAAGCAAATGAAGCAGTAATAAACTTTGGAGCCATTATATATTCTCTAGCATTCTATGGCAAAAAATAAACTCTAGTTAACTGATTGTTCCAATTTTGCATTTTGTTTTTTTACATATTAAGCTACTGTGTAACTCAACAGTTTTGAGCTAATTTGTATGTGCTCATTGCATGGTGGGTCATCAAACTGGAAAACCCAACATGATGGACTTTTAGTGTTAAAGTAAGCTGTTCAAAGTATATATTGTAATTTCTGGTTCTGATCGATCATGATTGATCCTCAACAGATCATCCCTTTTTTCAGGTTCTGATCACTCCTCTCAATTACAAATTAATGTTGAAAACTAAAACTGTTGGACTATTTTGTTGGATTTATCTATTCCTATGATAAAACGCAAAAATATAGGATGTTTTCTTGTATGTCTTTTCCTTATTAGCTTTGGGCTTTACAAAAATGATTATGATTAAAGATAAAATGCATTGAATGGTAAGAAATGGGAGAAATTCAATTGTGAAAAAGTAGCATCGCTTGCCTATGCTAGAATCCAAGGGAAATCAGCACTTATTGCTCATTTCCAAAACTCTAGTTTGATGAATGAGGATAAGCGTTGTCGTCCCATTCTTTTTCATTCAGATGGCCCAAATGCTGGTGATCAGGTACAATTCCAGTCATAACTGCACATCATATTGCGTATGCTATGTTTATTATGTTCAAAATCTTGTTTATCATAATGTAGCCACTGTAAAAAATGCCTTTCATTGGTTAATGCACTTTCCCTGTTGTATTAGCTATTTATTAGTGTTGTATGGGCCTATAACCTTTTTCATTGGAGCTCTCGGTGGGAAAATGGGAGTGACATCGAATTTCAACTTGGTTAATTGATGATTATGGGCCTCATGTTCACGCAGTAACATAAGGTTCACTCTTGAATTTTGTTTATGATAGCTTTCCATTCTTTCCTACTAGCTTCAATTGTCATATGACCATATATGCCTGCCTATTAGTAGTTAGGATCATCTAACATCAAGGAGATACTCGCATAACACTTTACTCCTAGTTTCTCAGGATTTCAAGTCTTTTCATTTTGCGAAATTGCCTTGTACTCCTAGTTGTGAATTTTCATCTTCCTCTGAAATTTGATGCAACTGTCACACGCACTCCTGTGATTGCTTATTTTATTTTTATGAGTAGTAGGATATGTTTCAGAATATGTTATTATTGCAGTATTAAGAAATCCTCTAAACCGTCTCTTTTTTAGGTACAATTCTTGTTACTGATTCTTCATTCATTATCTACCAAAAAGGGGAATACATGGGCTTGGTAACGTGGTAGATGATGATGAAGCAACTTAATACTGGTGTAATACTAAATCTGCTTGTGTAGAACAAGTGCAATCGGATTGCAAACTTTAGTGTCAGCTATTGTTGGTCCAAACAATTGTGATTTTAAATTGCGTTATCATTTCTAGAGTTTTTAACTTTGTTTAGCGACTCCCTTCTCTGAATCGACAATACCATTGACAAGTGATTGCAGACAATGTTGGGGATAACGTTGGTGATATTGCTGGGATGGGTTCAGATCTTTTCGGCTCTTATGCCGAGTCTTCTTGTGCTGTCCTAGTTGTTGCCTCCATTTCTTCCTTTGGAATCAACCATGAACTGACTCCCATGATGTACCCTCTTCTTGTTAGCTCCATGGGCATTATTGTCTGCTTGATCACTACTCTATTTGCGACTGATATCTTTGAAATCAAGGCCGTGAAGGAGATTGAGCCTGCACTAAAGAAGCAACTCATCATCTCTACTGTTCTTATGACTGTTGGCATTGCGATTGTTAGTTGGGTTGCTCTTCCCTCGACGTTTACCATCTTCAATTTTGGTATCCAAAAGGAAGTGAAGAACTGGTAAGCGAAATATAGTCTTGAAGTAGGTTAAGTTTCTGTTGTCTGATGTGTTATATTCTAACCATGTGAGATGGAATTGGTAGGGAGCTTTTCTTCTGTGTTGCTATTGGCCTATGGGCTGGCTTGGTTATTGGGTTCGTTACTGAATACTACACAAGCAATGCGTATAGGTAAGTAATTTGTATTTTCTTCATGTGTTACACATGATTGCTTGTTGTCTACTGTTTTATGACCCTTGTTTCTTCTCTTTCTCAGCCCTGTGCAAGACGTTGCTGATTCCTGCAGAACAGGAGCAGCCACTAATGTTATCTTTGGTCTTGCTTTGGGATACAAGTCTGTCATTATTCCAATTTTTGCCATCGCAATCAGTATCTTTGTTAGCTTTAGCTTTGCTGCGATATACGGAATTGCAGTTACAGCGCTTGGAATGTTGAGCACAATTGCTACGGGTTTGGCCATAGATGCTTATGGTCCCATCAGTGACAATGCTGGTGGTATTGCAGAGATGGCAGGGATGAGCCACAGAATTCGTGAGAGAACTGATGCTCTGGATGCTGCAGGAAACACTACCGCTGCCATTGGAAAGGTAAATTGATTAGTTGTCAAGTGACACAGTTCTCAGTATGATGATATATGAATAAGGTAGCAGATAAAATGTTGTTCCTTTGTTATTGCTGCTACTTTTAGTTGATTAGGCATACCTTCCTATGATGCTAGGTTAGGAGCATGAACATATATGATGTAAGTGCGTTATGTCGTGTATTTTGGAGTCTGTGTCATGTCCGGTATCTGGCTGACACGATGAGACACAGACAATGTTCCAATTTTTTGAGAGTTTTTGTGCTTGCTATCTCTCAAGCCTTTCACGTCCTCACCTATTTTACTAAAACTAATTTCTAATGAAGTCTTCTATACTGATACAAAATGTTTCTTTATTGATTTTTTGTTCACTACCCAGGTCATGATAACTTGAGGCTTGCGGAGCAGTTCCAGAAGCAAGCACCTGGTGCCTCTACATCTCAAAAGGATGACAGATGATGGTCTCTGAGCTTGTTCCTAGAGAGACATTTGAAGCGGTTGTGGGGGAGAAGGGTGATTCTTTAGAGTCTTTTTTGAGTGTAGTATATACACTTTTAAGTAACCAACCAACTTTCTTCATTCCATATCTTTTTATTTTTTTCGGAAGTCTCTATGTTGAGATAACTCGTCCTATTTTTTGAGTGTAGTATATACACTTTTGAATTATGCAATGAAGAGATTATAGCAAAGTATTTTTTTTTGGCTTTGGTTTCACCACAATGTTCTTTTATATATGTTAGATTAGATTGGTAGAATGATATTGTTGCTTAGAGTGCAATTTATTTACTTGTATAATTAATTATTTGTCATTGGAAAGTTAGTATGTATTTTCAAATTTTTTTTTCTTCAATAAATAATTTTTGTAACAGTTATAAGCGTTACAAAGTGGAAAATAAGTAACGGAAGAAAGCATTTTCGTAACGGTTATAACTGTTACAAAGGTAATTTTAGTCACGGTTATAACTGTGACAAAAAACGTGACAAAATTTATTTTCGTCACGGTAATAACCGTGACGAAAACCGTTACAAATATTTGTTACGCCTATTTCGTCACGCTTATTACCATGACGAAAATTATTTGTCACGGTAATAACCGTTGGCATTTGCCTATTTTGGTGTAGTGTGATCAAGTCCCGGGATTAACAATCTCAATGCAATATCATTGTAGATGGAGAACTCTCGTGCTTCTACCAGCTTTAACAAGTTAGAGAAATTCGAAGGAGAACATTTCCAAATCTGGAAGAGGAAGGTCACCCTTAATCTTCAACTTGTGGACGTAGACCATGTGTTGATTGAGGATGAACCGACGATTCTAGAAGGAGAAACTACCGATGCTATTGCTGCTGCACTCGTCAAGCAGAGCAAATGGAAGAGAGAAAACAACATCTGTAAACTGTTGATTCTCAATTCTATGGAAGACTCTCTGGCAGAGTCACATTCCAAGAAGGTGAAGGCCAAAGAGATCTGGGATTCTTTGGGCAAGCTATATGAAGATGATGAGAACATGTCCAAAATCTTCATCGTCGAGAAGTACCACAAGTGGCTCTTCGAAGACGAGATGGCGATGCTACCTCAAGTGAAGGAATTCCTGAAGTTGTGCCAGAAGTTAGATGACGAGAAGATGCCCCTCGTCGATAAGTTTGTCATTGGAGGGATAGTCTCGAAACTTCTTGCTGGTTGGAGCAACTTCTATGCTAGAATGTATCGGAAGAAGCTGCACATTAGCTTGGAAGATCTTCTACAAGAGATCCACGTTGAGAACAAAATACGATCTCAACAGAAGATGGACTCTCTGTTCAAACTAAGGCCAACTTTGTGCAAAAAAGAGAGTTCAAGGGGAAGCAAGTGGCTTCTCATCACAAGAAGAAGGACTCCACTAATCTGAAAGTGAACGGTCATTCGTTCAAGCAACAGAAGTCCAAGTCCCTCGTGACTTGCTTCAACTGTGGCAAGAAGGGCTACTACAAGCGTGAATGCAAATTCAAGCCCAAACAAAAATAACAGGTATGGCTAAACTTGGTTATTTTGATTACTTAACTTAGTTGCTATTGTTGCACAGGTTGAGTTATCTAGCGTGGTAGCAGACTAGTGGTCTGGCACTAGTGCATCTGACCACGTGTGCTCTCGAAGGAGCTGTTCACCAAGGACGAGCCATGTTATGACGAAGGTCTTGATGGTGAACATGTACCTAGCAGAATATCTGAAGATCGAGACAGTAGTTATGAACCACCGACAAGGACACTAGAATGTGTGTTACACGTACCAGAGATCTGATCTCAGAAAATCTGTTATCTGATACAGACTTGAAAGATGGACATTCATACTAGCCAGATGGTAATTTCTTGGCGAGGAATATGCTTCGAAAAGATATTCGATACTGAAGGAATATTCGAACTTCTGCTGATGGCAATGAAGTTACTTCATTGAATGGAATAAGAGTTGTTCTATGATAGAAGTAGACTCAAGCTGTCCTACCGGGACCTTATCTTCGAAATGTGGGGGTAAGGAGGTGGAGGAGTTTAAGGTCTGTGCAGATACAAGACTGTTGGGAAGCTGCTCAGATGATTGAACTAAAGTACTGATCATCTGAAGTTAGTACACTCAGATATCTGTAACTTTTATCAATTTTCCACAGAGGCCGGTTCGAAGTGTTTCTCGAAGTGCACGTTCGCATAACTTCTCAAGTAGAAGGATGCATCATTCGAGTAGTTCAGAGACTTCAGGGCTGAAGCTGAACGTTAAACCGATCTACAACTACTCAGAAGTGATCGAGATGTAGAGTATAGGTCTCATGAATTTGCATCATTCTGCAAAGAACATGGAATCATCAATGAGACTATTGCTCCGTATTCTCTTCAATCTAACGGAGTAGCGGAGAGGAAGAACAGAACGTTGACAGAAATGATGAACTCAATGCTGCTAACTGCGGGTCTTCCTAAATGCTTCTGGGGAGAAGCTGCATTGACGGCCACTTTTTTAGAGTGTCGTATGCAACTTCGGACGTAACTCCTCATGAACTCTGGTTCAAAGTCAGACCTAACTTGAGTGTCATTCGAGTGTGGGGGTGTCTGGCTTATGTGAAGCTCCCAGATCTGAAGATTCAGAAGCTAGGGACAAGGACTACGAAGACGATCTTCTTGGGGTATGCCGAGAAGAGTGATGCTCGGAGATTTCTTGATATTGAGTCAAATCATATCATCGAATCTCGCGATGCTAAATATTTTGAAGACAAGTTTGCAAGGCACAAGAACATTGTTCTAATAGACATTCCGGAGAATGATGAAGGTACAAAGGAGACTGAGATCTTCAATGAGCCAGTTGTCCAAGATGAAGTTGTTGTTGTTGAAACAACGGCTGAACCAGAACTCGCTGAACCGTCAGCGAAGCGTGTGAGGAGGCTGAAGGACTTTAGAAATGACTTTGTCATCTATCATGTAGAAGCAGATCCGCTTACCTATGATGAGGCGATGAAGACCAGAGACGCGGTTTTCTGGAAGGAGGCGATTGACAATAAAATTGATTCCATCACCTCAATTAACACTTGGATGTTGGTTGATCTTCCTGAAGGAGCAAAACCTATCGGATGCAAGTAGATTTTCAAAAAGAAGATAAAAGCTGATGGAATCATTGACAAGTTCAAGGCCAGGCTAGTGGCAAAGGAGTTTTCTCAGAAGCAGGGGATCGACTACTTTGACACGTATGCTCTAGTAGCTCGGATAACCACCATCAGAATGTTGATTGCTCTCGCAGCGATACATAAGATGGTGATACATCAGATGGATGTAAAAAATGGCATTCCTGAATGGAGAGCTGACCGAAGAGATCTACATGCAACAGCCAGAAGGGTTTGTCATCAAAGGCTTGAAGACAAAGTCTGCAAGTTGGTAAAATTTTTGTACGGTTTAAAGCAAGCTCCCAAAATGTGGCATGAGAAGTTTGACAAAGTCATAAGGTCAAATGGCTACAGGGTCAGTGAAATAGACAAGTGTGTCTATACGAAGTCTGCTGACGGAAGAGGAGTCATCGTTTGTCTATACGTGAACGACATGCTAATCCTAGATACGGATATAAGCTGTGTCACGGAGACAAAGAAGTTCCTCTCGACGAAGTTCAGTATGAAGGACTTGGGGGATGCTGATGTTATCTTGGGACTCAAGATCATCCGAACAAATACTGGACCAGCGCTGTCACAGTCTCACTATGTTGAGAAGATGATCACTCGTTACGGGTATCAGGATCTTCCAGGGATCGATACGCCGTACAGGTGTGATCTGAAGCTGAAGCCTAATTCAGGAGAAAGCGTTAGGCAGCTGAAATATGCAAGTATAATCGGGAGTTTGATGTATGCTACTACTGCCACAAGGCCTGACATAGCTTTCGTCGTGGGAATGCTGAATCGTTTCACGAGCAATCCAGGCATTGAGCACTGAAAAGCTGTGAAACGGGTTATGAGATATCTCAAGAAGACGCAGACATATGCACTGCACTACAGCGGAGATCCGTCGGTAGTGGAAGGCTTCAGTGATGCCAGCTGGTGCTCAGAAGTGGAGAGCGAGAGGTCCACATGTGGATACATTTTCATATTGGGTTGAGCTGCTATATCATGGAAATCGAAGAAGCAGACAATGCTCTCGCGGTCATCCATTGTCACGACCCGTACCCTGATTAGGGGCACGAGTACGTGGTTACGTCCAGCCTACGTCGCAGTGTCGACGATAGAACGATGTCCTAGGTCAATCATCTAATAATATATAAGGTACCTGTACAGTATATACACTCCGAATGGAGGTGACATAGCAAATACAGTCTCAATCACATCTAAGGTAGAATACGATAAAAGATAGATAGATAGATATGAAATGAAATGAAATGGAACCACAGAGATACAACCAGATAGAGGTCTAAGTGTCTAAGATAACACAAATCCAGAAACATCCCAAATCTCAAATACAGTAATCCAGAGAATAAATACAACTGAAAATGACTAATCTAAACTAATGGTGTCTCATCCACTGCTAATGGATCCTGCTGGAGATCCAGGGGTAATGTGTCATCCAACTCTATCCTGGCCATACCCGTAAAAGGTAGATCACTCAGCTAACAAATACTCTGTAAACATCAACGGTTATCCTGTCAGGAAAATGAGCAAGTACAAACAATAACAGCAGTTCCATATGAATTAACAAATTCTATAAGAGACAGTATAATGAAATACAAGACAAAGATATGGGAAGACTTGGGAGCCATTCGAAAGCCGAGTTACAACCCGTAAACCAAACAAGGACCGGGGTTGTAACCCTTCTCCCGAACAGAACTTAGTCTCCAATCAAGGTATAACATAAGAGCATGTAGAACATGTGAGTAAATAAATATCATGGTGAGAAAAGTACTAAAACTAGAACTGAGCAGGATATAAGATACATAAATAATTATAAAATGTACCTTGAACTATTAGAGCATTATGTGATCGGCTTTAGGTATGTTACAAGGCAGGTTATCCACTTGGCCCGACAATCATACGAAAATCTATGGAAAGGGTCATGCCGGCCAACCTGGATAACAAGCACACGGAGGAATCTGCTACACCCTATGTGAGGTGAGAGTGGCGCAAGCATAATAGTGACAGGAGGCTTTGATCACATAACCCCTAATAATTCCCCCATCCCGAATAGTATAATGGATCTGGATATGACACGTCATGACACAGAATTTCATAAGAGGGTAGCAAGTCCCCTTAGGAATCGGTGTCTGTACCTATAACGCCCCAGAACCAGAATACTGGAGAGCGGGAGCGTACATAGCCAGCTACGTATATTGAAGTGCAACCCACCTCGCTATACGGTCACGGCTGTCTAGATACATGAGGGTTTAACTACAAGCCAACAGTCTCATATGGTCATGAACAAGCCTATTGTCTCAATCTCAAGCAAGCAATAATAGTTACAAGATGTCAGAGCACCAAATATATAATAGCAAGGCGTCACATACATTACATGTTGGATGATCATGAAGCTAGTCGTACAAAATGTCAAGACTAGCAAGAGTTCAGTCATACATGATCAACCCTAGGATCTGTCAATCATGTTACAGCCCGTATACAGACAGTGAATAAAGGTACAATACGAGCTAACACGTGTTCGCCGGCTAAACGCCTCAAAAGAATAATTTTTTTATAATAAAGTGGAAGGACAAAAAAAATCCACTCGTTGCCAGGGTTACGCCTGGTGGTCACCATCTGGCTGGAAGACAGGTGGATCCTCTGGTGCTGCTCCGATATCTGGCCACACAAAACCAACTGGATCAGACACCAGAAAGAGCAAGTGCCACAAAGGAGTCTTCGCTTAGAAACTGAAACTAGCATATCACAATAGAATATTAAAGGTAATAAATAAAGAACTGATAATAATAGAGATAACAACAGTAAACTGAGTACGAGGAAACCATTCAAGTAGCTAGGTCACAACCCTTAAACCAAACAAGGACCGGGGTTGCAGCCCTTCACCTGAATAGAAACCTGTCTCAAATATTATTGGTACAGTGAAGACAATAAACGAAGAGAGGACACAAAACTGCTCCGGGAGCCAGGTTACAACCCTTAAACCAAACAAGGACCGGGGTTGTAACCCTTCGCCTGAACAGAACTGGACCCCTGATCTTTATTGCTAAGGCCAGTATAAATAATCATGGTATTAAAGTAAGGTAAAACATGACGAACATGGCATAGAGTTAAAATAAGACAATAAACGAAGAGAGGACACAGAACTGCTCCTGGAGCCAGGTTACAACCCTTAAACCAAACAAGGACCGAGGTTGTAACTCTTCGCCTGAACAGAACTGGACCCCCAATCGTTATTGTTAAGGAAAGCATCAATAATCATGTCATGTCACAATCTTGCACAGAATCAGGATAAGACTAAGTTGAAATAAACTCCATCCAATCAATCACGGCCAATCAAGAGTACGGCTTGATACTTTTAACTAACTAGGGTTATCACAGGCCTAGTTACTAGCAAGATGCAATGAGATTATCCCAACAGCCACAAGCCCTGCAGACCATCCGGTTATCTAGGTCGAATGTCCGTTTATGAAGAATGCAACACGTGACTGTGTGCTGGAAATGTGCCCTACTCGTCGGTAGGCTACAAGTCCACTTGAGCGCCCAGATAACGGGATTACCTGTAGCTGAAAAATCTCTTCATTACTACTGGATTATTCTACTTATTAGCCTTAGTTGAATTCAGTAGGTATCCCTGACCGTGGTATTCAGGGGTCCCTGTCCTAGACATAATGCAAGACAAGACTGGTTTATTTATACAAGCACAATCGTCCACGATATCAAGAGGAGGATTACTAGCATGTCGAGATAGCCGTCGCAACAGCATTCCAAATTACATGTCATGTTTACTTGTTAAGAGTGCACCACGATGGGCTACTTGTTGGCCCATTGGTCATATGGTCAAACTGATTTTAATAATTGATCAAACTCTGTCTCGATATATGAAGCTAGTCAGGATATCTCAGACTCTTGGACATGATCAAGAACAGCTATCTACTCAGTTCAAGACCGAAGCTTTGTTTGCCTATTCGAGTCTGTATTTCTTTGGGCAATGTATTTTTTATTTTATTTGAGTCTAGGAATACTTTGTACACCGAATCGTACTGGCAAATAGGCTATTCCGAAATGATTTCAAAATGTTTTTAAAATGTCCTTAATTTTGAAAAACATTCGTATTTACAAAAAGCTTCAAAAAGGTTTTCAAAATAACCCAAAAACTAATTTTAAAAACCTAACCAAACCCTGACAGAACTCGGCCAGAGTTCGATTAGTGGCCGTTTTGTTTTTGAATTCCTTGGAACTTGGTCCTCCTGCAGTTGCGGATTTGACCGAGATTTGCTCATCGAGTTCTGCCTGAATTCTGCCCGAATTCTGCCAGAATTCTGTCTTTGGAACTCCTATAAATAGAGAAGGATTTCGATCATTTTAACTCACTCATTCACTTTCAATCTTCTATCTTCTAAAAAGCTTTCAGTCTTCCAAAGAGTTTTTCTCGAGCTTAAATTTTCAGATCCCAAGCCAGTTACAATCCTCTAGTCGATTTGCCAATGCGGTGCGGTCTAGAAGTTTCTGAGTGATTGTAATCAGAAGGCTTGTTAGAAGAATACCTCTTCACAATTGAAGTTGGACGAGTTCTTTGTATCAAAGCTCGTGTTGTAGAAGTTGAAAGGACTTCGTAAGAAAACTTGCGGTTTTGTTAATAGTAAATTCAACTGGTAGCAAGAGTTCTACCGACTGGACTAGTCCTCAACAGAGGAAAACCAGTATACATCGCTGTCTTTGCGTTTGCTTTCTTATCTCTGCCTTTACATTATTTAGTTGTGATTATTATTCTGTGATCTTGCTGCTAACATTTTTAATTAGCATTATTCCGTTGCCAACTCTATTCACCCCCCCTCTAGAGTATTCCGCTTTACGATTTCGTTCCTACAATTGGTATCAGAGCAGGTATTACAGGTAAAGCAAGATAACATTACAATTATTTATTTATTTAACTAATTTTTATATAGATCACAGCACAACACATGGCAACTGTGAAATTCACAAGTGAAGGCCAGGCCACAAACAGACCTCCACTGTTTGATGGTACGAATTATACCTATTGGAAAACACGGATGAGTTTCTTCTTGAAATCACTTGACTTTGATTTATGGTCTATTGTTATTGATGGCTATCAAAAGCCACCTCGTATAAATGTTGATAGAGTTTTAGTTGAAAAACCCCATAACAGATATACAGAGGAAGAAAAGAAAAAGGCCAGTCTTGACGCACGTGCTATTAACGCTTTATTTTGTGCCTTAGACAGAACTGAATTTAACAGGGTGTCTATCTGCATAACTGCTAATGAAGTATGGAAGCTTCTTGAAGTCACACATGAAGGCACGACTCAAGTCAAAGAATCAAAGGTCAGCAGACTTACTCAAGAGTATGAGGTGTTCAAGATGAAGCCCAACGAAACAGTTACTCAGATGTTCGAAAGATTCTTGGATATTGTAAATCCTTTGTCCTCCCTAGGCAAAGATTACAGTAACCATAAAAAGATTCACAAACTCTTGCGAGCACTTACCAAGAACTGGATTTCAAAGGCTACTGCAATCATTGAAGGGAACGACCTCATAACTATGTCCCTCGAAGTACTCATGGGTAAGCTACTCACTCATGAACTGGAGCTACAAGATTTTGAAGAGCCTGCACCAAAGGAGAAGACGATCGCTTTCAAGGCTCAGCACAGAAAAGCTGCTGAAGGTGATTCAGACAGCAGTGAATCTGATGCTAAAGATCAGGCACTCCTAGCAAGAAAATTTAAAAGATTCATGAGATATGAGAAGAAAGCCAAAGAAAACAATAGCAGCAACAACTGGTATCAAGATGATGATGTCTGCTATGGCTGCAAGAAGAAGGGACACATGAAGAAGAATTGTCCTACAAACTCATCATCAAGCAAGAAGAGCAACAGGTATGAGAAAGGGAACCTGAAGAGATCAACATCACGAAAGTATGCCAATACCAGCATATGGCATGAAAGTGAAGCCATCGACTCAGAAGATGAACAATCAGAAGACGCTGCAAATGTATGTTTTATGGCATCCGATCAGGTACTCTCTAAACCTGTAGTTGATACATATGATGACTTCACCTTTGAGCAATTAGGATATGCCTTCAGTGAACTGATAAGTGATTACAGAAAACTGCGTAGCAAATATCAGACCTCTAAGAAGGTACTCAAAGAGTACAAATGTGAAATAGGAAGACTTACCGACCTACTAGCTGAGGTTAGAAATAATGTTAGTGAGTCTGATGAGCTTTCTTCTATCAAGCTCTTATTACACGAGACTACCAAGTCATCTGAAGAGAAAGACAAGGTTATTGACCAACTGAAAGAAGAACTTTCCAAAGAGAAGAAAAGTCTTCAATGTGCACAAGTCAGAATGGAAGCACTCACTTCTGACTATACTAAGTTGTACGACACTTCCAAAAGATTGGAAATTAGGTTAGGAAAACAGCCTGAGACTGCTGCTTCCTACCCTAACACGTGTCACTTATCGAACAATCGGAACATTCCTAAGCCAAATACTGTCAGACCTAACCCTATCAAACCTTTACCCCAAAAGGTTAAGCCCAAACAGGATAATAGGTATGCCTTCTTCTATACTAGAAAACCTAAACCTACCAACCATGCACACCACTCAGCTTTCAACACTCAACATGCTAAATGTCATTATTGTGGCCTCATTGGTCATATATCTCCTGCATGTAGAATCCGAAAGCTTGTTGATTTAAATATTTATGCTTGGATACCAAAAGCTAATATTTCAGGACCCTACAAGAAATGGGTACCAAAAGTTTCATCTGTAAATTATTTTGTAGGTGGAACACCTTTCACATGCTAAAAGCAAATGGATCCTCGACAACGGTTGTTCACGGCATATGACCGGTGACGCAACATTATTTGCAACACTATCGAAGAAGAAGAAGGAAGGTTATGTTTCCTTCGGTAATAACTTGAAAGGGTATATCATTGGTATTGGTGATGTTGGTAAGTCTCCCTATCATGTGATTAAGGATGTCTGTCTAGTTACCGAGTTGAAACATAATCTACTCAGCATAAGTCATTTAGCTGATCATGGTTATGGCATCAACTTTGGCAAAGACAAATGTACTATAGTTGATAGCTCAACTGGTAGTACTATCTTTGAAGGTATCAGGGAAGACAACATATATGTTTTCTATTTGTTGGAAGAAACTAACATTTAAGGTAGATGCTTAATGGCTAAAAGTGATGAGAGTCATCTGTGGCATATGAGACTCGGTCACGCAAATATGGACACAATCTCAAGATTATCCACAAAGAAGCTAGTACGCGGTTTATCGGACATAACATTCAAGAAGGATTCGGTATGCAGTCAATATGAAAAGAACAAAGCTACCAGATCCACATTCAAGTCAATAAACGCAGTATGTACTACTAGACCTCTACAATTGCTACATATGGACTTATTTGGTCCTAGCATAGTTGCTAGCCTCGGTGGTAAGCTATATGCTTTTATAATTGTAGATGATTACTCTAGATATACGTGGGTATACTTTTTGACACGCAAGAATGATGCATTATCCGAATTTATTGCCTTTTGCAAGAAAGTACAGAATAAAAAAGGTTACATGATCACTCGTATTAGAAGCGACCATGGTGGCGAATTCGAGAATGTAGAGTTTGAGCAATTTTGTGACACACACGGTTTTGTACACGAGTTCTCCTGCCCTAGGACTCCACAACAAAATGGAGTTATGGAACGTAAGAACAGAACTCTATCCGAAATGGCCAGAGTAATGTTAAACCAGTTTAGTCTATCCAAATATTTCTGGGCTGAAGCTGTCAATACAGCTTGTTTTGT
The DNA here is from genome assembly GCA_029216955.1 of Iris pallida. Classification (NCBI taxonomy): domain Eukaryota; kingdom Viridiplantae; phylum Streptophyta; class Magnoliopsida; order Asparagales; family Iridaceae; genus Iris; species Iris pallida. The sequence goes on from JANAVB010042020.1 coordinate 17,994,680, forward strand.
TCTCAATAGAGTTCTAATTTGACCCAAATCGAAGAAGACTCCATTTGAGTTATGGTTTGATAGAATTCCATCAGTTTCATATTTTAGAATATTTGGTTGTAAGTGCTTTATTCTTAATACAAAAGAAAACTTGGGAAAGTTTGACGAAAAGGCCGATGAAGGTATATTTTTAGGTTATGCGGCCAAGAGCAAAGGATACAGAGTCTTCAACAAATGAACTATGATCATCGAAGAATCAACCAACGTCACCTTTGATGAACTGAATCAAATGACTATCGATGACAATGACGAAGACCTAACTGTACCAAGCTCAACACCAGCTGATTCTCAACCAAGCTCAGCACTAGCTGATCCTCCTAGAGAAGATCCAGGAACCAGCTACCTTCAGAGTCTGCTGAAAAGATTAAAATTTACGGCTGATCATCCAAAGGATTTGGTAATTGGTGATATTACCAAAGGTATAAGTACTCGTACATCCAGTAGAGATATTATTTCTAGTGTTGCATTCATTTCACAGCTAGAACCCAAAATCATTGATGAAGCATATAGTGATAATTTTTGGATAGATGCTATGCAAGAGAAATTAAACCAATTTGAACGGAATCAAGTTTGGGAACTTGTTCCCAAGCCTATTGATCATCCGGTCATTGGCACCCGTTGGGTATTCCGAAACAAACTTAATGAGAATGGTTTAGTGACTCGTAATAAGGCTCGACTCGTAGCTCAATGATATAATCAGGAAGAAGGTATCGACTACGATGAGACTTATGCCCCAGTTGCGAGATTAGAATCCATTCACATGTTATGTACGTTTGCATGTTTTCATAATTTTAAATTATTTCAAATGGATGTCAAGATTGCATTTTTAAATTGTTTTATAAAAAAGAAGTTTTTGTAGCACAACCTCCAGGTTTCACAGATTTCAAAAACCCTGATCATGTTTTCAAGTTGAAGAAAGCCTTATACGGTTTAAAACAAGCCCCTCGTGCTTGGTATGATCGTCTAAGCTCTTTCCTACTTGACAACGGTTTTTCAAAAGGCAAGGTTGACACTACACTTTTTATTAAGTCTTTTAATGGCAAGCTTCTCTTAATACAAGTCTATGTTGATGATATTATATTTGGATCTACTGATGAATCTCTTTGTCAAGAATTCTCTAAGTGTATACAGAATGAGTTTGAGATGAGCATGAAGGGAGAGCTAAAATTCTTTCTCGGACTGCAAATCAAACAAACTGACAATGGGACATTCATAAATTAAGCCAAATACACAAAAGATTTGCTAAAGAAGTTTGATCTGGACAATGTCAAACCTATTGGCACTCCGATGGCAACTTCAACAAAGCTTGACATTGATGAACAAGGCAAGCCGGTCGACACACGTAAGTATCGAGGTATGATCGGTAGTTTACTTTATTTAACTGCTAGTCGTCCAAATATTATGTTTAGTGTTTGCCTGTGTGCACGTTTTCAAGCTGATCCAAAGGAATCACATTTGTACGCAGTTAAGCGTATCTTTCGATACCTTAAGGGCACTTCTTCTGTTGGCTTATGGTATCCCAAAACTAAGTCCTTTGACCTTATCGGTTATTCGGATACAGATTTTGCTGGATGCAAAGTTGATAGAAAAAGTACCAGTGGCACATGTCATTTATTAGGCAAGACTTTAGTCTCGTGGTTTAATAAAAAGCAAAATTCTGTAGCCCTATCAACAACAGAGGCTGAGTATATCACCTCAGGACGTTGTTGTGCTCAGATTTTGTGGATGAAACAAACCTTGGATGTGAGCACCCTAAATTTTGGGTTGATTTTTTTTTTCATTTTATTTTAATTTTCTGATTGAGGGTAATTTTGAAATTTTGTGTTTATAATTATTTTAATAATGATATTTAATTCATGATATAATTTTAGGTAATTTTAAATCATTTTAAAATTATTTTAATCAATAACTTGTGGTTTTGACGTTTTGCTAGTGAAATCCTAGAGATTGTTTGACCTAGAGCCTAACCATGTGATTATGATATTTTAATATCATTTTTGGCCTAAGGATATTTTTGTATTTGACCTCTTTGAATTATTTTGATATTATTTTATTATTTATGATATTGTTTTGGGATTATTTGAGTCGGGTTCGAATTTCAACTCAATCCGACTTGAAACGGGGACCCGGGGGTAGTTTGACTCTAGTGGGACCCACACACTAGTTAGGCATAGCCCACATGATATTAATTTTAGTCCACATGATAGAAATATTTTAGTTAGAGGTTAGACTAATTATTATGGATAAGGTTAGTGTGATTAGAGACTTTAGAATGACTAATTTAGCCCCAACCAATTAGCCCTTTCCTAATACTCATAGAATAGGTTAGTAGGGGCTTTTGGACTTTTTCTAATAGGACAAAACCACCTTTATGGCCAGCCACAATAAGGATAGGGTTGAGCCTCCCATTTGTCATTATCCATCTATTTTTCTCTCTCTTGTTCTTCCCCAAATTCCTAGAGAGCAATCCCTAGCAATTTCTCCACCAAATCCTTCCATTTCACCACCAAATCTTCTTCTTTCCTTCTCCATTCTAGTCAAGAGAAAGCTACCCAAGTTTGGGAGGATTCGGAGCTCGTTCGTGTCCTTTTGGAATCTCTACGTGTCGGTGTCGCTCCGAGAAGGTTTTTCTTCGATTCGATCTACCGGGAGGTATAAATCCCTTCTTTTTTTCATTTCCTCATGCATATAGGTCTATTTTGAACCCATAGGAATGACCCCCATGGTTGTATCTCTATTTGTGTCTATTTTGTGTCCATTTGGAGGTCATAGGAGTGTCATTTGTGTTGTGGATGTGTTCATGTTACATATATAGATTTATATATATATATATTGTAATGAGAGTGTATCTATATTTATATATGTAATAAATGGTTCATGATGATTATATAATCAAGTTTGTGAGTGTGGTTCCTCATATTATTATTGCTATTATTGTTGTGGATAATTAGGATATATATTGTGTATTCTTTTGGCTCAAACTATCTAAATCCGTCATGATTTTTATCCACGTTTTTAATTTCAGCCCTAACTTTGAAATGTCATAACTTCTAGCTCAAAGCTCGGTTTAATCTACCATTTTTTTTAAAAGAAGCGTATTGAAGTTAGCTTTCCAAAAACATGTATTAATAGGCCTAATTCTTTATGTAACTTTCTGGAGAATTATTTGAGTGTCAGCTGTACGAAAGACAAATGCGTTCTCGGTATTTTCGCGATTCCGGGAGTTTCCGGAAACGAAAACGCGATCCTTTTAAAGTTTCGGAAAGCTAACACATAGATCTATAACATACTTTAATCATAGAGTTTAATTCATGCTGAGATGGTACAGTATTCATTATTAGTAGGAGTTGCTATTCGGCATATGCATTTTGTGCACCCTTGTGTGTAATATAATGTTCTATTTGATTTTAACTCATGTTAATGTATATACATTATGTAACTAAATAGAAAATACAAGTATGAGTAAATGTTTAAATAAATGATGTATGAGGTGTAAGTATCCTATCTAATGTAAGCATGTATAAGTATGGCTTGTAATGAATATGTAGGTTCCATAGTATGTAATGTATGGTGCATATAGTAGTGCAAGAGAATAAATGAGTGATGAATGAATGCAAGCATGAATGCAAGCATGAATGTAATATAATAATAGATGTAATGTATGCAATATACAAGTTAATGAGATGTAATGTTCTATGTTAACACAAATCCTATATTACCTCATGTACCCCCTTACACTATGTTGACACTATCACACTTGACACATTTTTCACTTACACTTTGACACTCTTTGATATTTATACACTATGTATGCCCATTTAACCCTCACTTGCCCCTTTGCCATGTTCACACACACACACACATAGCCTCTTAAATAAGTATTTATGAATATAGTTAACTTAGCTATGTATGTATATTATATATATGTTAGCATATTGTGTTGTAATATATAAGTTTATATAACCATTTGAAATGCCATGATTATAGACCTAATGTTGAATACTAATATATACATGTTTATATATGTGTAGACATATATAGCTTAAAGTAATAGATTACCTAGTGTATATCCAATGTGAATTCTTGCCTATTTGAGTATTGAATAATTGCATGCTATATAGAGTCGGGTGTATGTTGGCTTGTATAGCCTTGTATTGATGTGTGCTTGCTAGGATAGTCTTGGTTAGGCCTAGTAAGACTTACTGGGTTAGGACATGACCTAGTTTGACCTAGTTTGACTAGTGCAGTTGACCAGAGTTGACCAAGGGTTGACTTTGGCCTAGTTTGACCTAGATTCATGTAGAATGTATTGTAGTGCTTTATATTACCCTTCTGGACGTGTTGTGACTTGTGCTGTTCTAATTAGGAGCCAGACACCTCTCTGTAGGAACCCTAGAGGGGGGTGAATAGGGTCAAGCTAACTAATCAAGCACTTAGCACAAGCTAATGGACAATTTAAAATTATAAATGCAAGAGAAGAAGCAATAACAATACCGACACACGATGTATCCTGGTATCCTCCCACGAGGCACTCCAGTCCCGGAACTCTCTCCGGCTTTAATCCACTATTTGAGTAAATAGTTACACACGAGTTTGGATCCGAAGAACTCGCCAACTTCAACACGAGTTTGGATCCGAAGAACTCGCCAACTTCAACCGAGAGTTTGGATACGAAGACTCTCCAACTTCAACCGAGAGTTTGGATACAAAGACTCTCCAACTTCAACCTTTGACAATAGGTTTTGATCTCCTTACAATAGGATGAATATCTTTCTTTTCAACTCAATAACTCTAACACAATTTGTGGATGGCAAATGAAAGCTTTGTAGAGTTGTTTGTGGATAGGCTTTGGTGGTTTAGAAATTTTTAGGCTCAAAACATCAATCTTGAATGAAGGGGTTCAAGGCTATTTATAACCAAAGCATTGAAAAGAGCCAAAGGCAACTTTTCAGTCACGAACCGGCATACCGCCGGTATGATCCGGCATACCGGCGGTATACCGATCTGGGATTGCAACGGCTAGAAATATAGCCGTTAGGATCATTAATGGCTGGAAATTTGACCGTTGGAATTTCAACGTTTCAGAAGCGGTATACCGTCGGTATGATCCGGTATACCGTCGGTATGCCGGTTTTGTAAACAGAAACTTTCTGTGAACAAAAACCGGTATACCGCCGGTATACACCGGTATACCGTCGGTATGCCGTTTTCCACCAAAAATGATCCTGGGCTTATTTCTGCCCTAGCTTTCGATTTTGCCATCCATTTCTTGTGTTTACAATAATTCCTAAGACTCATTACAGACTTCAGATAAACTTAGGTAGGTGCAGGCTTCTTCAGAGTCTTGAAATGATGATGGCATGGCTTGGCTTTTTTCTTTGATAGGTGCTGGCTTTTTTCCTTGGCGGCAGCTGTCCAAAGATATCCAGTTTATAAAAACTGAATACCTTTCGGGGGCTTCGTCCCCGAACCCCCGACGAGGGGCGCTGCCCCCTCGACCCCCGTCCGCTGACCGGGCAGCGAAACCTCCGGTGCGTGGCTCCAGAGATGTCGTCCGGTGGTTCAGAAAAATCTTGTGGGATCCATCGTCTTTGGCCCACCATGATTTCTTCATTGCAATGCATATGTCCACATTGATCTTGCTAATTGCTTTTCTGCAAATACATATTAGACGAACAAAGCAATATACATGTAGTAAGAATGATAAGATAAAAGCACATTAGAACTATGCGAAGTTTAAGTATCAATGCTATAGTGATAGCATAAATATTAGTGATATCATAATGTTAAACTTAATTGAATAACCATAATCAAAACATAGTTCTGATTTTGGCAACCCGATTAAATTTAAGATAGATAAGCTCATATCACTAATATGTAAACCAATAGGCACATATCACCAAAGATATAAGTATAAGTAGAAATGCTATAGCGATAGTATGAAGATTAGTGATAATGAAATGCTAAACTTAACATATTAACCATATTCAAAAACATGATACAATCATTGGGCTAACACTCTCCTCGGACAGTATATTTACTTTGGACATTCAGACATCAGGCGAGTACATTCTCTGACCGTTTCATACTTGTATGGATTTACATTCTTGCTCTAGATTACTGTACTTGATGCTGACACGACTGTTATCACGGATTGGTACTATATGGATCTTCTTTTGAGATGTTATCTCCTTGTATTCACTAAATACATATTGTGACGTGCATTTCACTTCTATATTGTATTTATTGAATACCCATATCCTTGTATACTCATTGTGCATATTGTACTCTCATTATCACATGAGCCCCAGGGATAGACCATTGTACACTATTGTATAACATTGTGCATCCATTGTATAACATTGTACACTATTGTATAAGATAACGTAACTGGAGTAGATCCTTGTGTATTGATTGGGGAGGGGGAGTAGAATTGGTTATGTACTCAAATCCTATTGTACAACATTGTATAACTATTGTATATGTCTATTGTACACCCACGTACAATGGAGTTACCATTGCATTTTCCTAGCCCGTTTACATAACCAGATTGTACTCTAAATCACATGTTCCTTACAGTTCTTACTTATCATATTTAGATATTTCCTGTTATTAAATCTCTACTGTTTTCTATACATTTTTCTTTCAGCGTTTCATGTACTTTACTCTATTGCATGCTTTATATTTCCTAACTCGATATGAACTGCGTGAGATGTTTTGTGCTCGCTCCCGTCCTGACTGGACCTGTTGATAAATTTTACAGATAGCCTGGAGGTGCCTGCTAGCCTAGAGGAGACACATTAGAGGTTGTTTAGGTAGTTATTTCATTTTGTCTGGAGTTGTATTTTACTTTGTGGATTACTGTATTAAGTTTTGAGATGTATTTATGGGTTTATGTATCATAGACACTTAGACTTCTATCTCCTGTATCTCTTTTAGATTTCATGTTTTATCTATCTTTATCATGCTCTACCTTAGATGTGATTGAGACTGTATCTGCTATGTCACCCCCATTCGGGAAGTATAAACTATTTAGTCTTATACTGTTATATGCATTGAGACCTAGGACAGCGTTCTACCGTCGACACTGCGGCGTAGGCTGGGCGTTGTTACGTTCTCGTGCCCTAACTCTAGGGTGCGGGTCGTGACACGTTTTTAGTGGTGGCCCATGCAGGTCGAGTTTATGTAGTGGTATTCGAACTTGAGTACCACTACAGCCTGCAGTAGGAATAGGATATATCTTGAAGATACTCAATCACAATTAGGATCCCTTGAGAGATTCCTGGGACGACCCTTGAGAATCTTGTTTAACTCCGATTTGAAAACTCTTTTTTCCTTGATTTGATTTATCTTTACTTTCTGTTGTTGAATTTGATTTTGATGTATTATTATTGAATTTGAGTTTGTATTTATTGAATTTGATGAAGGTTGTGGAATTTTGAATCTTGATGTTAGCTATAGCATCCGAGTTTGTAGTTATATGATTTGAAGAATTTTGTCCATTTCTGAATTTTGATGTTCGTTGATAAATTTGATTTTTTTTGTATTCATTGTTGATTTAATTTAATTTTTGGCAAGATGAAATTATATGGGCTAGGTCATCTAAGTTATGGAAATCTTGTCTTATATAGTCACATTAGCCAGCATGGTGAGGACATATAGCCTGATTTTGGATATATTTCTCGGATGTGGAAATTTAAGGTTTTCGCAGCCAAGCTAGCAGCATCGCAAAAATGTTAAATACCATGATTCTAGAGGTATGTGCATAAGTCAAGGACTCTGTGATTATCGTAGCCTTGCTCACTAGTATGACGAGGATTTAGAGTACCATGATTTTGGATAGACGCATATGATTATCAGATTGTACCTTAAATATTTTCGAACATGTTTTTGCTACTTTTGTTTCAGTCATTCAAAAAGAAGAAGAAGGAATTATTGTTGTTTTGTTTGTTTTGTTTCTCATTGTTTACTTAGGATGTAGCTTTAGCTATTTTTATAAACATTGTGTAACTTCTTACAAAAATTTATTTCTTCTTAATACAATAAACTAATGATTTTGCTAGGCCTTATTTTGGATTTGGTATTATAATTTTTGTTTCAAAAAAATGGGTCCCTCTTTTAAATAGATAAGCAGAACAGATTCTATTATCATTCTTTTCCTGCCAATATTTTTACTACCATCATTCCTTGTCTTATATACCTGTCCTGATTATATCAATTCCCTGTCTCATATATAATTCTGTCAACTATACCTTGAAAACTCTTGAATCTTTATATCATTTTTTATCTGAGAAATGTTGATGAAGTGATATAAATCATCTAGTTCGGAAATGATGTAATTGGTTATCATATGATGATTTTGTAGGAATCAGAGTGTTGGATGTCAAATATAAAAAATTTGAAATGGAGATGTGGTAAAGGTTTAAAATAAAATCGAGGGATAAATGTTATCAATTTAGAAACAATCACAGAAAGTGGGTTATGAATAATTTATGGATGTATTTCAAAACTAATGAGGATGTTTAAGGTCAACCTAGTTTTGAGAACTTAAAAATCTTTGTTATTGATTCTTGGGAACTATTACAAGGCTATGTAGAAATTTAGAGATAAAAAGGAGAATTTAATCGAATAAAATGATTATGCGAAATTTAACTAGATATTGTAAGATGGTGACTAGAGACAGAAAGAACACAAGGATTTTACGTTATAGAAATTATTTTAGATGATTGGAAGAAAATTGTAGAAAAAAAATATATTTGAAGGTGAACGTTGAAGAAATATGAAGGTTGATTTATAAAAAAAGAATAAATTTTGTGTGACATAGTGGTATTGGAATTTAGTGAATACGAGACTCGATTTAAACAAGTCCAAGGATTCCATAAACTGGATTTAGAGGTTTCGGATCTAATTTAAAACGAGGTGAAGGAATTTGAAATTTTAATTAAATGAATAAGTGTTGACTCCTAAAAAGAGGGGTATGTTTCGTGAAAAATGTTTTGGAACTTAAAGATTTTGTCTATGGTGATTGTGGTAAAGGTTTAGATGACTGAAGGTTATAAAATTTCGATGATAGTTATATAGAGGTTGATTTTCATATTGGGACTTGTGAAAAAAAAAGAATATGGTTTAGCAAATGATAAACTGATAGTATCAGAGAGGGATGATTTGCTGACTTCGTATGAAATCTTTTCCTGTTTTCTCTAAAAGGGGTTTTTCAATATCATTGAATCCTAGTTTCCTTAATCCGACCAAATCGACTTCGATTATCTTTTCTTATCATATTTATATCTTGGGTTGTACTTAATTGAATTAAATTTGATTGTGACCTGAATCTCTATCCTTGTATGCTCGATCTCAGACTTTGTTGAACCTGTCCTCCATATTGCCTAAATCTTGATTTCCTCCAATTTGATCAACTTAGATCGTATCAAGACTAAATATTCTTAATACGTATTGTGATTGGAAATTTTCTATAGAATTGGCTTTCATTCCTTAACTTTGATTTTGATTTTCTTTTTTTTTCTGAACCCTTTAAAGATAATGGGTAGTTACTTTTCTTTACTTTTATGATAAGTATCAGTTTTCATATAGGATAGTAGACTGCCTTACAGTTTTGATGGTTTGTTGTTTTTGTAACTTTTGTTTAGCACCCTAGATTGCTTGTGTGTTTTGATACCCTATGACCGTTTGGTTTAGCATGACTAGAATACCTAGATGAGACTTTCACTACCACCGTATGCCATGACCCTGTATGTCGTCCTTTTGATGGTATGATTTATTTAAGTTCTGGGATTTGATTGTGGGGGTTTGACCTAGAAGGATTACGAACATTTTAATTTCGAGGACGAAATTTTTATAAGGTGGGTAGGATGTGAGCACCCTAAATTTTGGGTTGATTTTTTTTCATTTTATTTTAATTTTCTGATTGAGGGTAATTTTGAAATTTCGTGTTTATAATTATTTTAATAATGATATTTAATTCATGATATGATTTTAGGTAATTTTAAATTATTTTAAAATTATTTAAATCAATGACTTGTGGTTTTGACGTTTTGCTAGTGAAATCCTAGAGATTGTTTGACCTAGAGCCTAACCATGTGATTATAATATTTTAATATCATTTTTGGCCTAAGAATATTTTTATATTTAACCTCTTTGAATTATTTTGATATTATTTTATTATTTATGATATTGTTTTGGGGTTATTTGAGTCGGGTTCAAATTTCAACTCAATCCGACTTGAAACGGGGACCCGGGGGTAGTTTGACTCTAGTGGAACCCACACACTAGTTAGGCATGGCCCACATGATATTAATTTTAGTTCACATGATAGAAATATTTTAGTTAGAGGTTAGACTAATTATTATGGATAAGGTTAGTGTGATTAGAGACTTTAGAATGACTAATTTAGCCCCAACCAATTAGCCCTTTCCTAATACTCATAGAATAGGTTAGTAGGGGCTTTTGAACTTTTCCTAATAGGACAAAACCACCTTTATGGCCAGCCACAATAAGGATAGGGTTGAGCCTCCCATTTGTCATTATCCATCTATTTTTCTCTCTCTTGTTCTTCCCCAAATTCTTAGAGAGCAATCCCTAGCAATTTCTCCACCAAATCCTTCCATTTTACCACCAAATCTTCTTCTTTCCTTCTCCATTCTAGTCAAGGAGGAAGCTACCCAAGTTTGGGAGGATTCGGAGCTCGTTCGTGTCCTTTTGGAATCTCTACGTGTCGGTGTCGCTCCGGGAAGGTTTTTCTTCGATTCGATCTACCGGGAGGTATAAATCCCTTCTTCTTTTCATTTCCTCATGCATATAGGTCTATTTTGAACCCATAGGAATGACTCCCATGGTTGTATCTCTATTTGTGTCTATTTTGTGTCCATTTGGAGGTCATAGGAGTGTCATTTGTGTTGTGGATGTGTTCATGTTACATATATAGATTTATATATATATATATATTGTAATGAGAGTGTATCTATATTTATATATGTAATAAATGGTTCATGATGATTATATAATCAAGTTTGTGAGTGTGGTTCCTCATATTATTATTGCTATTATTGTTGTGGATAATTAGGATATATATTGTGTATTCTTTTGGCTCAAACTATCTAAATCCGTCATAATTTTTATCCACGTTTTTAATTTCAGCCCTAACTTCGAAATATCATAACTTCTAGCTCAAAGCTCGGTTTAATCTCCCATTTTTTTTAAAAGAAGCGTATTGAAGTTAGCTTTCCAAAAACATATATTAATAGGCCTAATTCTTTCTGTAACTTTCTGGAAAATTATTTGAGTGTCAGCTGTACGAAAGACAAACGCGTTCTCGGTGTTTTTGCGATTCCGGGAGTTTCCGGAAACGAAAACGCGATCCTTTTAAAGTTTCGGAAAGCTAACACATAGATCTATAACATACTTTAATCATAGAGTTTAATTCATGCTGAGATGGTACAGTATTTATTATTAGTAGGAGTTGCTATTCGGCATATGCATTTTGTGCACCCTTGTGTGTAATATAATGTTCTATTTGATTTTAACTCATGTTAATGTATATACATTATGTAACTAAATAGAAAATGCAAGCATGAGTAAATGTTTAAATAAATAATGTATGAGGTGTAAGTATCCTATCTAATGTAAGCATGTATAAGTATGGCTTGTAATGAATATGTAGGTTCCATAGTATGTAATGTATGGTGCATATAGTAGTGCAAGAGAATAAATGAGTGATGAATGAATGCAAGCATGAATGTAATGTAATAATAGATGTAATGTATGAAATATACAAGTTAATGAGATGTAATGTTCTATGTTAACACAAATCCTATATTACCTCATGTACCCCCTTACACTATGTTGACACTATCACACTTGACACATTTTTCACTTACACTTTGACACTCTTTGATATTTATACACTATGTATGCCCATTTAACCCTCACTTGCCCCTTTGCCATGTTCACATACACACACATAGCCTCTTAAATAAGTATTTATGAATATAGTTAACTTAGCTATGTATGTATATTATATATATGTTAGCATATTTTGTTGTAATATATAAGTTTATATAACCATTTAAAATGCCATGATTATAGACCTAATGTTGAATACTAATATATGCATGTTTATATATGTGTAGACATATATAGCTTAAAGTAATAGATTACCTAGTGTATATCCAATGTGAATTCTTGCCTATTTGAGTATTAAATAATTGCATGCTATATAGAGTTGGGTGTATGTTGGCTTGTATAGCCTTGTATTGATGTGTGCTTGCTAGGATAGTCTTGGTTAGGCCTAGTAAGACTTACTGGGTTAGGACATGACCTAGTTTGACCTAGTTTGACTAGTGCAGTTGACCAGAGTTGACCAAGGGTTGACTTTGGCCTAGTTTGACCTAGATTCATGTAGAATGTATTGTAGTGCTTTATATTACCCTTCTGGACATGTTGTGACTTGTGCTGTTCTAATTAGGAGCCAGACACCTCTCTTCGGACAGTATATTTACTTTGGACATTCAGACATCAGGCGAGTACATTCTCTGACCGTTTCATACTTGTATGGATTTACATTCTTGCTCTAGATTACTGTACTTGATGCTGACACGACTGTTATCACAGATTGGTACTATATGGATCTTCTTTTGAGATGTTATCTCCTTGTATTCACTAAATACATATTGTGACGTGCGTTTCACTTCCATATTGTATTTATTGAATACTCATATCCTTGTATACTCATTGTGCATATTGTACTCTCATTATCACATGAGCCCCAGGGATAGACCATTGTACACTATTGTATAATATTGTGCATCCATTGTATAACATTGTACACTATTGTATAAGATAACGTAACTGGAGTAGATCCTTGTGTATTGATTGGAGAGGGGGAGTAGAATTGGTTATGTACTCAAATCCTATTGTACAATATTGTATAACTATTGTATATGTCTATTGTACACCCACGTACAATGGAGTTACCATTCCATTTTTCTAGCCCGTTTACATAACCAGATTGTACTCTAAATCATATGTTCCTTACAGTTCTTACTTATCATATTTAGATATTTCCTGTTATTAAATCTCTACTGTTTTCTATACATTCTTCTTTCAGCGTTTTATGTACTTTACTCTATTGCATGCTTTATATTTCCTTAACTCGATATGAACTGCGTGAGATGTTTTGTGCTCGCTCCCGTCCTGACTGGACCTGTTGATAAATTTTACAGATTGCCTGGAGGTGCCTGCTAACCTAGAGGAGACACATTAGAGGTTGTTTAGGTAGTTATTTCATTTTGTCTGGAGTTGTATTTTACTTTGTGGATTACTGTATTAAGTTTTGAGATGTATTTATGGGTTTATGTATCATAGACACTTAGACTTCTATCTCTTGTATCTCTTTTAGATTTCATGTTTTATCTATCTTTATCATGCTCTACCTTAGATGTGATTGAGACTGTATCTGCTATGTCACCCCCATTCGGGGAGTATAAACTATTTAGTCTTATACTGTTATATGCATTGAGACCTACGACAGCGTTCTACTACCGCCGACACTGCGGCGTAGGCTGGGCGTTGTTACGTTCTCGTGCCCTAACTCTAGGGTGCGGGTCGTGACACTGGAAGACTATGATTTATTTTACACACATATTCCCATTTTCTGTGACAACACGAGCACAATTAATTTGACTAAGAATCCAGTATGTCACTCTTGTACTAAGCATATCGAGATTAGATATCATTTTTTAGAGATCATCATCAAAATGGAGATATTGACCTTGTGTACATAGATACTGAGAATCAATTAGCTGACATCTTCACAAAATCCCTAGCAGAAGATCGTTTTAATTATTTACGTCGAGAATTAGAAATTTTGGACGTCAATAATATTAATTAATCTTATTTTATGATTATATTTCAATACACAAAAACTGTATTAGAAACAAGCCAATAAAGAGTCTGTCTGTCGCCACAACTACGGTTGAAGCGAAGCGGTACGTAAGAGTTCCCCGGTGAACCTCCGCCAGCTGGGACAGTACTCCTACAGCTAATCTGAGACAGTTGCTGTGTAACAATATTTAATCTATAAAATAATATTAATTATATTAATTGAAGGTTGAAATTACTAATCTTTGAATTAAATCTTTGAAATGAGTCAATGAAAAAGAAAGTGGCAACTAACAAAACCCTAGGCGAATTCGGCCAAAATTCGGATCGAATTCGGCCCGAGTTCAGTTAGTGGTATCTGGTTATATAACCAGAACCCGAGAGCCTTTCTTTTTTATTGCTTCTAAACACCACCATCACAGCAACAGCAGTCGCGCGAGAGCCCTCAAACCCTAGTTCTTTACCACTCCGTTTCTCCCAATCTACGTGGTAAAATCCATCCAAATCTTAGATTCGTGCAGAGATCGATGTCCTCTACAACATACTCAAATCTCGGGAGGTATAACTCCGTATTTCTCCTCCTTTCAATTTCGTACATATTTACTTTTATTGCACAATGCCGCCTAGGGGATTTAACCCCTTCAAGAGGAAAAAGACGACCAATCCTAGTAAGGAAGGATCATCTTCGAATCCACCCACGGATTCCCTTTTTTTGCCAGTTCAATCGAGCGATGGCGCGTTCGATGGGTTTTATTTTCAAACCCTAGATCAAGCCCTTCTGTGGTATGGAGACTTCTCTATGAGATCCATATGAACATGCGCTCCTATCAAATGGACTGTGTTTCCAGAACACCGCCCTTATTTTGAGGCATTAGGGTTACAATATTTTGTTAAACTTTGTTTTCCAGTAGCAACTAATGCCATTAGACTTTTCTACTGCAATATCATATTAAACACGTTTGACGTAAGTACTCGTATTGGCGGTCTAGATATCAATTTCAATGATGTCCTCTTAACGGAAATCCTTGGTATTCCTAACGAAGGTGAACCGCTTGTTGATATCACTGAATTTGATTTCTCCGACGACACGACACTTGCTAGTTTCAAAGCTGAACTTTGTGCACCTGATCGAGTTCGCTCTGAAAAGTTTAAGGCAAACAACTTGAATTTGTTTAATTATGAATTGCACCGCATCATCTACTCCACTCTCCTTCCGAAGTCTACTTCAAAGGATGATGTCACATCACTTGAACTATCTGCTATGTATCACATTCTTAAGGGGATTCCTTTTTCTGCCCCTAAGACCATTATCCAGATGATGGGACGTTGTCGTGCAAGAGATAGAAATCTCTCTTATGCGATGATTCTCCCACGCATTTTCCAGCATTTTGATATTGATTTGTCAACTTGTACTCAAGACCCTGAGCCTAAGTTTCTTAAGCTATCTCGTCGTAGTATGACTGCTGCTGCTCATCCTACTGCTCCACCTCCTCCACCTCCTCAGCAGTATGCCATGACCTTTGAAGGCATACACCAGCATCTTTCTGATTTGTACGTCTCGATGACGGATATGGCCCGTGAACGTGAGTTCCGCGACGTCACTCGTTATCAGGCGATAGCAAATTCTCTCGCTGATCTCCGATTTGCTCAGACTGGACATTCTGCTGGTTCTATTCCTAGAGATCCAGCCTTCTCTGGTTACCGCTGTGAGGATGAGGCTGTTCATGCCTACTTTCAGCCCGGTAACGCATATGATTGGTACCGTTCTGACGGTGCTCCTCCTCGAGACTATGTCGGTGAGTTTTACACTGGCGTCCCTCCTCACCCTTCTGGCGCTGGTACTTCTGGAGCTGGTCCTTCTGGATATGCCGGTCATGCTGATGATGATGATGATGATGATGAGATGTAATATATTAGCTGATTTTTGAGACTTAGATATTATCTACTGTATACTTGAAAATTCTCCGACATTCCAAGTTTCTGTCTTTTTATACTTTTATTATCAGACTTGTACTGGATATTTATTGATGTCTCTTGAACATCATTTTTTTATGGGATGCATAGTTTATCTTTCACATCAGTTTATTTCTTTATTTATAGCATCTTTATCTGTTTCTATATTATAAACTGCCTGTGAAATAATTCTATGTTATATTTTTAAACTACATGAGACATTTTTTTGTGTTTCTTCACTGTTTGTTTCTTATGTATTGATTGCGGGGGAGTTTTTCTCTTTTGCAATTATTTTGCTAAGTGACAACGGGGGAGAAAATAGGATCTAACATTTTGTTTTTGAGAATAATACAGAAATTGAACAATTTTGAACAATGTTGAACTATTTTTGGTATCTTACTCAAAAGATGTTATATCATTCATAGTTTGTCAATTATTAAAATGGGAGAGATTATTGGCCCATTGGTCATATGGTCAAACTGATTTTAATAATTGATCAAATTCTGTCTCGATATATGAAGCTAGTCAGGATATCTCGGACTCTTGGACATGATCAAGAACAACTATCTACTCAGTTCAAGACCGAAGCTTTGTTTGCCTATTCGAGTCTGTATTTCTTTGGGCAATGTATTTTTTATTTTATTTGAGTCTAGGAATACTTTGTATACCGAATCGTACTGGCAAATAGGCTATTCCAAAATAATTTCAAAATGTTTTTAAAATATCCTTAGTTTTGAAAAATATTCGTATTTACAAAAAGCTTCAAAAAGGTTTTCAAAAAGGTTTTCAAAATAACCCAAAAACTAATTTTAAAAACCTAACCTAACCCTGACAGAACTCGGCCAGAGTTCGGTTAGTGGCCGTTTTATTTTTGAATTCCTTGGAACTTGGTCCTCCTGCAGTTGCGGATTTGACCGAGATTTGCTCATCGAGTTCTGTCACCCTCACTTTTCCCAGTTAGGAGTAAAATGGTAATTTTCCATTTTATAATATTTTTGGAAATTTTATTTCATGAATATTATTATTTAATTGTTATAGGAGTCGGGTTCGAATTTCATCGCATTCCGAGTTAATTCGGGACCCCGGTGAATTTCGACTTGAGCTGTAATTAGCCTTTTAGCTAACCATTGCCCACCACACTAAATTTTAGGGTTTAAGAGTTTGGATTAGTCCCCCATGAGTAATCTAGTTTAATTATAATTTTTATTTATTTTTAGCAACTTCCTAAACCTAATTTGGAATTTATTTGCATTAGGCTTAGGGAGGGGCAAACTTGTAATTACAAGTGCCTCTCACCCACACCCATGACAAGCCTTGGCCGGCCATGACTAGCCCCCCCCCCCCCCCCCCCCCCCCCCTCCCCCTCTTTCCTTCCTTCTCCACCAAGCAACTCTCTCTCTCTCTTTCAAATCCATTTTCTTTCCAAGCTTTCTTCCTCCAACCATTTCCTTTTAGGTATATGTTCTTAATTTCTAATTTAATTCTCTTTTGCATATAGTTCATTCACAATAAATGGAGAGGAGCTCATTCTCTACCATTTGCCCACAAATTTGTAGGTTTTCCCTAGAAAAATAGGTTAAGAATTTATTAGGGTTTAATCATTTTGAGAGTGGTATATATATATATATATATATATATATATATATATATATATATATATATATATATGTGTGTGTGTATTTATGTGTGTGTATTTATATATGTATTGTGTGTGTGTAGAGGAGGGTGATAGTTGTGTCATGAGAGTGTGTCCATGTGAGTGGTGAGAATGTGTGTGTGTTTGTGTTGTGTGAGGGTGTGTGTATGTGTGTTTATATATATATATATATATATATATATATATATATATATATATATATATATATATATATATATATGAATATGTATATATATATATTTATGAGAGTGTATTTATATAGATATATATATATGGGTATGTATAGATATATATGTATATGGATGTGTGTATATGGATGTGTGTGTGTTATATAAATATATTAGATGGATAGATAGATATCTAGATAGATATATAGATAAATAACTAGTTATGTGTATATATATATATAAATATATATATATATATATATATATATATATATATATATATATATATATATATATATATATTATATATATATATATAGGAAGAGAAGGAGATGAGAAGAAGAAGAAGATCAGTAACAGCAGCAGCAACATGCTGCAGTAGCAGCAGCAGCAGACATGGCTGCTGCCAGGTCTGAAACCCCCCCTATTGGCCTTTAAGCCTAATAACCCCCCCCCCCCCCTTTCACCTATACATATATATATATATATATATATATATATATATATATATATATATATATATATATATATATATATATATATATATATATATATATATATATATGTATTATATATGGTTAGAATCGTAGAGAAGAGTAGAAGAAGATTATGGAATGAGAAGTTAGAAAAGAAGTAGAGGTTAGAAGGAAAGATTGGAAGAAGTTAGAAGAATAGAAAAAGGGCTAGAATAGAAATAGGGGAAAACCGAGTTAGAGGGCGAAACGGAGCTCGGAGTATCGGATTGAGTTGAAACTTGGCGTGGGATAAGAATACGTGATTTAGATTTTGCGGGTAGGCTCCCGGGTGGAAATCGGGGTTGTAGGGCGCCGGTATCGCGCCGTACCATTCCGTATCTTGAAATATTCAAGATACCAGCAATGGGCCGTAACATGGACTAGATGTCCATTTTACTTAGGTATCTTGGTAGGTAATATATGTATAGGCTAGTACCTTACTACCCTAGGGAGCTCGGGTCAAAATACCAAGCGTAGGTAGGCTAACTTGATAGTTGCCGAAGCTAAAATTTTACCCTTTTTTAGGGTAAAATAGGATATTGGCCTACGGCCAAGATATGAGTTTCGAAATCCAAGATGGACTTGGATATGGGTTGTAGAGGTTGGTAATAGTTAGAAATAGTCGTCTAGACCTAGTCTTGACTCCGGTTGACCACGGTTGACTTTTTGGACCAAAAGTCAACTATGGGTCAACGCTTTACCCAAATTAGTTCCGATTTCCATTAGACTTGTGTAGTTGATCAAAAGTCAACTATTAGTCACCATTGACCTAGGGTTGACCAGGGTTGACCTAGAGTTGACCAGAGTTGACCAGTTGACCAAAAGTCAACTGTAGGCCAACTCTTGACCCCGTTTGACTTTCTTCGACTTGTTTTGACCCGTGATGACTGGTATGACCTAGGATTGACTTGGTTAGGCTTAGATTGACTTGATATAACATGATTTGACCTAGATTGACTTGACAGGACTTAGTGTGACTCAGTGAGACCTAGTTTGACCTAGATTGTATATCATTCATTGTAAATCATTCCTAAACTTGTTTAAACCTAAATTAACTTACAGTATCTCATATTTAGGTCTTCTGATACCGCTCTGAGCATTGATATGCCATACAGCTTAGGACAGTAGGCGAGTACATTCACTGATAGTTTTCATTGTCTTGATACTTGCAATATCCGATTCAGTCGTAGTGTCTTACTTGATTCTCAGACACGATAGTTCACGGACTAGTGTTGTCGGATTCCTGTCATGAGATGTCATTCCTGGATTTCTTGGGATACTGGTACTTACTTAGTCTTGATTATTGTACTTGTATTGACGCCGATTCCTGAAGAGGACTTGCTCCCCTCTTTGGGAATCCCGCGTCATGACGTGCTATGTCCGGATCCGTATACTATTCGGGAAATAGGAAATATTATAGATAGTGTGATCAATGTCCACCTTGAGTTACTACTTGTATCATAGCTATACCCTCACCTCACGATGGGTATAGCCTGACCTGTGCTACTACTTGCTCCATAGCTTACCATCCCGGCCGGGCCGAATCCACGTACTTGTAGCCGGTCGGCTGGAAGCCTGATTCTTGACCCATACCTATCACATTAGGCTATAATATTCGAGGCACATTTTATATTTACTTTTCCTGTCATATATCCTGTTCTGTTCTATATTCAGTAGTTTCTCACCATGCATGATATACAGTTACTCACATGCGCTACATGCCTTTACATTGTACCTTAATTGGAGACTAAGTTCTGCTCGGGAGAGGAGTTACAACCCCAGTCCTTGTTTGGTTTAAGGGTTGTAACTCGGCTTCCGAATGGTTTCCAAGTCTTCATATATCTTTGTCTCGTAGTTCATTATACTGTCTCTTATAGAACTTGTCAATTCATATAGAACTGCTGTTAGTGTTTGTACTTGCTCATTTTCCTGACAGAATACTGTTATGATATATTACAGATGATTCTGATGCGGATTGTTCGACCTATTATGGGATCGAGTTAGATGGAGTAGCTTTGGACCGTGGCCTTATAGTAGAGCCACTAGATTTTGTACTTCCAAAGTAGTGTAGGTTAGCTAGGTTTGACTGGACTGCGATCCAGCTAGCTTATCAGACTGTAGTTCTATATTCTACTTTGATACCATGTGATATATATATATGGGCTTGTATTGGACTCTGCACTTATTTACTCTTTTATCTATCATATGTCTTTTCTCTGAGCTATCTACCTTAGTTTTATTCTGTGATTGAGACTGTATTGTTATGTCACCTCTATTCGGAGAGTATATACTGTATAGGTACATTTTAACTGTTAGTCGTAGGTATTTACAGACGTTATATACAGCGTTCTACCGCCGATTCTGCGGCGTAGGCTGGACGTACCCACGTGCTCGTGCCCCTCATAAGGGTGTGGGTCGTGACACGTTTTTGTGGTGGCCCACGCAGGTCCAGTGTCGTAATTAGTGCGATCTCGTAATGGTGCTCGACTTAGAGTACTAATTATGAGCCTGCAATTAGGACGTAGGACCTAGGACATGATAGGAGTTTCTCAATCACACCTAGGAAATTTCTGATCTTTTGATTATCATGATTATTCACCTTGTATTAAATTAACTGTCCTTCTTTGATAATCTACTCATGTGCCATATTGATCCTTTTGTTTCAATTCGTCTCCAGGATGACGAAGACGCACCCGCAGGCCTCTGGATCGAGTAGCTTGCCTGAGAGATCCGATCAGGCAGAGGAGGAGGTTCATGAGACTGCTCCCAGTGATTCTACTATTCCAGAGACCCAGGCAGTTGCACAGGGAGGTCTACCACCTCCACCCCAGAGGGTTACGGCCGTTCTTCCAGAGATACTGCCGCCATCACCACCGATACCGACGGATACACATCACATGTTCCTTCTCCTTCAGCAGATGATGGAGATACAGCGGGCCCAGGCAGAGGCGTCGCAGCGCCAGTCGGAGGCGTCACACCGACAGATCGAGATGCTGAGGCAGAGTATTGAGAACTCGCATCAGCTTGCCCTGGCAGCAGTAGAGAGAGTGGCACCGGGTACGGTGCAGGGCCCTACTGGCCAGCAGCAGTGCTAGCAGCAGTCCAGACCAGGGTCAGTGTTAGACTTTAGGAAGATGAGCTCCAGGGACTTCACAGGCACGGAGGGCATCCTTTACGCAGACGACTGGCTAGAGGATGTAGAGCGGAGCATGGAGCTGGCAGAGCTTCCTAGAGCACTTTGGGTTTCGGCCGCAGCCAGCCGATTCTTTGACATTGTGCTGACATGGTACCACACGGATCCTCGTGCGTCGGTGAGAGGCTGACTTGGGAGAACTTCCGGAGGCTCTTCAAGGAGAAGTTCTTCCCGGACGTGGCTCTTACAGCATTGGAGGGCCAGTTCGTGGGTCTAGTTCAGGGGAACTCGTCGGTGGACGAGTATGCATCTGAGTTCTTCCGTCTTAGCAGGTTCGCTCCCGGTATAATCCAGGATGAGGGGCAGAAGGCTCGTAAGTTCCGCATGGGACTTATTCATGCAGTGCGCACCCGCACCTCGGGTCGCCGTGATGCGACGTTCGATCAGATATTGATGGACGCGCAGATCGCAGAGAAGGACTTCGACCTTAAGCCGAAGAGGAGCGGAGATACTATGGGGGCAAGTTCCAGTACGGGACCGGCCAAGCGCCCCTACTTTCAGCAGCAGCAGCAGCAGAAGAGGCCGTTTCAGCAGCAGCCTCTGTTGTAGATCCAGCAGGCACCGGCGCGTGCCCAGCAGCATCAGGGTCAGGGCCAGAGGCAGACCCAGCAGTGTGCCTTCTGTGAAAAGATAGGGCACAGCAGAGACGTATACCGGAGGAGGTTAGGCGCTTACCTATTCTGCGGAGGGACCGACCACCAGCTGAAGGGCTGCCCTGCTCGGGCAGCCAAGAGAGGCCAGGACAGGGTGCAGCCGGCGAGAGGACCAGCGGTTCAGCAGAGGGGTCCTCCACTCCAGACCCAGCAGCAGTATTTTTACCAGCACCAGAGGGGAGCACCCGCGGGCAGGGTGTTCGCTTTGGCAGCAGAGGAGGAGACAGAGCCCGTGGGAGATGTTGTTGCAGGTCATGTTCTCCTAGATTCTTTCCCTGCTTTCGCCTTATTTGATTCTGGGGCGACCCATAGTTTTGTGTCTGTTTCTTTTGCTCTGAGACACAATATCATTGCTGAATATATGGGTAGGACTTGCAAGATTATGACCGGGGGAGGTATTATCCTGGTTAATAATATTTGCAAGGGGCAAAGAGTCACTCTGAGAGGCCGGGACTTGAGTGCGTGTCTGCTCGTAATGCCCCTACCGAGGTACGATATGGTACTCGGTATGGATTGGTTGAGCATGCACCATGCTAGCATTGATTGTAGAGGAGACAGAGTTCTTTTTAGGACGCCGGGTGAGCCAGAGATCGAGTTTGCTCGAGGAGCAGCGGAGCCGGAGGTTGGATTCTGTGGAGCTTTCTTGGCGGGGCAGGATTTGCCACATCCGTTGATTGTTGAGTTCTCGGATGTCTTTCCCGAGGAGTTGTCGGGGATGCCGCCAGACAGGGACATTGAGTTCTCCATAGACTTGGTGTCGGGCGCCGAGCCCATCTCGCAGCATGTCTATAGGGTGGACAACAGCGAGTTGATAGAGCTGAAGAAGCAAATCGACGAGCTGCAGGACAAGGGGTTCATCAGATCCAGTTCTTCGTCCTGGGGAGTGCCAGTCCTGTTCGTACCGAAGAAGGACGGTACGTCCCGTATGTGCATTGATTACCGGGCACTCAACAACCTCACTATCAAGAATATGTACCCTTTGCCGAGGATCGACGACTTGTTCGATCAGCTGAGTGGGGCAAAGGTCTTTTCGAAGATAGATTTGAGGTCCGGGTATCACCAGCTGAAGGTGAGGCAGGATGACATTCCCAAGACGGCATTTCGGACTCGGTACGGCCAGTACGAGTTTACAGTGATACCATTTGGGTTGACCAATGCTCCCGCGGTGTTCATGAACTTGATGAACAAGGTATTCCATCAGTACCTTGACAAGTTCGTGGTGGTCTTCATAGACGATATCTTGATCTATTCGAAGATGCAGGAGGAGCATGAGGAGCACTTGAGAGTTGTGTTAGAGACTCTGAGGAGGGAGCAACTCTACGGGAAGCTTTCGATGTGTGAGTTCTTCTTAGACCAGGTGGAGTTCCTAGGTCATGTTGTGACCGAGCACGGGATTTCAGTAGACCAGAGGAAGATTTCGGCAGTGGAGTCTTGGTCTACGCCCAGTTCAGTTGTCGAGGTTCGGAGCATTCTGGGTTTGGCTAGCTATTACCGGAAGTTCGTCCAGGACTTCTCATGGATTGCAGAGCCGATGACTAGACTCACCAGGAAGGACGTGGAGTTCGTCCGGACTGATGAGTATCAGGCTGCATTTGATGAGCTGAAGAGGAGGTTGACTTCTGCTCCGATCCTGACTTTGCCATCTGGGTCAGGAGGGTTCTCGATCTTCAGCGATGCTTCCGGGAAGGGTTTAGGGTGTGTTCTTTAGCAGCACGAGAAGGTGATTGTCTATGCATCCAGGCAGTTGCGTTTTCATGAGAAGAACTATCCTACTCATGATCTGGAGTTGGCCGCGATTATTTTTGCTTTGAAGTTATGGAAGCATTACCTGTACGGAGAGCGAGTTAAGATCTTCACAGATCACAAGAGCTTAAAGTACGTGTTCACTCAGAAGGAGTTGAACATGCGGCAGAGGCGGTGGTTAGAGCTGATGAAGGACTTCGATATATCCTTACAGTACCATCCGGGGAAGGCCAACGTAGTCGCAGATGCCTTGAGCAGATATCCAGTTGCTATGTTCTTGACGACAGATCGTTACTTGTTGGCCGACCTGGATAGTTTGGGTATCGAGATCATCATTTCGGTCATGGAGATCCAGATGTGGGGTTTGCAGATTCAGTCTGAGCTGATGGATAGAGTCAGGTCAGCGCAGTATGATGATGTTGCCCTGAGGAGCATCAGGAAGAAGGTGAGGATGGGCTTGCTTGACGATTTCTCTGTAGCCGAAGATGGATCGTTGCGGCACGGTACTAGGCTGTGCGTTCCGCGTGGAGAGCTTCGGGAGGAGGTTCTTCAGGAGGCACATCGTTCTCAGTATTCTATGCATCCTGGAGCCAACAAGATGTATAGGGACCTGAGAGAGCACGTATGGTGGTATGGCATAAAGCACGAGGTAGCTCAGTTTGTATCTCGTTGTCTTGTGTGTCAGCAGATAAAGGTCGAGAGGCAGAGACCAGGTGGATTGCTACAGCCGCTACCCATTCTCGAGTGAAAGTGGGAGAACATCACCATGGACTTTGTATCTGGACTTCCACGGTCGCCAGGAGGAAAGGACGCAGTTTGGGTCATAGTTGATAGATTAACCAAATCGGCCAACTTTTTGCCTTTCAAAGTGGGTTTGTCTACGGAGAGGCTGGCTGAGCTGTATATTCGTCAGATTGTGAGATTGCACGGAGTTCCGGTGAGCATAGTTTCAGATCGGGATAGCCAATTCACTTTCCATTTCTGGAGGAGTTTGCAGGCTAGCTTGGGCACCTCGCTTAAGTTTAGTACTGCTTATCATCCTCAGACAGACGGGCAGTCGGAGAGGACCATCCAGACTTTGGAGGATATGCTTCGCACATGTGTGCTAGATCTTGGGGGTTCTTGGGAGGACCATCTTCACCTGGTAGAGTTTGCTTACAAAAACAGCTACCAGGCCAGTATAAAGATGTCACCATTTGAGGCTCTATATGGACGGAGATGCCGTACTCCCTTGTCTTGGGACGATGTTGGCGAGCGGACGCTTCTTGGGCCGAAGATGGTTGTGGATGCGGCCAAGAAGGTCAGATTGATTAGAGACAGACTCCGGGTGGCTCAGGATAGGTAGCGGCATTGGGCCGATAGTTACCGGAGACCATTAGAGTTCGAGGTTAGTTTCAGTTCTTGTCATATTTGTTGTGATTGTTTGTTAGTTGTGTGTTGAGTTTTTGTCTTGTGTCTAGGTTGGTGACATGGTATTTCTGAGGGTATCCCCGACACGTGTTACTATTCGCTTTGGCGGCGGTGGGAAGCTCAGTCCGCGCTACATCGGACCTTTCACCATCTTAGAGAGGATCGGTGCAGTAGCCTACCGACTGGACTTGCCTACCAGGCTCGAGGGAGTGCACAACGTGTTTCATGTATCTCAGCTGAGGCGGTACGTGGTAGATCCTAGCCATGTATTGGACCATTCAGCGATACAGGTGGGACCTACTCTCAGCTATCCAGGACAGCCGGTGGAGATTCTGGATTGCAGGGAGAAGGTGCTCCGGAACCAGGTCATACCCTTGGTTCGGGTTGCATGGAGACATCACTCTCCAGGTGAGTCTACCTGGGAGAGGGAGGACGACATGCGGGAGCGTTTCCCTTATCTTTTCGCGCCCTGAGGTATAAATTTATTTTCTTTAATTCTGTTTGTGATTTCCTGTGCTTGTTGTCTTCAATTTCGAGGACGAAATTTTTTTAAGGTGGATAGACTTGTCACCCTCACTTTTTCCAGTTAGGGGTAAAATGGTAATTTTCTATTTTATAATATTTTTGGGAATTTTATTTCATGAATATTATTATTTAATTATTATAGGAGTCGGGTTCGAATTTCATCGCATTCCGAGTTAATTCGGGACCCCGGTGAATTTCGACTTGAGCTGTAATTAGCCTTTTAGCTAACCATTGCCCACCACACTAAATTTTAGGGTTCAAGAGTTTGGACTAGTCCCCCATGAGTAATCTAGTTTAATTATGATTTTTATTTATTTTTAGCAACTTCCTAAACCTAATTTAGAATTTATTTGCATTAGGCTTAGGGAGGGGCAAACTTGTAATTACAAGTGCCCCTCACCCACACCCATGACAAGCCTTGGCCGGCCATGACTAGCCCCCCCCCCCCCCCCCCCCCCCTCTTTCCTTCCTTCTCCACCAAGCAACTCTCTCTCTCTCTCTTTCAAATCCATTTTCTTTCCAAGCTTTCTTCCTCCAACCATTTCTTTTTAGGTATGTTCTTAATTTCTAATTAAATTCTCTTTTGCATATAGTTCATTCACAATAAATGGAGAGGAGCTCATTCTCTATCATTTGCCCACAAATTTGTAGGTTTTTCCTAGAAAAATAGGTTAAGGATTTATTAGGGTTTAATCATTTTGAGAGTGGTATATATATATACATATATATATATACATGTGTATTTATGTGTGTGTATTTATATATGTATTGTGTGTGTGTAGAGGAGGGTGATAGTTGTGTCATGAGAGTGTGTCCATGTGAGTGGTGAGAATGTGTGTGTGTTTGTGTTGTGTGAGGGTGTGTGTGTGTTTATATTTATATATATATATATATATATATATATATATATATATATATATATATATATATATATATATATATATATATATATATATATATATATATGAATATGTATATATATATATATATATTTATGAGAGTGTATTTATATAGATATATATATATATATATATATATATATATATATATATATATATATATATATATATATATATATATATATATGGGTATGTATAGATATATATGTATATGGATGTGTGTATATGGATGTGTGTGTGTTATATAAATATATTAGATGGATAGATAGATATCTAGATAGATATATAGATAAATAACTAGTTATGTGTATATATATATATATATATATATATATATATATATATATATATATATATATATATATAGGAAGAGAAGGAGATGAGAAGAAGAAGAAGATAAGTAACAGCAGCAGCAACATGCTGCAGTAGCAGCAGCAGCAGACCTGGCTGCTGCCAGGTCTGAAACCCCCCCCCCCTATTGGCCTTTAAGCCTAATAACCTCCCCTTTCACCTATATATATATATATATATATATATATATATATATATATATATATATATATATATATATATATATATATATATATGTATTATATATGGTTAGAATCGTAGAGAAGAGTAGAAGAAGATTATGGAATGAGAAGTTAGAAAAGAATTAGAGGTTAGAAGGAAAGATTGGAAGAAGTTAGAAGAATAGAAAAAGAGTTAGAATAGAAATAGGGGAAAACCGAGTTAGAGGGCGAAACGGAGCTCGGAGTATCGGATTGAGTTGAAACTTGGCGTGGGGCAAGAATACGTGATTTAGATTTTGCGGGTAGGCTCCCGGGTGGAAATCGGGGTTGTAGGGGGCCGGTATCGCGTCGTACCATTCCGTATCTTGAAATATTCAAGATACCGGCAATGGGCCGTAACATGGACTAGATGTCCATTTTACTTAGGTATCTTGGTAGGTAATATATGTATAGGCTAGTACCTTACTACCCTAGGGAGCTCGGGTCAAAATACCAAGCGTAGGTAGGCTAACTTGATAGTTGCCGAAGCTAGAATTTTACCCTTTTTAAGGGTAAAATAGGATATTGGCCTACGGCCAAGATATGAGTTTCGAAGTCCAAGATGGACTTGGATATGGGTTGTAGAGGTTGGTAATAGTTAGAAATAGTCGCCTAGACCTAGTCTTGACCCCGGTTGACCACGATTGACTTTTTGGACAAAAAGTCAACTATGGGTCAACGCTTTACCCAAATTAGTCCCGATTTCCATTAGACTTGTGTAGTTGACCAAAAGTCAACTATTGGTCACCATTGACCTAGGGTTGACCAGGGTTGATCTAGAGTTGACCAAAGTTGACCAGAGTTGACCAGTTGACCAAAAGTCAACTGTAGGCCAACTCTTGACCCCGTTTGACTTTCTTCGACTTGTTTTGACCCGTGATGACTGGTATGACCTAGGATTGACTTGGTTAGGCTTAGATTGACTTGATATAATATGATTTAACCTAGATTGACTTGACAGGACTTAGTGTGACTCAGTGAGACCTAGTTTGACCTAGATTGCATATCATTCATTGTAAATCATTCCTAAACTTGTTTAAACCTAAATTAACTTACAATATCTCATATCTAGGTCTTCTGATACCGCTCTGAGCATTGATATACCATACAGCTCAGGACAGCAGGCGAGTACATTCACTGATAGTTTTCATTGTCTTGATACTTGCTATATCCGATTCAGTCGTAGTGTCTTAGTTGATTCTCAGACACGATAGTTCACGGACTAGTATTGTCGGATTTTTGTCATGAGATGTCATTCCGGGATTTTTTGGGATACTGGTACTTGCTTAGTCTTGATTCTCGTACTTGTATTAACATCGATTCCTGAAGAGGACTTGCTCCCCTCTTTGGGAATCCCGCGTCATGTCGTGCTATGTCCGGATCCGTATACTATTCGGGGAATGGGAAATATTATAGATAGTATGATCAATGCCCACCTTGAGTTACTACTTGTATCATAGCTATACCCTCACCTCACGATGGATATAGCCTGACCTGTGCTACTACTTGCTCCATAGCTTATCATCCCGGCCGGGCCGAGTCCACGTACTTGTAGCCGGTCGGCTGGAAGCCTGATTCTTGACCCATACCTATCACATTAGGCTATAATATTCGAGGCACATTTTATATTTACTTTTCCTGTCATATATCATGTTCTGTTCTATATTTAGTACTTTCTTACCATGCATGATATACAGTTACTCACATACGCTACATGCCTTTACATTGTACCTTGATTGGAGACTAAGTTCTGCTCGGGAGAGGAGTTACAACCCCAGTTCTTGTTTGGTTTAAGGGTTATAACTCGGCTTTTGAATGGTTTCCAAGTCTTCATATATCTTTGTCTCGTAGTTCATTATACTGTCTCTTATAGAACTTGTAAATTCACATGGAACTGCTGTTAGTGTTTGTACTTGCTCATTTTCCTGACAGAATACTGTTATGATATATTACAGATGATTCTGATGCGGATTGTTCGACCTATTATGGGATCGAGTTAGATGGAGTAGCTTTGGACCGTGGCCTTATAGTAGAGCCACTAGATTTTGTACTTCCAAAGTAGTGTAGGTTAGCTAGGTTTGACTGGACTGCGATCCAGCTAGCTTATCAGACTGTAGTTCTCTATTCTACTTTGATACCATGTGATATATATATATGGGCTTGTATTGGACTCTGCACTTATTTACTCTTTCATCTATCATATGTCTTTCTTCTGAGCTATCTACCTTAGTTTTATTCTGTGATTGAGACTGTATTGTTATGTCACCTCTATTCGGAGAGTATATACTGTACAGGTACATTTTAACTGTTAGTCGTAGGTATTTACAGACGTTATATACAGCGTTCTACCGCCGATTCTGCGGCGTAGGCTGGACGTACCCACGTGCTCGTGCCCTTCATAAGGGTGCGGGTCGTGACAAGTTCTGTCTGAATTCTGCCCGAATTCTGCCAGAATTCTGTCTTTGGAACTCCTATAAATAGAGAAGGATTTCGATCATTTTAACTCACTCATTCACTTTCAATCGTTTCTCTTCTAAAAAGCTTTCAGTCTTCCAAAGAGTTTTTCTCGAGCTTAAATTTTCAGATCCCAAGCCAGTTACAATCCTCTAGTTGATTTGCCAGTGCGGTACAGTCTAAAAGTTTATGAGTGATTGTAATCAGAAGGCTTGTTAGAAGATTACCTCTTCACAATTGAAGTTGGATGAGTTCTTCGTATTAAAGCTCGCGTTGTAGAAGTTGCAAGGACTTCGTAAGAAAACTTACGGTTTTGCCAATAGTGGATTCAACTGGTAGCAAGAGTTCTACCGACTGGACTAGTCCTCAATAGAGAAAAACCAGTATACATCGCTGTCTTTGAGTTTGCTTTCTTATCTCTGCCTTTACATTATTTAGTTGTGATTATTATTCTGTGATCTTGCTGCTAACATTTTTAATTAGTATTATTCTGCTGCTAACTCTATTCACCCCCTCTAGAGTATTCCGCTTTACGATTTCGTTCATACACTACTATCATGTTCTATCCTTACATTATAAAGAATGAGAAAACTTGCATAAAATAGCTAATAAAATTCTCTTGAAGCCAAGAAAAAGATCTACCATTTTCATATTGGGAGTTGGGAGAAATTCTGGCCACAAATCGGCCAAATAGGACATAAAATAGCCAAAAACAGCCAAAATAGGCACTATGCGGCACTATTCAGCACTATACGGTACTATTCAGCACTATGCGGCACTCCCATATGTTGCTGGACACTATGCGGCACTATGCAGCACTCTCTTATGCGGCTGGGCACTATGCGGCACTATACAGCACTCTTATGCGACTGGACACTATGCGGTACTATGCAGCACTCTCTTGTGCGGCTGGGCACTATGCGGCACTATACAGCACTTTTATGCGGCTGGATACTATGTGGTACTATGCAGCACTCTCATGCGGCTGGGCACTATGCGGTACTATGCAGTATTCTTATGCGGCTGGACACTATGCAACACTATGCATCACTCTTATGCGGCTGGATACTATGCGGCACTATACAGCACTCTCATGCGGCTGGACACTATACGACACTATGCAGCAGTCTTATGCGGCTGGACACTATACGGCACTATGCAGCACTCTTATGCGGCTGGACACTGTAGAAGCATGGAATTTCACAAACAGAAAGCCCATGCGCCAGACACTACATGCGCCAGAACTCAGACGAAGAACTTCACAGCAAAGTCAATAAGTATAGACATTTGAAGAAGGACTTTTTATTTATATATAAAAGTCTATTACATGTCTAGAAAAGGTTGTACAAAGGAGAATTTCTACAAAGGAAAGATCCTAAGTCTACAGCCAGCGGCCACCATGCGCCTCCAGTTAGGCGCAGCAGTCATCATGCGCTGCCAGTCACCATGCGCTGTCAGTCAGGCGCAGCAGACATCATGCGCCTCCAACCAGGCGCATCCTACCATATCTTCAGCAGCTCAGCTATGTGCATCCCTTCAGCCAAATTCTTCCAGCCAGGCTCACCTGGCCGAGCAGAGCCCAGTTATGTGCCGCTCTTCCAGACAGGCTCACCTGATAAGTGCTTCGCCAAGCAAAGCATTTAACCCTCTGGCTGGAACCAAGGAAGAGAAGAGCACCGCAAATGCTGTGGCCAGGGGAGGCTTCGAAAGAGCCTCCAAAGCCGAAGGAAGACCGTGATCAAAACCGCGGCTAAAGGAGCAGCTTTCAACACAATCAAAGTGGGCGACACCCACTTTGAAGGAAGAGAGAGCCTTGGACCGCCATTCCGATCTACGGCTCTTCCGGAATAACGGAGACGAGGCTCGAGCATCCCTATCTTTGGATGCAACATGCACCTTCCGCCTGCCTCAGAAGCCCTCGACTCCGTCTTTTGGATGTAACAGTCACCTTCAAGTGCATCGAAGACAACACAACGTCTCATCTTCACCCTCGGGAGCACTTCGTCAACAGAATGCACCCGCATGTTCAAGTTCATGTTGGAAGTACGTGAGGGAATGAGAAGCAAATCTTCTCTCCATGCCACTATTTATAGGCCGAGCAAATCAAACCCACGCGCCAAGTGGATGGCCCTCCGAATTCCGTGCAATGAATTTACATTAAATGGATGAACCGGACACCTCGAATTCAGCCAAACGGCTATTTATGGCACTCGAAGAGCGAGACAGCCGCATCATTAAAAGACATGTCCGATGCGCCAGCCAGACAGCGCATCACACGGACGCGCCCTTCGGCATCAGGCGCATCACACAGACGCGCCTTACAATACTCGGTGCATTACAGAAGGTGCGCCCCCACACATCTCCATACCGAGTGGAACGCCAACCGACGCGCCCACTCAGCTGTCCATCGAACGTCACCAACATTAAATGCTGAACTGACAGAGTTGGCAGCACGCCTCCCAAAGTCTGAACAGTTGACAGCTTTATTCAGAAAACAAAGCGTCGGCAACGTCAGCATCATCATGACTTTGTTTCGACGGCTACTGCCACGTGGCCACTCCACCATCAGCATGCGCCTCTACGGCCATGCGTCCAAATCAGCATGCGCCTCTACGGCCATGCATCCAAATCAGCATGCGCCTCAAAAGCCATGCGCCTCAGACTGCTCTCTGATCCCGAAAGACAGAAGAAAAGTCGCCTGCATGCGCCTCAAAAGCCATGCGCCCCAAATGGTTTGTAACTCCTAAAGGTTATGAGCCGCAGCCTCCTCCTGCGCCCAATCCAAGGCGCAGCTCACCAGATCACTACTCTCCACCAAATCCGAGATCTTCGAACCATGAGTCGACGACACGTGTCCTTTGACTCAACTCATCCGAGATTTCAGCAACGGAAAGATCTTCTCTCTGCTACGTGCCGGCTCACAACAGCAGTATGAAGAGTTCTCCCTCTCGATCAGGGCGCAGCATCCATGCGCCTCCATCAGCAACCTCCACGTGGCGTTCCCACACCGGCGCATCCTACATGCGCGCATGAGCAGCCAGCCTGCAAAACTATAAATAGAAGGATCATCCCCTTCACACACACACAGACAGAAACTCAGAACACAAGACTCACATCACCAGAGAGGCAGTCCTAGACACTCAACGTCTTCCTCCTCTCAGCAAGCTCCAGCACCCAGAGCAATCAACACCTTCAGAGAATCGATAACCGTCGTCAGCCGGTCAACGGAGTCAACGCATTACCACTCGCTCCATTGGCACTAAGGACCCAGCTTAAACAAAAGTGTACTCCTAGGACTACATCTAAGTCCTATATTGTAACACTGTTCTGTTTGTATTAAGATTTCAATCAAAATAATTTTAATGGCAAACAAGCTGGCGACTCTGCTGGGGACTTCTTTCTCCTCTATCGAGAAAGTCGTGTCACAGGCCGACGACGTGAAGGTGGGCTCCTCCCACAAGACGCTGGTAGTGCGCCTCAATCAACAGGCGTACGAGGAGTTCATTTCTGAAGGAAGTGCGAGTCCTTCGAAGCGGCTGTCGAAGCCGAAGAAGACCCGCGCAGTCTGGGTGCGCAAAGTCGACGCCTCGGGCACCACCGTTGAAGGGGATGCGTCCGTCCAGCCTTCCCTTCCTGCTGACATCCTCAGCAGTCAAAGTGCGCCCGCTGATGCAGCGCATCTCTCGGGGAAGCGTGCGGCTGACCACGTTCTCCAGCCATCTTCCTCTCAGGCGAGGAAGATACGTCGACGGAGCAGGGGCGCAGCCAATGCCCCGCGCATCACTTCTGGTGCGCCGCAAAGATCCTCTGTCTTTGACAGACTCACTCGCTGTAATGGCGAGGAGAATTTGGATGCTGAGTACTATGCGCCCCAGCAGGCTGGTACGAAGAAATCCAAGGCGGCACGGGCCATGGCCACAAACGTGCTATGCCAGCAGCCGGCCAGAGGCATGCGCTTACAATCACGCGCGCTGCCGATGGCAAGCTGTACAAGGTTGACTCAAGTGCTTCTGCACCGACAACGAGTCGACCTTCAAAGTCCTCATCTCGCTTAGGCGCATTCACTGCGTGCACAACCAAGCCGAGAGAGGCAAATTCAGTGGTCTTGAACTCCCGCACCTCCTCTGGTTGTGCGTTCGAGGTCCGTTCAAGTCACTTCAAATGCTGTGGTTCCCTCACTACTGATCGTGATGCCTGCTTGGTATTAGATCAGGGGGCGCAGCACTCACCCGACCACCCCGGCGCTTGGCCCTGCCATGCGCCTGAGAGGGGTGTGAGGGTAGCACTCTCCTCCAACGACTTGCGCAACGTGATCACTCATAAGCGCCGGTCAGGAGAGTTGACCAACAAGCACGATGTGCCTCTCACGGGGCACACTTGTGCGGTGGTCACCATCAACTGCTGTTGCAAGACGGCAGTACCACCGAAGCAGTCGGTCTTCCAACGGCTACAATCATCGACACCCCTCCGACATCGCCTTGGGACGAAGGTGTCAGCAGAAGAGGAACTAAAGGTTGCTTCATGCAACGTGATCTCCAATTCCTCATCTGTCCGGAAGACGGCTGCCAATTCCTCGTCTTCATCCAAAAGCCAGCCGAGGAAAACCAAGGCAGCTGTCTCGACCTCTGGAGTGTTCGAAAGCACTCGGTCGAGGAAGAAGTTCTTGGAGGAAGCTGGGGGTAGCCAGACCCTTGTCGAGCCTCCTTCCGAAGACGAAGATGTCCAAAGCACAGCTGCGGCGGATCTTCATCAAGGCGACGATGGCCTCCCTGAAGCCCCTCAAAATGACAATGTCCTCCAGGACACCGCCGGGGGTAGTGCTGGAAACGAAGAGGCCCTTCAAGACAGAGCTGAGGGCAGTCAGGCCCTTGCAGATGCGCCTGTCGAAGACGAATTCCTGAATGTGGCTGGGGGTGGCCAAACACCAGGAGAAGTGACTCTCCCACATGAGAGCGAGGCTGAGAGCGAAGCCTCAACTAATCCATCTACATCCGGCCGTGTCATGACAGTATACATGACCGGGGGTGATCTTGAGACTGATGCGCCGCCACAGGACATTGTCCAGCGCATAGACTCGCTAGAGGGAGGACTCAAAACCCTCTCTACCTCAATGCAAGCACTGACTCAAGCAGTGTTTGAGATGCGGTCGGCCTTGATCAGGACACCTTCGAATGGTCCCGACCCAGGAGCCAATGGAGAGTCGAGTGTGCCCCTCCAACGGACACCCTCAGACACAGAAGCACCCCGGACGTCGGAACCCTCAAACGCTCCACTCCAGGTGGTACCTCCTTCCCCGGCTCCTAGCTCCACGGAGGATGTGGTCGAAATGATCAAAGATCTGCGGGAGCGCTTTGAGTCCAAGAACAGGCAGGAGGAGCGCCAGAAGATGGGCATTCCCCAGCCTTATCCCCTTGAGTGGAACAAGGTGGTTTATCCCCCAAAGTATAAACCACAAACACTCACGCCGTATGACGGGAAGGACTCTCCACGACGGTACCTGACGTACTTCCAGTCGCAGACAGGGCATCTTCCGAAGGAGGACGCGCTCCTCACCAGCATCTTTGTTGGGGCCCTGAAAGGGGTGGCGTATGACTGGTACTGCAGCCTCCCCGATAATTCCATATCGTCCTTCGACGACCTGACACGCCTCTTTCTCGACCGCTTCTACGACGGTGGGAAGGACATGACGATGGCGTCTCTCATTAAGATACGCCAGAAGGACAAGGAAACGGTTCGGGTATTCATCGAACGCTTCCGTCAGGCCTGCTTCAGGCTACCTCCAGGCATGCCAGAACATGCGCTTCTCTCCGCTTGCAGTATGAACATGCTGCCTGCAGTAAAGCTCTGGCTTAACTCTACTCCCCCTCCCGACTGGAGCTCCCTAATCATTGAAGCTGAAGCTGCAGAGAAGAAGGCGGCCAATGCACGTCTTCTGGGTGTTAGCTTCCCCGCCTTTGACGATAAGGGGAAAAAGTCCACAACCAACAACTCCGGACGAGAAACAAAGGGGAAACAGGCATTGACTGTTAATGCCTCGAAGGGCGCATCTGTGCCTACTCAAAAGCCTCCACTGGCACCGAGACCCAAGGAGGTTTATTCATTCAATGATGACGACAC
This sequence comes from Iris pallida, assembly GCA_029216955.1. Lineage (NCBI taxonomy): Eukaryota > Viridiplantae > Streptophyta > Magnoliopsida > Asparagales > Iridaceae > Iris > Iris pallida. The sequence goes on from JANAVB010042020.1 coordinate 18,030,452, forward strand.
CCTGCAACTCTTTGAGATACTGAAGCAGGGTGACAAGATCAAGCTTCCGGACCCAAAGCGGCCCGATGAAGTCGGGAAGGTGGACAACCCGAGGTACTGTCACTACCATCGGTTTGTCGGACACCCGACTAAGGACTGCTACGTCCTCAAAAATTACATCCAGCGCATGATCAATGCGGATGTAATCTTCGTCGACTACGAAGAGAAGACGGTTTCAGCTAATGTGGTGTCACTTCAGTTCGGCACCTTGCCGTCGACTACCACACAAGATGGCGTCGTCCCCATCCCTAAGGCGACAATGGAGGTGGTGAACTTGCCACCCACCCGTGACAATGTGAGTGGACTTGTCCCACTCACCACATCTCGAGGAGAGGTCCTCTGGATTCACCCCGACCTCGTCTCCGAGGTAACTCAACCGGAGGTACGCCCTACCTCCAAAGCAAAAGGCAGGAAGATCAAGTCTTGCCACACGGTCTCTTCTTCAACGGAAGAGGCGCTTCCTGTGCAGACGCGTGCACAACAGAACTCCCAGCCCGGTGAAGCTGCCGCCGAAGTGGTGCCTCCTGGCACCATCCCTGAGGAGGGTCCATCCAAGCCCTCAGCAGCCAATAAACAAAAGCAAGTGGAGGCCCGTTTCGACAGACCTCTGCGGAAAGAAAATGCTTCGGGGCTAGCCAAGCCCCACAATTTTGACATTCTGGCGCAACTGGCCAGTACTCCTGCACGCTTGTCTTTGTTCGAGCTCCTGCGTCTCTCCAAGGACTCCCGAGAAGCTCTCTGCGAAGCTCTGAAGGATGCTGAATCCTTTCTCAGTCAGGTCAAGCAGCTTGAAGACCTCCCAACTACTTGTGCACACTGTCATTGTGCGGATGAAGTTATCCCAAACATAACCTTCACCCAACAAGACATGCTGCTCAAGCATCACCGACATAACCGACCGTTGTATTACACAGGGTACATCGGTTCGGTAAAGGTGAGCAGGATTCAGATCGATCCGGGGTCTTCCCTAAGCATCATTCCAAAGGCGCTGCTATCAAAGCTGGGGATCCCAATGTACCGGCTGGCGCCCTCCAATACGACCATCAGTGGCTTCAACGCTAGCAAGAGCGAGCCACTGGGCAAGATCCGGCTGAAGTGTCACATCGGCAGCCTCAAAACTGAGGTGACTTGTTATGTGGTGGATACCGAGGTCAACTACAACATCTTACTCGGACGACCATGGTTACATGAGTACATGGTGGTGCCCTCCACGCTCCACCAATGCATGAAATATGTATCCACCAACGGCGTCATCCGGACGGAGTTTGCAGATATTGATCCCTTCAAAGGGATTGAGGCCTGCTTCACCGATTCCGACTTGTACAAGCCTATTGATGAGGAGGAAGCCAATGACGCTGATGATGAGGCAGAGACGGCAACAGAGCCGGACACGGAGCCTGAGACGACTCCTGACGCCCCCTTGAAAATCCGTCTGAAGGGGAAACCACCCCAGAAGGCGCCTCCAATGAGCATCAAGCTATCAGAAAAAGCGCCGGCTCGCGAAGCTCCCCTGAAGATACGCCTCAAGGGAAAGCCACCACAAACAGCGGCTCCCCTGGTGGTAAAATTACAAGGGAAGGCGCCACTCATCGGAGGCACAACCGAGGCACCCCTCAAGGTGCGTCTTAAAGGCAAGCCGCCGCAGTCATCCAAGATGCCGGAGAGGGCTCACATAACCCTCTCAGACCCCAAAGTCAGAGCGGTGGAGGACTCTCCTGATCCGGCCCCAGTGCTTACAGATGAGGAGCTTGGCGAATATATCTCTGCTGATGTAGACGCACCCTCCTTCGACAATGTAATCCCACGGGATAAAATCTCGTACTTTATCAATAATAGAGTGTCTTTCAATTATTCTTGTCTTCCACACTGGAATGCCATGTATACATTAGACAACGCTCTACGGTCGTTGCAAACACAAGTAACGACCGTCTACCACAATCAAATAGTCCCGTCTCAAGGAGTCTTCATAGTCCCTCCACGAAGCCGAGACGAAGGCACCATCATCTCGGGCAAAATCGAGCGTCGTCGGAACCTCCCGTCAATCGAGCCCGAACCTGATACCGGCAGAGTACAAGTCTATCGGTACACAGATGCGGCTAAGCACATCATCCAAAAGATGGGCTACGACCTGAAAAGCAATAAAGGCCTAAACTATGGCAAGGGTCGGCATCTCCCTGTCCGGCTTTCGATGCCCAATAGAAAGCCACATGATTACTATAATCGGACTCGACGGGGGTTAGGCTATGTCACGCCGCCATCAACTCCAGAGAGTTCAGACGCAGAAGACATAGAACATTCCTACTCATCGGAAGCATCGACGTGGGATTCCGATACCAGTATCGGATCAGTCTTCAGGAAAGTGCTGTCAGCTAACATGACATCGGCGCAACCTCAGAAAGATGAAGGCGAAGACCAACCGCCGGAACCCTTTGAAGAGGAACCCTGGGCTCAACGCCTAGGAGAACAATGGGAGTCTCGTTTTGAGTTACGAGAACCTCCCACCGAAGACGAAGTCGAGCAAATCGACCTCGGGGATGGGTCTTCTTCTAAACCCATTTTTATCAGCAAAAGCTTGGAAGGAGAAGACCGAGAATCTTTAGTCCAACTGGCTAAGGAATATATTGACGTCTTCGCCTGGAGCTACGAAGACATGCCGGGTCTCGATCCACAGATCGCGATGCATAGGTTGAACATCTTACCAGATGCCAAACCTATCAAACAACAACAGCGACGCTTCCGCCCGGACATCATAAACGCCATCGATCAGGAGGTGGACAAGCTCTTGACCAGTGGCTTCATCCGTGAGGAACAACACCCAGACTGGGTAGCCAACGTCGTCCCTGTCACCAAGAAGAATGGGAAGATACGAGTCTGTATCGACTTCAGAGATCTCAACTCTGCTTGCCCGAAGGATGAATTCCCACTCCCAATCACCGATGTAATAATCGACAACACATGTGGCTTTGAACGCATGTCCTTCATGGACGGGTATTCAGGCTACAATCAAATCAAGATGTTCCCCGATGATGCAAAACACACGTCATTCAGGACTCCAAAGGGTGTTTTCTGCAACACAGTAATGCCCTTCGGCTTGAAGAACGCCGGTGCAACGTACCAGCGAGCTATGAGCACCATCTTCCGTCAACATCTTCGCAAGACAGTTGAGTGCTATGTTGACGACATCGCAGTCAAGAGCCGCCTCAAAAGAGATCACCTACAGGACCTGAAGACGGTCTTCGATCTCATACGGGCACATCAACTCAAAATGAACCCCGCTAAATCCTTCTTGGAGGTTTCTAGCGGCAAATTCTTGGGCTTTGTCATCACGGCAAAAGGCATTCATGTCGATCCCGAGAAGACTAAAGCCATCCTCAACATGGACCCTCCGAAGAACCTTCGAGAACTTCGGGGCTTACAGGGACGTCTGGCATACATCCGGAGGTTCATAGCAAACCTCTCCGGTAAATGTCAACCCTTTACTCAGCTCATGAAGAAGGGAGTCTCTTACGTCTGGACAGAGGAGTGCCAAAAGGCTTTCGACGACATCAAGGCTTACTTGACAAGCCCGCCAGTCCTAGTGGCACCTGTCGCCGGCAAACCATTCCTCCTCTACGTCCGTGCCATGGATCATTCCCTCGGCGCTTTACTCGCTCAAAACAGCGATGCAGGCTACGAGCAAGCAATCTACTACCTCAGTCGAACGCTCATCGGGGCCGAACACCGCTACAACCCCGTTGAAAAGGAGTACTTGGCTTTGGTGTTTGCCATTCAGAAGACTCGTCATTACGTCTCGGGCCAGACAATTCATGTCATCTCCCGAGTCAATCCACTCAGAGTTCTCATGACGAAGCCAGGGTCATTAAACTCCCGGCTGGCTACATGGGCGATCCTACTAACGCCATACAACATGGTATTTGTCCCGCAGAAGGCGGTCAAGGGTCAGGCCCTGGCTGACTTTTTAGCTGCATACCCCATCCCAGAGTCTTCAAAACTCTATGAAGATATCCCGGATGAAGTCCAAGAATCAAACGTCACTGAAGGAAGCCCCGTTTGGCGGATGTTCTTCGATGGCGCTTCAAGAACGGGCCCCAACGGCCAAATCATCGCAGGAGTGGGGGTAGTCTTGGTCTCCCCCGATCAGCTGGTCATCCAGCGCGCATACTCTCTTTCGAAGCCGTGCTCCAATAATGTTACTTAGTACAACGCACTCGTCATGGGACTCCAGCTAGCACAACAGCTGGGGGTGGATCATCTGGAAGCCTACGGCGACTCGAAACTCGTCGTAAACCAGATTCGGGGGCAATACAAGGTTCGCCATGAAGATTTGATCCCTTACCATGAAGTTGCATTGAACATCATTTCAACCTTCACCGGGTTCTTCATCGAACATGTCCCCCGTTTACAAAACTTGGAGGCTGACGCTCTGGCTGGCCTCGCAGCCTCATTGGCCGCACCCCTTGGGACTCAACATTATGTTACGGTGACTGGCCGAGACCTGATTTGTCCCAGGAACAACCTATGTTTGCAAATGGCTCACGCCATGTCGACAAACACTGATGTTAATGTCCGAGACTGGAGATTCCCGTTCATCGACTTCGCCGTCTACGAAATCCTTCCGGAAGATCCGAAGGAAGCCGTCTCAGTCAGGAGACGCTCTCTTCGATTCTACTACGATATAGCCACTAAAACGCTGTACCGACGCTCCTTCGACGGGCTTCTCCTGCGATGCCTGTCTAACGAAGAAGCGGCCGAAGTTCTTCGAGAAGCTCACGACGGAACTTGCGGAGCTCACCAACCGGGTCCTAAGTTGTAAGATCGACTGCGACGTATGGGCTACTACTGGCCAACCATGGTTGCCGACGCAGTGGAATATGCTAAGAAGTGCCATGCATGCCAACTTCATGCTGACTTCATACATACACCGTCTGAGCCGCTACATCCTACAGTCGCCTCCTGGCCCTTCGAAGCCTGGGGCATGGACATTGTAGGGCCAATCACCCCTCCTTCATCGAGAGGACACCGCTTCATCCTGGCCATCACCGACTACTTCTCCAAATGGGCAGAAGCAGTTCCACTAGCAGAAGTAAAAAGCTCCAGGGTGGTCAGCTTTATCAAACACCATGTCATTTACCGTTTCGGGGTACCCCGGCGGATCATCCATGATAATGGTCCTCAGTTTATCAGCCATATTTTCAGCAGGTTCTGTGACAAGAATCGCATTCAGAACGTGGCCTCAACCGCCTACAATCCGGCAGCAAACGGATTGGCCGAGGCGTTCAACAAAACTATCGTCAGGCTACTCAAAAAGGTCGTGTCATCCAACAAACGCGACTGGGAAGAAAAGTTTGGCGAATGCCTTTGGGCCTACCGCACAACGGTACAGACCCCAACAGGCAACACTCCATTCTCCCTGGTCTACGGGAGCGAAGCAGTACTGCCTCTCGAGATACAGATACCTTCGCTCCGCGTGGCAATCACAAACGATCTCACAGAAGAAGACAATCAACGTCGTCGTCTGCGGAAACTGGAGGCACTTGACGAAAAGCGTCTCCTAGTTCAACAACGCATCGAACTTTACCAAGCCCGTATATCACAGGCTTTCAACAAGAAGGTCAAGCAAAGAACTTTCCAAGTTGGCGACCTGGTTTTAGCAGTCAGAAGGCCAATGGTGTTAACTCATAAGACACCAGGGAAGTTCGAGCCCAAATGGGAAGGACCCTTCATCATTGAGACGGTATACTCAAACGGCGCTTACCGGCTCGCCAAACCCAATGGGGACTTGTTCATGATGCCCATCAACGGCAAGTTCCTAAAGAAGTACTATTCTTGACATCTTCCAAGACATGTATTTCCCCAAACAACCTCTTTTCACAAAATCAAACGCTTTCGAAACCCAGCTGTTCCGTGGCATCCTTCCGTAGAAAGATAACCATGTCCACATTACCTCTGAGTTGTCTCTCTACATCCTACAAAGCGGAACCTTACATTTCGTAAAGCTTACGCTATCCTTCATGTTTACCACGTCCATATTACCTCTGAGTAAACATCCCGTACAAACAACTCCTGTGTTGTCGTACATTGATCGCAGAACTTCCACGTCCACATTACCTCTGAGTTGTTCAGCGTATCCCCCAGGATCATTCCTACCACGTCCATAAATACCTCTGAGTAGGAGGATTCTATCATTTGAACCTAATGATTGCCATGTCCACATTACCTCTGAGCAAACATGTTGGTTCCTTCAAACTTATTATCTGTACCTAAAAACCAAGGTGCGCAAAAGATAATAGGTCCACATAAATCATCAAGTTCATGAGATCAAAAATGAACACATCACAAAGATAGTGTATTTCTTTATTTTTCAAAAAAAGGGAGTACAGAAATACGCTATTTCCCCCAGCAAGAGTTGCAAAAACACATAAAAAGAAGAGAAGCTACAGTCCCCGATCCTCTCCAGGATGGGATGAGAGCTCTCTGACTCGACGTCTCAGATCGGCAGTGCGAGTTTCTACAGTTGCCTGGACTCGCAGCTCGGCTTCTTGACGCATTAACCCGACAGCCTCAGCGGAAGTTTTACTCTCATACTTCTCATCAAGCTGTCGTCGCTGCTGAGCCAAAGCAAGGGTCCGCTGAGTAAGAGTCGCTTCCTCCTGCTTGAATGCCACGTGTTCAGCCAGGACACGATCAGCTTCTAGTTGAAGTTGGGCCCGCTGGTCTTCAAGACGGCGCATCTGAGCATCAACCTCTGCGATGTTAGCGTCCACCGCAGCCCGCTTCTCCGTCGTCTTCTCCATAGATTGAGACAACTGCTCCATCGCAGCCTCAGTCCCAGCCACTTCACGCTCCCAACTGCTCACATCGGCTCGATGGGAAGCCTCGATTTCAGCCATCAACTTTCCTATCTCTGCATCTATCAAGACAGAGAGGTCATTTCGTTGGATGCGCTGCAGTTCCGCGAGCCGCTCGTCCAGCTCCATCACCGAAACCTCCAGAATTTTGGCCATATGGTCATGGCCCTGGTGAATGCGGATCAGCTCGATACAAGGCATTGCCAAAGCTTTTGCCGCCGCAAAGCTCTCCTTGGCATCTATCACTGCAGATACACCTTTCTCCAGCATTTTGTACACTCCCTCGACGAGGAACTTCACATACCCGTCGGCTTCCGCCAGCACCTGCGGCGTCATAGCAGGAGTTGAGGGAGCTACTACAGTTTGCGGACCGGAGGAAGATCCGCCAACCTCGATCTGAGAGGTTTGAACCTCGGCAGCAATAGGCTCTTCATCAACAGGGCCCAGACTGCTAGCCCGAGGAGTCGAAGGAACAGAAGGAGCCAGCACATGCGTCGTGATAGTACCCCAAGTGGAAGGAGCAACAGATGGTTCCACACCCTTACCCTTCTCAAGACTGGAGAAATCACCGACGTCAACGGCCACCTCTTCTACCCCCGACGTTCTATCTGCATCAGCTACCTCCCCCGGCAAAACGGGGAGATCGACATTTATCTCCTGGCCAGCCCCAGGAGACAAGACCGGCAGAAGGGTCTCATTCTTCTCAAATCCCTCTACAGGGACAAAATCTGTCGCTACCGCCTGATCGGTAGCCATCTCTATGTCCATGGTTGAAGCCAAGGAAGGATTCGGCAATGATTCGGCCGACCTCCTTTCATCATGACCAGGAGGGGAATCAACCCTCTTCTCTATCCTCACTGCTTCTGCTGCCCCCGCAACAGACTCCTGCAGCTCCGGAGCGGTGTCATCGGAAGATGATGAACTCCATTCCTTTTCATCACCAGGGAGCTGCGCACTTGCTAAACCATGTGAAGCCTCCGCTGCGGCCTTCGTCACCTCGGAAGCTGCTGCACCTTCAGGTTCCCTCCTGACATAACCCGGAGATACCGGAACCTCCACGATGACAGTATCCTCCGGATCTTCCTCCATGAGAGACATCATTGTCGGCGGGATACGCACCCCAGACGAGCTCGCCATCTCTTCTCGCCTACTCCTACCCGACTTTGGGGTACGAGGTTTTCTTTTTAGCGGCTCCTACAAAAGAAGATGGGACCTCGTAAGTGGCGGAACCAAAATCAGATTCAGTAGGATGTCCTTACCTCTTCGGACGCCGAATCCGATGACACCGTCGGTAACGATGCCTTCTTCTGCTTCTTCGATACAAGAGATTCAGCCCCTGTATCCGCACATCGTTTCGATCGATCGCCCGAGGGTTCTGCTTGTGATGCGGAGGGGGCACTCCGTTGACCCACCCCTGACGGACGATGCGGCCGGGCCTTCACTGGCGTATCCCCAGTCGCTGCTAACTGGGTGCCTGCGATAAGGCTGGTCTTCCTGTCATATCCGGAGGGCGGGGCAGCCATAACAAAGTAAAACTTGGCGGCCGAGTAAAGAATGGGCGGCCGCGGATTGGGGACGGGCAACGTAAAACGAGCTCCGGTACATCCGGCATTATAATAATGCCAAGCTCGTGCACCATCCAACAAACTTCCAACATACCCCAGGTTATTGCTGGGGTTATCCAACATCATCTGAGCATAACCAAATTGCCGTGCAAAGCGGCTCGGCAAGTACGGTTCCAGGTAGCACTGATTCCGGTTCCGGTACACCAGATGGGACGGCCGGATACTTTGCAACCAGCGGAATCCCCATTGAGGCAGAGTGGTAGTACCTTCGCCCAGGTCCCGTAAATCCTCGTTGGCCTCAAAACCCAAATAGATGGGACCGACTTTGGTGATCTCCCAACCCTGAAGACGGGATAAAATCTTTCTACAAACCGGAACACCAGTATGCGACCAGCTCCTCCGATGGAAACGACGAAGGAATGCATCTCCAGCCTTATAATCTCCTTCCGAGCCTGGGCTCATCACACTGGGATGATGCAAAATCAGCCATCCCATCAAATAGTGAAACGGCAGTTCAGCGTGCGGGAAGTTATTGTTTCGGCCTCTGTCATGAATCATATTTCCAGCAAACTCTTTCAAACCTCGCTGCAGGTTACATACCATTGCAGGGAGAAGAGCCAAACGCCGGCCGAAAACCAGCTTCACGGCTGGCAGGATTAAGTTTCGGGTCATCCTCTCTACGGCACCGGATCCGCCCGCAAACACGCAATCCCGGAGCCATATCATCAGGTAGGATGCCAACACCGCCTTGGGTGACATCCGATAAGCAAGATGCCAGAAGCAGCTGTAGGAGCGTGCATCTGACTGCTGGTCCTCATTTCCTCGGGGATTTTTCTCCCCTAACCTGCTCATTTCGGACAACACTTCGCTACGAGAGAGCGCCGGTGGGGTGGAAAATTGTGAGGGATCCTCCTTGTCTTGTCTAAAGACATGATCTCTCCAAGCGGTCACATGTGGCTGCGTCCCGTTCCTATCCCGCCTCTGCATATAGTAATGATGACTCGCCACTTCCTTGAAGACGGCCGTCATCTCCTCAGCCCTGTCCCCCAGGACTTGAAATTCCTCATTGGTTGGAAAGTACTATTCATAGGGTTCCGACCCCCAAGGGAGTTTAGACACCTCATACATCTCATGAAGTGCGAGCCCTAATTCTCCTACCGGAGTAAAGAAGGTCCCGGTATGGATATCAAACATCTCCAGGAGTGCGAGGAACATGTGCCTATTAAGGTCAACACCCGACTGGGTAGCACGGATCGCGGCAGTCAACCCGATCTCTCGGAGCTCAGTCCGAAACCGCGACAAGATCCAGAGCGTCAGTTTATCCCATTTGGAGACGTAATGGCACCAACCCTCCACCCGAAACTCTCCTGTCGGGTAGGAACGTTCCATCAAAAACATACGATGTGTAAAAGTCGAAGCACTATAAGCAAACGTATCAATGGGTACATCACTGTAGAGGCTCCCAGGACGTAAAGTCCGCCAAGTGTAAGAAGACCCAGACCGTACAACGGTCAAAACATCCCTTTGGTCGGAAGTAGAATCAATTTGGATGACACCAGTCACCGCTCCCCCCTGAGAAGGGGTAAGCTCCCAAGACATTCTCCTCTGGGAAACAAGGCGACAGAAGGACGTCAAAGGCCACTGACGTTCAAGTTGCTTAACAGTCATATGCACTCCATTCGCAGTAAAGAACCAGTCCTCCTTGACCTTCAGTACTGACGAGTCAGTAGAAGTGAGACGGTCTCCAAACAGGAACTCAGGCTTCAGGAAGGTCACTTTATCAGATGTAGAGGGTTTAATAACTCCACGCTCCATCATCCGTTTGAGGAACCAATACTGTTGTTCACGGATTAGGGTCATTCTCTCAGGAGGCTGATCCAGCATAAGAGCATCTTGAGCAGGGTTTATCACTTCCTCGTTATGCTCTACTCCCATTTGATTGAAGGCAGCCTCCAAGAAAACTTCACTCAAAAGCGGGATTGCCATCGACACTAGTAAAAGATCAGAAAAAGTCAGAAGAGAACACACAAATGTGTCTAAAGGAGAAAACTGTGGCGCATCATCAGGGTTTGAACCCATGTGCGTCAGCAGTATAGCCTTGGCGCATCTTCAGGGTTTGAACCCATGCGCGTCAGCAGTATAGCCTCAGCGCATATGCGCGTCAGCAGTATAGCCTCGGCGCATCACCAGGGTTTAAACCCATGCGCGTCGGCGGGCAAAGACCGCGGCACATCATTAAAGACTCAAGGCCTATGTGCGTTGGCGTACGGACAATGAGACTTACCAACCACCTCCGGCCGAACTTCGACAGGCCGACGAGGAACGACAGCCGCCGCAACTTCCGCGGACTCCTTCGCTTTCTCTTTTCCCTTGCCGGCAGCACCGCGAGGAGTCTTGGGAGCCATTCTCTCGAGGAAGGAGAAGTTAGGGTTTTTGAAGAAGAAACTCTAAAGAAGCAGAGGCACAGAGAAGAAGAACCCTTTCTCTCTCCAACTCTTACCTATTTATAGGGCTTGGTCGCACGCGTGAACAGATGACGTGTGATCTCAGCCGTCGCCTCGGGTTCTGTTCAAGGATAGCAGCAAATAAAACCAAAAGATCATCATTAATCTTTTCGGTTACCGAGGCACCATCATCATTAACTGAGAAGAGCATGCGCCCGAACAGGCATGTGCCCAGAAATCATGCGCCCTGACCTCCATGCTTCTTATTCAAAGTATTCCAAAACTTATTCAAAAGTTTTGAAAACTTTGAAGGGGGTCTTGTAGAAGCATGGAATTTCACAAACAGAAAGCCCATGCGTCAGACACTACATGCGCCAGAACTCAGACGAAGAACTTCACAGCAAAGTCAATAAGTATAGACATTTGAAGAAGGACTTTTTATTTATATATAAAAGTCTATTACATGTCTAGAAAAGGTTGTACAAAGAAGAATTTCTACAAAGGAAAGATCCTAAGTCTACAGCCAGCGGCCACCATGCGCCTCCAGTTAGGCGCAGCAGTCATCATGCGCTGCCAGTCACCATGCGCTGTCAGTCAGGCGTAGCAGACATCATGCGCCTCCAACCAGGCGCATCCCACCATATCTTCAGCAGCTCAGCTATGTGCTTCCCTTCAGCCAAATTCTTCCAGCCAGGCTCACCTGGCCGAGCAGAGCCCAGTTATGTGCCGCTCTTCCAGACAGGCTCACCTGATAAGTGCTTCGCCAAGCAAAGCATTTAACCCTCTGGCTGGAACCAAGGAAGAGAAGAGCACCGCAAATGCTGTGGCCAGGGGAGCAAGAGTTCTACCGACTGGACTAGTCCTCAATAGAGAAAAACCAGTATACATCGCTGTCTTTGAGTTTGCTTTCTTATCTCTGCCTTTACATTATTTAGTTGTGATTATTATTCTGTGATCTTGCTGCTAACATTTTTAATTAGTATTATTCTGCTGCTAACTCTATTCACCCCCTCTAGAGTATTCCGCTTTACGATTTCGTTCATACACTACTATCATGTTCTATCCTTACATTATAAAGAATGAGAAAACTTGCATAAAATAGCTAATAAAATTCTCTTGAAGCCAAGAAAAAGATCTACCATTTTTATATTGGGAGTTGGGAGAAATTCTGGCCACAAATCGGCCAAATAGGACATAAAATAGCCAAAAACAGCCAAAATAGGTACTATGCGGCACTATTCAGCACTATACGGTACTATTCAGCACTATGCGGCACTCCCATATGCTGCTGGACACTATGCGGTACTATGCAGCACTCTCTTATGCGACTGGACACTATGCGGCACTATGCAGCACTCTTATGCGACTGGACACTATGCGGTACTATGCAGCACTCTCTTGTGCGGCTGGGCACTATGCGGCACTATGCAGCACTTTTATGCGGCTGGATACTATGCGGTACTATGCAGCACTCTCATACGGCTGGGCACTATGCGGTACTATGCAGCATTCTTATGCGGCTGGACACTATGCGACACTATGCATCACTCTTATGCGGTTGGATACTATGCGGTACTATACAGCACTCTCATGCGGCTGGACACTATGCGACACTATGCAGCAGTCTTATGCGGCTGGACACTATACGGCACTATGCAGCACTCTTATGCGGCTGGACACTGTAGAAGCATGGAATTTCACAAACAGAAAGTCCATGCGCCAGACACTACATGTGCCAGAACTCAGACGAAGAACTTCACAGCAAAGTCAATAAGTATAGACATTTGAAGAAGGACTTTTTATTTATATATAAAAGTCTATTACATGTCTAGAAAAGGTTGTACAAAGGAGAATTTCTACAAAGGAAAGATCCTAAGTCTACAGCCAGCGGCCACCATGCGCCTCCAGTTAGGCGCAGCAGTCATCATGCGCTGCCAGTCACCATGCGCTGTCAGTCAGGCGCAGCAGACATCATGCGCCTCCAACCAGGCGCATCCTACCATATCTTCAGCAGCTCAGCTATGTGCATCCCTTCAGCCAAATTCTTCCAGCCAGGCTCACCTGGCCGAGCAGAGCCCAGTTATGTGCCGCTCTTCCAGACAGGCTCACCTGATAAGTGCTTCGCCAAGCAAAGCATTTAACCCTCTGGCTGGAACCAAGGAAGAGAAGAGCACCGCAAATGCTGTGGCCAGGGGAGGCTTCGAAAGAGCCTCCAAAGCCGAAGGAAGACCGTGATCGAAACCGCGGCTAAAGGAGCAGCTTTCAACACAATCAAAGTGGCGACACCCACTTTGAAGGAAGAGAGAGCCTTGCACCGCCATTCCGATCTACGGCTCTTCCGGAATAACGGAGACGAGGCTCGAGCATCCCTATCTTTGGATGCAACAGGCACCTTCCGCCTGCCTCAGAAGCCCTCGACTCCGTCTTTTGGATGTAACAGTCACCTTCAAGTGCATCGAAGACAACACAGCGTCTCATCTTCACCCTCGGGAGCACTTCGTCAACAGAATGCACCCGCATGTTCAAGTTCATGTTGGAAGTACGTGAGGGAATGAGAAGCAAATCTTCTCTCCAAGACACTATTTATAGGCCGGGCAAATCAAACCCACGCGCCAAGTGGATGGCCCTCCGAATTCCGTGCAATGAATTTACATTAAATGGATGAACCGGACGCCTCGAATTCAGCCAAACGGCTATTTATGGCACTCGAAGAGCGAGACAGCCGCATCATTAAAAGACATGTCCGATGCGCCAGCCAGACAGCGCATCACACGGATGCGCCCTTCGGCATCAGGCGCATCACACTGACGCGCCTTACAATAATCGGCGTATTACAGAAGGTGCGCCCCCACACATCTCCATACCGAGTGGAACGCCAACCGACGCGCCCACTCAGCTGTCCATCGAACGTTACCAACATTAAATGCTGAACTGACAGAGTTGGTAGCACGCCTCCCAAAGTCTGAACAGTTGACAGCTTTATTCAGAAAATAAAGCGTCGGCAACGTCAGCATCATCATGACTTTGTTTCGACGGCTACTGCCACGTGGCCACTCCACCATCAGCATGCGCCTCTACGGCCATACGTCCAAATCAGCATGCGCCTCTACGGCCATGCGTCCAAATCAGCATGCGCCTCAAAAGTCATGCGCCTCAGACTGCTCTCTGATCCCGAAAGACAGAAGGAAAGTCGCCTGCATGCGCCTCAAAAGCCATGCGCCCCAAATGGTTTGTAACTCCTAAAGGTTATGAGCCGCAGCCTCCTCCTGCGCCCAATCCAAGGCGCAGCTCACCAGATCACTACTCTCCACCAAATTCGAGATCTTCGAACCATGAGTCGACGACACGTGTCCTTTGACTCAACTCATCCGAGATTTCAGCAACGGAAAGATCTTCTCTCTGCTACGTGCCGGCTCACAACAGCAGTATGAAGAGTTCTCCCTCTCGATCAGGGCGCAGCATCCATGCGCCTCCATCAGCAACCTCCACGTGGCGTCCCCACACTGGCGCATCCTACATGCGCGCATGAGCAGCCAGCCTGCAAAACTATAAATAGAAGGATCATCCCCTTCACACACACACAGACAGAAACTCAGAACACAAGACTCACATCACCAGAGAGGCAGTCCTAGACACTCAACGTCTTCCTCCTCTCAGCAAGCTCCAGCACCCAGAGCAATCAACACCTTCAGAGAACCGATAACCGTCGTCAGCCGGTCAACGGAGTCAACGCATTACCACTCGCTCCATTGGCACTAAGGACCCAGCTTAAACAAAAGTGTACTCCTAGGACTACATCTAAGTCCTATATTGTATCACTGTTCTGTTTGTATTAAGATTTCAATCAAAACAATTTTAATGGCAAACAGACACTATGCGGCACTATGCAGCACTCTCATGCGGCTGAGCACTATACGACACTATACAGCACTCTCATGCTGCTGGATACTATGCGGACTATGCAACACTCTCATGCGGTTAGACACTATGCGGTACTATGCAGCACTCTTATGCGGCTGGACACTATGCGGCACTATGCAGCACTCTCATGCGGCTGGACACTATACGGCACTATGCAGCACTCTCATGCGGCTGGACACTATGCGGTACTATGTAGCACTCTTATATGGCTGGACACTATGCGGCACTATGCAGCATTCTTATGCGGCTGGACACTATACGGCACTCTTCATCGTCCCTGCCAAAATCAGCACAGATGAACATAGAAATGGCCAAAAATACTTTTGGCCATAACTTCCTCAAAATAAGTCAAAATCCAACTTTTTAAAGGTCTATTTTGGGTAAAATCGAATTCTCTACAACATGGAACAATCAAAACATGAAAATAATAAATTTTAATAGATCAAAACCCAAGAAAACCAAAAATAATGTAAACTTAGATCTACAAGAAAATATCCATCAAAATGGAAAATGCCAAGTTCTAAAGTATATTAGAATCTCGCGAGGAAGACAATAGAACAACAAAAATGGAGTTTCTCCATAAAGCAAGTTGCACTTGCCTAAGATTCTCTTGGTAGGTGGAGAAGTTAAGAGGAAGAAGATGAAGAAATAAATGAAGAATAAAGATGAGAGAGAAAGGTGTTGGATTTTAAATGATGATGGTGGTAGTAAGTAGGGATTTTCTTTTGGTTCATGATGAACCCAAAAGCAAACCAAACCAAGCTAAACCGAACCAAGCTAAGCCATAACCAATGAAGTGCCAAAATAACCATGCTAATGCAATATGCTAAAAAAATAAAATCATGACTAGCTAACCATGACTAATAAAAATATGGACCCAAAATATGTATACGTATACGAAAATATGTAACATGGATTTCGAGGGTGACAGTACCAATACAGGGAAATAAGACAAAAAATGTATCAATATACTACGAAAATCTAGGAACAATATCCCATGTCATGATCCAACATATACTAGTCCGTGAACTATCGTGACTGGAAATCGAGTAAGACACTACAACTGAATCGGATATAGCAGATATCAAGACAATAAAAACTATCAGTGAATGTACTCGCCTGGTATCCTGAGTATCTGAAGAGAATCTACTGTCCGAGGAGTGGTGTCTGTCTCCTATAGAATAGTACAAGTCACTACAAGTCTAAAATAGTATAACAGACTGCTACAATGCATCTACATGATGTTTGGTATCAATCTAGGCTAAAGTCAACCCTTGGTCAACTCTAGTCAACTTATTCTAGTCAAACTAGGTCAAGCCTAACCCAAACAAGTCTCACTAAGCCTTACCAGCCTATTCTAGCAAGCACACAATATCTAGGCTATACAAGCCAACAACACTCATCATAGGTGTAAACATGCCATACACATAGGCTAGGAGCCATAGGCTATAGGCTAATCGCCTATAGTCCATACCACACATTTCACACATATACATATATACATTAAGTTAATATAGTTTATCATTCACATATACATACATTAATAATATATTTAATTTATATAAAGAACACATTCAAACTCATATAGGCTGTATTGATATGTATATGTATATGTATATGTATATGTATATGTATATGTATATATATATATATATATATATATATATATATATATATATATATATATATATATATATATATATAGTGGTAGGGAGAGGGACACATGTGTTTATGTCCATGTGTTCATGTGTGTGTGTGTGTCCTGTGTATGTGGACATGACAGTTACAGGAATGTGGCATGTGAGCAATGGTGTGAGGGTGATACGTGTGAGTGATTCACATATAGAATTTAGTGTGTGTGGAGTGTTAGCTAAGCATAGGTGTCAAGTGACAGTACTAACAGTGAGGGAGTGTAATGCTAAATCTCATGAGTTTAAGTGTTCAGGAAAATGGAAACCAAATGACTGCTATAACCAAACCCAATTTCGAAATCCATTATCCCATCTCAAACACCAAATCGATAACTAATCTCAATGCAAATCCTAAACCAACATCTAAGTAATTTAACTACACATGCAATTGAACCTAACATGGCAAATTAAGCATTTAACAAACAGTGAAATGAATTTTAGTCTCAGGTTTCAGTTCTCAGAAATAGGAAAAAGACAGTTCCTAATTTAGCTATCAGTTAAACACCTAAATCGAAATCCATTCGAAAACCAAAACCTTGTTTTCCTCAACCAATCCATGTAATCATCCTTCAGTAAACTATCACACATGTAGTTGAATTTAATAGGTCAATTAAGCATCAAAAATTCAGTTTAAATATACTTAAAAATTTAGAAAATGGGAATCAATGAACTGCGTATCAGTGAGAATGGGAAATGATAATTCGAAAGTAAAAAATTATGTTAATAAACCAAGGTAAAGGTTGGTAATCCTTGTGTCAAGTGTATATGTGTCTGGAACCCATTTGTGTCCAACCAAGTGGACACAGCCGTGTCCACGACACTCAAACACTACACGAGCACACACGCAGTGCACAACATCATGTACGCGTGCACGCGTGTCCATCGTACGACACAGGCCACGTGGTGACACGTGGCCTTGCATACACGTGTACCAGGGGTAGGGCTACCCCTTGGATACCCTATACTGTGTCTTAGACGCGTGTCCAGGTGTGTCCGCACGCGTATCAGCGCAGAAAAACTCGCGCGCACAGCAGGCCACACGGCCAGTGCGGGAAGGATTGCTCCTCGCACATGCCACCAATCGATCCCATCTTTTGGGAGGGTGATGTCAGTCGATGACCCATCGTCCTCGCCAAAAATGGCATGTTCACGTGTCCTGTGTCGGGAGATATGGACCCCGTGATGCAGGACATAGTGTACAGTACACGGACAGCGTGTTCGTGTCCCCGTGTGGACACGACACGAAGCTAAAATCAGGAAGTAATGATAGAAATCAATAAGCAAACCCAAGATATAGGATCCTATTCAAAAATATTAGCAAAACAGCAAATTCAAAATGGTTTGGGCATTTCAACAAACACCTAGTGTATAGGTTCGATACGTGTCCGATACGGACACGAAATAGACACGAATTGTGCCCAATTTTTAGGGACAGCTAGGGGACTCCTAGATCTAGTGATAAATGCAAATAAATTAGGAAAAATAGTAGGTTTAAGTGGTTTACCTATTGAGTGTCAAAACTCTAAAAAAATCCCAAATGGAAGGATTCCAAATAGCAACTCCCAAGCTCCAAATGACACAAAAACTGAGATAAACCTCCAGAAACAGTAACACAGAAATTAGATCCTAATGCAAAAGACTAGGGTTAAAAAGGAGTTAAAATAAATTTATTAGGATTTTAGGAGGATGGAAATTTGCCTTTCCTTCAAAATCTAGGTCAAGCACAAAAGAGGCAAGGACCACTTGTAACACCCAGTTTCTAAAATGAGGGTAATTTTGAAATTTTGTAATTATAATTATTAATTAATGATACTTATTTCATATTAGATTTTTTAGTGATTTTTAATTAATTTTAAACTATTTAAATTTATGACTTGTGATTTTGGTGTTGTGCTAGTGATTAGTAGATACTGCCTACCCTAGAGCCTAGCCATGTGAGACATTTTTAGGGTTATTTGGATTTATTATAATTTATTAGAATTTATGGGAATTTTTAGGATTTATTTTGGATTTATTTGGACTAGTTTGATTTTGGACTAGTTTTGACTCATGTAGACCAAACTAGGAACTAACCATAGTTAGTTGGGCTTGGTTAGGTCAAGTGGACCCTAGTCTAACCTAGTGTGACTCAAGTTAGTGGTTAGTGATTCATTAGAACTTGAATTAGGAATTTAGGAATCAAGTTATTTGTTAAATGGCTTGTGATTACACAAGTCATTTTGTGACTAAACTAGATAGGACTAGCCAAACCTAGCTCAACCCTAACCCAAAGCCAAGTGGCCAGCCACCCTAGCTGAACCTAGGGATTCCCCCATTATAAATATTCTCCTAGATTTTAGGGCTAGCCTCTTTTTAGGTTTCTTCAAAGTTCTAAGGAAAGAGGTGAGTCCCATCTTCCTAAAATCCTCAAAAATCCATTTCAAATCCTTTTTCCTTCAAACCAATTCCATTAGGACCTAAATTTCTTCCTCTTGCTGCTGTAATTAATTTAGATGCAGGAAGAAACAATTTGTGGGACTTGGAGGCTTGAGGAGTTCATTGCTTTGGGGGACTTTTTCATTGGAAGTTCACAAAGAGGTATCTCCTTCATTTCTCCATGAAACTTCATGTAGTCTTCACCAATAGGAAGCCCTAAGAGTCCCCCTAATGCCTGGATAAGTTTTGTGTCCTCTGTCAGTGGTTTCGTGTCCGTTCTGGATACGTATCAGTCTTGTGTCATAGGTGTTCGACCAAATGCCTCTGAAAGTTCGACTGTGCTGTTTTTAAATTTGGTTTAAATAGGATTGTAGATCCTTGTGTGCTCATTAATTTTTATGAAGACACCATGGTCGTTTTGTGTCCGTGTCGAGTGCAAATCGAGCTGGACATGGCTGTGAGCAATTGGCTCGGGACTGTTCTGTCCCCTGCTACCCGAGCATGATTGCTCACTGGACATGACACTTTAGCACATGATTTTCACTGGACACGTTGGGGCAGTGACTGTCATGACACTCCCCAACTGGCATGACCTATGGTGTCGTGTCGGACACGTACGGTTGTGGACACTGGTTTTGCCTATGTTGGTTCAGCGTGCTTTTGGGCTCTGATACGCGTGTCTAACTTGGACACGTGGACACGAGGACCCAGGACAGTTGGACCTAGACCTAGCCTAAGTGTAGGGGTACCCAGGTGCATGAGCACGAGGCCCACCTCGTGCTGTGTTGTGTGCACGACACGCGTGCACGCGTGCACGAGGATTGGCTCTCTGAGTTTTCCTGAAATTGGTGTTCTGATTGTTTTAATCTTTTAAATGTTTTATATGATGTTTAATTGGTTAACTAGTATCTAAACCTTATGTTTAATCTCAGATATGTTAGGATTGTTAGGTTGTATGAGTTGTGGGCTCGAAATGGGATGGGACTGTGGAATTCCTGATACTTTGATGCAACATTAGTTTTCTTCTAACTGGTAATCCATTTCATCCTTTAATTCATTGTTTTCCCACTGTCAAATGAATCCCATAAATTGTTAGCCTATGAATAGATGTTTTACTTGTTGGAATATGTGTTGGAACCATGTAAATAGGATTTAACTTGAGTTGGGGGCCCTCATGTATAACTGATACTGTTAGAACATTATTCCCTGTTAACCCTTTCCCTCCAGATCCTAATTTGAATTTAGTTGATGATTCTAACCTAGGTAATAGTGTTAATGGTTGAGCTCTTACTTTTGAACATGTTCCCTATGTGTATTCTTGCTATGGTTACAGCTTTGGGTTGAATTGATGAGTAGAAAATTGTTTGCATGGGTTAAAATTATAGGGTAAGAGATGACTGCCATTTCTTTCTTTTATTTAACTTGCTGTCCCAAATTGGTGAACCTGGAGAGACTCATTGATCTACTGTAAACTGGGAATGATTCCAGTTTGTATAACCTGAGAATGCCATGATAGGTTAGCTGTTATGTTCAGGTATTAAACCTGAGTTGTTTGGACTGAAACTGGGATTTCAGTTTTCATAAACTGTTTTGATGCATGAGCAATCTCCTTTCCTTTCCTTTTTGCAGTCCATTGTTTGAGTTTACACACACATTCTTAATTACTGCTGTACACTGTTTATTTCTTGCCCTCTTCTTCATTTACTTAATTTTCCTGCACACATTTCTTCCTTGTTTTAGGTTCCCGCACACCCTTCCACTGTCACATTTGTATACCTACACACATATTTTCCTGCATTCACTGTCCCTATGCCCCTCACTCACACATCACTCACTGACACACACACACGAGTTTAAATCAGTACACACACACATTGATTTCCTTTTACTGTCATCACTGATACTTGATTTTAAGTTTTCCTGAGATCTTATTTCCTGCACATAGAAATGAAAATGAAATGGGATTTTCTTGAGAATCCTTTGTGAACAAAAACTGAGATTGAAATGTTATGCAAACTGAGTTTAGCAATAGATAAAACTGGGATTCATTGTGTATAAAACTGAGGTTGTAATTGATATGTTATAAAAACTGGAATAGGTTGATTCTGAAATAATACTACATGCTAATTCCTATGCAAACTGAGATTCATGTGTTGATGTATAAAACTGAGAAGCATCATTGTCCCTTGGGATTCCTGAGAACCATTATTGCACTCACACTCATAGCCTTCATACTCACACACACATGATTAACACATATGTACACACACCATCTCACTTCCTGCCACACCCTATCCTATTAAGCCCTGTCATCTACACATATTTAATGTACACACGCATTCCTATCAATCTCTCTCACACACACACATGGATGATAATCTCAATACTGTCATTTGGTTTCCTGGAACCAAGTCACACACACCCAAACCCACATGGCTATGTACACATTATTCCCTCACACTCTCATGCCATATACACATACACACAAGTATCTAATTCACATTGCCATGCCACTAATTCCTATTGACACACACTCTAGTATAGACACCCACCTTGCCATGATATGCCCTTTTCCTCTCTCCTTGTGGATACAATATATATATATATATTCTATTTATATTTTGAGCCCATATATATATATATATATATATATATATATATATATATATATATATATATATATATATATATATATATATATATATATATATATGTATATATATATATGAGATGGTTCCTAATGAATAGAAATTATAACCAAATGTAATGTAATGAATATAGATATGTATATATGTGGGTTCAAGGATATATAGCCTTGTGTTGGTTTCTCTTTCATATACACATCCATGTTCACACACACACATAGCTTACATGTTAGTTCCTTCCTCTTTTTTTATATAGATATAATATTGAATATGCATGAATAGGATGTGCCTTGACATGTGCTTGTGTTTGGCCTGTATAGCCTTGTGATTGGTGTGTGATTGCTAGACTAGGTTTGGTTAGGCCTAGTGAGACTTGTTAGACTTGTTTGGGCTAGGACTTGACCTAGTTGACCTAGTTTGACTAGTCTAGTTGACTAGAGTTGACCAAGAGTTGACTTTGGCCTAGATTGACCTAGAATCATGTAGAATGCATAGTAGGACTTCATTATATCATTTTAGACTTGTTGTGACTTGTGCTGTTCTGATTAGGAGCCAGATACCTCTCCTCGGACAGTACATTTCATCCGGACACTCAGATACGAGGCGAGTACATTCTCTGATCATTTCATATCCTGCTTAGAATTATTTTCCTGCTTTAAATTACTTTACTTGATACTGTCACGTTGGTCACACAGATTGGTACTATATGGATCTTTTCATGAGATGTTATCCCCCTCAGGAGCATCGGATACAGTATGTTTTGTGCGTTTCACGAACCATCACGTATCTCTATGCTTCCTCTGATTCATGAACCGCCTGTGACACATGTACTCTCATGTTCACAGAGCCCCCATGAATCACCTTCACGTATCACTCATTTTATGAGCCATATGAAGTTCCACGAATCTTAACATAACTTGAACAGATCTTTGTGTATCGATTGGGGATGGGGGAGTGGAAATAGACATGTGAATATTATTCCAGTAGCTGTAGTCATGAATCACTCTCTTAGCTGTAGTCATGAATCTCCTATGTCATTCACATGTTTATATTTTACTCTGACTCACTAGTCACTATTAGCTCTTTACTTATAGTAGATATTTCCATTACAGTTTCTCTCTCTGTTTATATACTGTATTTCTTCAGTATCTATATCTTACTTTACTGCATGATTATATTTTCTAACCTGCTATGAACTGTTGAGATGTACTGTACTCGCTCCTGTCCTGACTGGACCTGTTAAAAATATTACAGAGGACGAGGAGGAGGTCTGGGAGGATACCTTCTTCGGATAGCTCTAGCTGAGGACTTCACCCCACTGCCTAGACTAGTTTAGTTAGGCCTTATCTTATTTTCATGTTGTCTTGAGTCTGTTTAGTTAGTCTTTACTTCTGTTCAGAGATGTTGAGTTGTATATTTTCTTTCCTTCTGTAAGCTGAGATATGTACTCTGGATTTTTGCTGGGATATTATCTTAGACTTTTCCATCTTTAGTATTTCCTTGAGATCTATATCATATTGTGTTCTCTTCCTCCTTAGTTGTGATTGAGTTCATTTACTGCTTATTATTATATTGCTAGATGTATGTTGACCTAGGACAGCGTTCTACCGCCGACACTGCGGCGTAGGCTGGGCGTTGTTACGTTCTCGTACCCTCACAGTGGGTGCGGGTCATGACACCACTTAAGAGAATACTTATAGGCAAGGGAAAACCCTAAGTGTGGCTTCCATGGGTGGGTTTGATTGGGTTTTGGGCTTAAGTCATGGGCCTATGGCTTAATTACATAAGTCATGAATTGGTAAATCACAAGTCATTGGGTTAAGTCATAAACCATTTCACTTAAACTTAACCTACCTACTTTAAAACTAATTTCTAATGACTAAAAGTAGGTTAACTTAAGTTAGACTAGGGTTACATAGCTAGGGTTAGCTTCTAGGCTGGTCCACTAAGTCTCAATAAGTCAAAGTCTAAACTAGAATTCACCAATTCAATAAATTAATAAAAATTTAAAATTTTACCAAAAAGACTAAAATATCCTCAAGCTATAAATGTGGTAGTGACAACCATGGAATCTGAGTTCTTTATACTTGATACCGCAGTGGAAGAAGCAGAATGGCTTCGGGAGCTCATGTATGATCTTCCAGTGGTAGGGGCGCAAATACCGGGGATACCGATATACTGTGACAACCAGGCGACTGCGGAGGTGGCATCAAATGACCTCTTCAACGAAAAGAAGAAGACTGTGCGGTTGAAGCACAGGGCAGTACACGATCTCAACAAGAGGGGTGTTATTGCAGTGATTGATGTTCGGAGTCAGGAGAACCTGGCGGATTCGTTCACCAAGGGCCTCAAGCGCCAGCTGGTCGATGACACAGCTTATAAAATGAGCTTGAAGACATTCTGATATGTGTTATTACATTCCTACCATAAAGTTTTATGCTATTAGTTCAAAGAGAAATCTACTAGGCATTTAGCTTTTGGTTCAAGGGAAAACTATTAACCAGAAGAATATCAGGAACGGTGGGTACTTGTCCTCTGTGGTATGGAGAGGTTACGAACCTACAACCAGTACTGTTGTCTACTGTTGTTTTCTGCGGAAAACTGATCCTGTGGGAAGGTTAGCTTAAATGCCTTAATGAGTTCTCAGGCAGAGTGAATGCCTGGAATGCTTTACAGGAAGCATGGTAGCACAGCACTACAAGGAATGTAACTCCATGCTACAATGAGGTGACTTCACCACGAGGTTCCCAGGTAGGGGTAATGCCTTGGCTTTGCAAGCCAAGTCACAGCGGAAGTAGCACCGCAAATAGGCAGGTAGCCTAATGCTGTATGATAATCATAATAAAGAGAGATAGACAGCACTACAAAGAGGACGATATCCTCATGTTACAGTGGCATGAGACCATGAAGAGGTACCAGGTAGGGTAAAGCCTCGGCTTCGCGAGCCATGTCATAGCGGCGTAACTCCGCACGGAAGCGCAAGGCTTCATGCTGGGTAGTTTGGCACTACAAAGAGGCTTGTGACCTCATGCTACAGTAGTATGATACTACGATGAGGTACCCAGGTGGGGTAAAGCCTCGGCTTTAAGCCATGTCATAGCGGCGTAGCACCGCAAAGAAGCGCAATGCTCCATGCCATGACTCTTTATAAAGAACTCACCTATAGTGTATGGACAGAGATATCAGGCCGTCTCTTGAGGATAAACTTATAGACGCCTAAAAATTATACACTGAAACTAGGTTGGCACAAGGCCTTCAATGTGCAGCCAGAAGCACAGTTAATGTCATTATGTGAGTAGAAAGAATTGCAGTTATGGTACAGAATTTAAGGCTTTGTCCATTCTTGTATCATGCTGTGATTTAACCTATACAGAAATATTCAAGTCGTAGCGACATCTCTCCTAATGCATGATGGACAGTCATTGTGGGGAACGCTCAACCTATATATTGAGATATGTGAAGGATTGTTGGTATTTTTGCCTTTGGACTAGAAAAGATAGTCCCACATCGGCTATACCAAATGATGAGTATCTCAATATAATGCATTGCTTGTGTTGAGGTGTGCACATGAGGTGTAGTGGGGCACATGTTTGTGCCATGTGGAAGTATTTTCCTAGAAGAAAAAAGGATTAATTCCAATAAAGATGTAAGTTGATTTTTGTTGTGCGGACTCGGACTCAGACACGGACTCCAGGATGTCTCGTGCATATACGGGAGTGTCCGGGGGGTAGGCGTGGACTGTCACACTTCTATGCTGATTGTGGGATGATCTAAAATATCAAACTCTATTTTTAAGTATTGGTATTTTAGTCCCACATCGGATAGGAGTAGAGGTGAAGTCTCAACTCCACTCTATAAATAGAGCCCCTTGGCCTCCTTTGAAAGATGCACCAAGAAGAGAGTTAAGGGAGTCCGTAAAGTCCAGAAAGTTCGTTCAAGTCTCAAATTTTGACTTACGAGCGTTCTAGAAGTTCTTTGTGAACTTGCTGGTTCCTGAAAGCAGATCGTGGTGGGGCAAATCTTGCTTTGAGCAACGGTGATCTTAATCACCCCAGCAAGAACCTTTCCTCTTTTTCTTTCTTATTTCTTCTCCTTCATCTGAGTTGTAACTCAGTTCTGTCCGTCAGCAACTGCGATTGCGAGGAAGAACGTGAGATTTATTTTCTGGACTCAGTTCTGTCCATATGCAACTGCGATTGCGAGAAAGAACGTGAGATTTATTTTCTAATTATTGTTGCTTTTGTAAGCAGATTCATTTTATAGTGTTCCTGTTGGATCTCGAGAAATATCAGAAGGTGAACGTTTGTTGAACCTCTGATCTCGACATCGAGTCTACCATCTTTGATCAAGCCCTGAGATTAACAATATATATATATATATATATATATATATATATATATATATATATATATATATATATATATATATAAAACCTATTATACTTGGTATTATATTATTAAAAAAATACCTCTTGGCATGCGCTTATGCGCGCGCCTTACACATAGCCGGCAGAGCACGACGGCCCTCTTCCCTCCCATTTCCCTCCTACTTCATCGGCAGGCTGCTCCTGTCCGCACGGGGGCACCGCCTCTTTCTTCAGCCCCTCCCCCCTCCTATTCTGCTTCCGGCCAGCTCGTCGTCGGCCGGACCACCGCATGCGTACCCCTCATGCTTCGTCGGCCGGCTGCCCATGTCCGCATGGGGGCACCGCCTCTTTCCCTGTCCCTCCCCTCCCTCCTGCTCCGTTTTCGACCGGCTCACCGCCGGTCGAACCACCGCCTGCGTGCATTGCGCGTGCATAAGCGCATGCCTAGTAGCGTGGTTGTATTAAAAATGCACAAATATGTAGTAGTCAAAGTGGAAGTATATAACCAAACTCGAGTGACTTTTATGATTAATGTGGAGAGAGATAAGATCCTGGCTGGGTGGCCGAAGATCAATGAATCGTCGCATCTAAAAAAAATGGTATATATATATATATATATATATATATATATATATATATATATATATATATGAAATGCCCAAAAAATGAAAAAGTTTTATGAAAAATCCACCGCTCAATAACATTTTATCGCGTGTCCAGAATTATCAAAAAAATATATAAGAGGGTTCCGAATGACCTTTTTGCCCTTCCTTCTAATTTATTGAAAACACCCACGAAATTACTTTTAAAAAAATGTTTCGATACTTCATCTTCTTCCATACGCTGCTCACTTTCGAATCTAGGTTTTCTTCGGAAAAATCTTCAAAAACTCGTCGAAAAATTTCGAAAAGGTCGAGACAAACGGCAAAAGTGCTAAAACGGAGGTCCAAACATCATTTTTTTGTGATTCTAAAATTTCGGAAGGCCGTCTAACGAAAAGATGGTTAATCTTAGGCTCCTCGAAGATACGCTCATTTTGCGACAAACCGGACCTCGTTTCGACCTCCCAGTCAAAAGTTACAGCACTTCAAAGTTTCATATGACCATAAAATGCAGGAGAATAGCCATTCTCCGTGTTAGAACACGAAGAATGTTAATTTCGCATGAAGATGACCATTCTCCGTGTAATTAGTAACACGGAGAATTGCATTCTCCGTCTTAATTTACACGGAGAATGACATTCTCCGTCTTAATTTACACGGAGAATGGCCATTCTCCGTGCTAAATTACACGGAGAATGGTCATTCCAGTGTTAAAACGTAGGAGAATGGTTATTCTCCGTGTTAGAAACACGAAGAATGCCATTCTCCATGTTAAATAAACGGAGAATAGCATTCTCCGTTAATTTACACGGAAAATGACATTCTCCGTCTTAATTTACACAAAGAATGGCCATTCTCCGTGCTAAATTACACGGAGAATGACTTCATTCTCCGTCTTAATTTACACGGAGAATGACCATTCTCCGTGTAAATTAATACGGAGAATGTCATTCTCCGTTTTATTTAACACGGAGAATGACCATTCTCTTGCATTTTAACACTGGAATGACCATTCTCCGTGTAATATACCACAAAGAATGGTCATTCCAGTGTTAAAACGCAGGAGAATGGTCATTCTCCGTGTTAAATAAAACGGAGAATGACATTCTCCGTATTAATTTACACGAAGAATGGTCATTCCCAGTGTTAAAACGTAAGAGAATGGCCATTCTCCGTGCTAAATTACACGGTGAATGGTCATTCACAGTGTTAAAACGTAGGAGAATGGCCATTCTCCGTGTTATCAACATGTAGAATGTCATTCTCCGTGTTAGTAACACGGAGAATGACATTCAACTCGGAGAATGACATTCTCCTTGTTAAAATGCAGGAGAATGACTATTCTTCGTGTTATATCGACGGAGAACAGTTGACAGAAACCTAATTTTTTTTATTTTTTTTTTGTTTTGTGGAAAAAAAATTGATATGAATAAAGATTCAAGAGTTTTCGTTTTTTTTTTTTCAAAACGATGCTAACTCTTATGGAAAAGAAGAAGAAGATCTTCTCTCCATAATTGACCTAATTGTCGGAAAAGAAGAAGAAGAAGAAGAAGAAGAAGAAGAAGAAAAAGAAGAAGAAGAAGAAGAGCGATGATCGGAGTTCGACTGAAAAAAAAAGCATGGTGAATTACGAACTTCTTCGACGAGAATCGCAATCCAAATATGAGCTTGTGCGGAGGGGTAGTTATGGTATTAATTTTGTAAATACAGAGCATCTAAAGGGAATCTTGGAATACTTAAGGTGGAAATATTTAATTATGGACATTTCTGGAATTCGAACTCCTGACCACTCGGATGGCATGCATCTCTCTTAACCACTAGGCCAGAGGTCATTTACGACATATATATATATATATATATATATATATATATATATATATATTAAACTTTAATATTTAATGTTTTTTTTAATTTTTAGTTTTAAAATGTTATTATGTTTTTGTATTGGCTATGTTGTATGGTCAAAGGTTATCAAAGAATTTTCCGTGTGAGGCCATTCTGCAGTGTCTCCATTCTCGATAGCTAGGTTACTAGCAAAGCCGCTAAACCTTCAGTGTTGGCTCATGTAGAAGCTATGTTGTGCGGACACGAATATTATTAAAACATGTAATTCTTACGACGACAAATGAGAATATATTGAATAATAGCAACCAAAAATACAAACACACGGGTCATGTACTACGGATACAACACAGTAGAACACGACAATATATATGGTACCTATTTTAATGTGTTCTATTATATTTTGGAATATTTGCGGCTATATGTCCAATAAGATGTCATGGTCTATTTGGGAGTTGGATCCTGCAAAGACATTTATGTGTTGAAATAAGTAGGATGCCGAAGTATTTTAGGGCATTGTTGACGGGGCTAGTCGTTGGTTGCCTCTTGACATTTATTATGGACCGATTCTAAGGTATCACCCACGACTCCAACCTCTTTAGGGTCATCTTAAGTCTGTAGGATAGTCCTAGCAGAGGGAGGTTGTCAGAGCCCGAAAACTCGTCTCCTGGACTGGCCTGATTGTTGCTAATATCGTCTGGTCCATCTGAGAGTTATGTGCAGGGCAACTTGATGTGCTTTACATCCTGGAACCAAAGGGAAAAGACCTACCCAACTGTATGATTTGAACAAAAAAAGTGTGGTCTTGCAAGCTGGCCGTGCACTCCGAATGTGCAACAATCAGGTTTGTTCTTACTGTGGTGGCCAAGGTCTGATGCTTCCATATATATTGACCAACTACCTGGAGCTCTAAACTTCACAAGGATAACAAAGGATCGAAGTTGCTTGGAGAGATGTTTTCCTGCCTCACTTACCATATTTTCGTGTAAAACTAGACTTGGTTAGGATCCGTGTTAGCAGTCACCTGAATAAAACTCATATTATATACAAATTTTTTTCGTATGTTTCATAAACGTATAATACTTGTGTATTTTTGAAAGGTTTATGTGAATTTTAAGCATATAAAATTTCAAATGTGTTCGGTACGAATTTTTGAAAAATTCGGCACAAAAAACATGATGGAAATATATTTAATTAATCAAATTTAAAAACATGTTTAAGCATGTGAAATTTTAATCTCATTATTTATATTTGATGAATATTGATCGATTTGTTTAACGTATTTTATTTGAACTGTGCCGATTTATATTCGTACTTTCTGGTTTCGATTTTTTCCGTTTATCAAATTGCGAACAAGGGTTAGGATTGTAATTTGAGAGATTGGGGTGTACTCAAACATCCATTTCTCGAATGTTGGTTGGACTATCCTTCTGGAAAAGTCTATTTGAATACTAAAATAAAGAACATATTTGAGTAAATATTCACCCATACCGGAAACTGTTTGGCTCCTTATTGCACTTCCATAGTACATAATTCCGGATAAAACATAAGGGCAATTAGTGTTTTGAAAAGGGTTTTTCTAAGGGCACATCCTATTTTACTTGGGGTATCACTTACTAGGAGACATCCCAAGTTTGAGGAACTTTTACTGGGGACAGCCCAAAAATTACTTGGGGGCAGCCCAATATTAGAGTTTTTCTCTCTCCTCTCTCCTCCTCCTCCTCCTTCCTCCAGCGGATGCTGGCGGCTCAAATTGTTGAAATAACGTGTAGGCAACTCTAGAGGGGGGGTGAATAGAGTTTGTGTCGATAATCACCAAATAAAAATTAACTCTATATCACATTCACAAAACAGCTATCAAGATAGTAAATAAATCAGAGAGAAATGCGAAAGTAAATAAAGATATAAAGAGCATACGCAAACACAACAGTTTTAACCTGGTTTTTCTCGTGGAGGACTAGTCCAGGCCTGAGAACTCTAGCTCAGGATTGAAATCCACTATTTGTGAAATAGTGTACAACCACGTGCCTTTACTCAGAAGAGCACGCCAACTTCTTACAGATTCGCAGGTGGCGAAACTTGGAATTGTCCAAGTGACTTTTCTTTTCAACTCTTGCACAAAAATTTCTAGCTGAATCGCACTTGAGCACCTTGGGGCTTAGAAAGTTTGTGGCTAGTAGATTGGAAGAGTAAGGCTTAGGTAGTATAAGGCTTAGATGATTGAGAGTGAGAGATAGAAAGATGATGAAGAGATGAATCAAAATGGTTGAAATCATGCCCTATATATACTAGTCTGGAAGGCAGAATTCGGCCAGAATTCTGTCCTCAAAATTCAAAAATATGGCCGTTGTACCAGCTAGCAATTGGTAACCCTAAAAATCAGTTCCTGGAAATCAGGGGACAGAGTTCGGTCCGAACTCTGTGTGGGGGCAGAGTTTGACCCGAACTCTGCCTCCTTGGTGGCAGAATGTTCAAATGGCCTTTGGGCTTTGGTGGAGCTTGGGCTTGGTTCAGGAATTGGTCTGTTTGTATGGTAGAGCTTGGAGAGATATGTCTAGGGGTTGAGATGACTCAGTACGACTCAACGTACACATTCTCCTAGACTCAATAAATTGAAGATTACAGACTTGGAATAAGTAGAAAAACCAAGAGCCCTTTGATGACGTATTTCTTCTGATATTTGAGCAGTCCTTGTCACGACCCGCACCCTTATGAGGGGCACGAGCACGTGGGTACGTCCAGCCTACGCCGCAGAATCGGCCGTAGAACGCTGTATATAACGTCTGTAAATACCTACGACTAACAGTTAAAATGTACCTGTACAGTATATACTCTCCGAATGGAGGTGACATATCAATACAGTCTCAATCACAGAATAAAACTAAGGTAGATAGCTCAGAAGGAAAGACATATGATAGATGAAAGAGTAATAAGTGCAGAGTCCAATACAAGCCCAGATATATAGAACATCACAGGGTATCAAAATAGAATATAGAAACTACAGTCTGATAAGCTAGCTGGATCGCAGTCCAGTCAAACCTAGCTAACCTACACTACTCTGGAAGTATAAAATCTAGTGGCTCTACTATAAGGCCACGGTCTAAGGCTACTCCATCTGACTCGAGCCCATAATAGGTCGAGCAGTCCGCCTCAGAGTCATCTGTAATATATCATAACAGTATCCTGTCAGGAAAATGAGCAAGTACAAACACTAACAGCAGTTCCATGTGAATTGACAAATTCTATAAGAGACAGTATAATGAACTACAAGACAAAGATATATAAAGACTTGGGAACCGTTCGGAAGTCGAGTTACAACCCTTAAACCAAACAAGGATCGGGGTTGTAACTCTTCTCCCGAGCAGAACTTAGTCTCCAATCAAGGTACAATGTAAAGGCAAGTAGAGCATGTGAGTAACTGTATATCATGGCATGGTGAGAAAATACTGAATGTAGAACAGAGCAGGATATACGATAAGATAAGTAATATAAATATGATTTGAATTATTAGAGCGATATGTGATCGGCTTGGGATAAGTGACAGGACAGGCTATCCACTTGGCCCGGCAATCCGTGGTGACCTCAACGGAGAGACATGCCGGCCAACCTGGATAAAGAGCACAAGGCAAAGGATCTCGCTACACCCTTCGTGAGGGAAGAGTGACGCGAGCACATGAATAGTGACAGGGTGGCTTGGATCACATAGCCCCTAATAATTCTCCATCCCCGAATAGTACAATGGATCTGGACATGACACGTCATGGCACGTGATTTCGTAAGAGGGTAGCAAATTCTCTTAGAAATCGGTGTCTATACAAGTACAGGAACAA
>JANAVB010042020.1:18062672-18423616 GCA_029216955.1 Iris pallida
TCATCCACCCAGAATTATTGAGAGCAGAAGGTATGGTGCTATTAATGAACAAGTTAATCTGTTTTACTATTGTAAAAAATCAAGCAAAATTCAAGAGAGGGAAACGGAGTTGATGTCGTCTGTTCTGATAGAGTTGAAAGAAATGGTGACCGATATTGGCGAAGAAGAACAAATGGTAGCTGATGCAGTTTATGGAGTGCATGAAGCTTTAAAAGAGCCAAATCCGGTAGCAACAAAAGGAAGGCCTTCTCAAGGGAAATCAAGCCAGCCTACAGAAAGTCATCCTATCCCGAAGCCTAGAGTATGTAGATTTTGTAAAAAATCGGGTCACGATTATCGTAATTGTAAAGTACGAAAGCGAAATAGTGACAATGAGCAAATGGAATAAAATGAAACGTCGTTGACTTAAGACAATGTCTTTCTTATGTGGCAAGATGTCATTCACACGAGACAATTAGATAAAAAATATGTTCTCCAAGCAAAAGTTTGAGAAGACAATTAGACAAAAATGGAGAACATTAAATTCCAATTTCAAAACGTAGTACATCAAAAATGGAGAAAATATGTTCTCCGTGCAGTTCAAAACGGAGAATAACATTCTCCGTTTCAAATGACATGGTGAATTTCATTCTCCGTTTCAAATTAAAACGGAGAATGAACATTCTAATGTGTTTTTAACACTGGGAATCTTATTCTCCATTTCAAAATAAACGGAGAATATCGTTCTCCGTTCCAAATTAAACGACGAATAGAATCCTCAATCGTTTTAATACTGGGAACGACATTCTCCGTGAAGTTCAAAACGGAGAATATAATTCTCCGTTACAAATGAAACGGAGAATATCATTCTCCGTTTTAAATTAAAACGGAGAATGAACATTCTAATATATTTTTAACACTGGGAATGCTATTCTCCTTGTAATTCAAAACGGAGAATGTTATTCTCCGTTTAATAAAACACGGAGAATGCTATTGTGGTGTCATGGTTACAATGCTAGACTTGTATTCAAGAGGTCATTGGTTCAAATCTTGACTATAACAAAATTTTGTTTTATTTATACTTTTTTTGTAAGTTATGTATGGGGCCCATTTAAAAGGAAAAAAACTTTGATACAGGAGCCTATGTATGACATGTGGGCCATCTCAAAATTTATGTGTATATATATATGATTACACGTTTTACAAAGCAAGAGGGGACCACATGTCATACATAGGGGTATCAAAACTTTGAAAAGAGTTTTATTAGAAAAGAGTTTTGTGGGCCCTATTAAAATTTATGTATATATATATATATGTGTACACATTTTATAAAGCAGGAAGGGCCCACATGTCATACATAGGGGGTATCAAATACCCCCTACTGTATCAAGAAAAAAACTTTGATACAGTAGGGGGTATTAAAGTTGGCAGAATTCGAAGGGGCAGATTCATTAGTATTAATGGCATATAAATGGCCGTAGTTGGAAGAGTTTGTTCTAGTCTTACTTAGCTTTAATTGAGAAGGGGCAGATGCATTGGTATTGATGGAAATTAATTGAATTGAATTCGAAGTGGCTGTCTGCCTTTTTGGCGCATGAGTCTGAGTTGTTCCATGCCTATAAATGGCAGTAGTGTAGAGAGAGTTTGTTCTCGTCTCATTTAGCTTTTCTTGTGGAGATGGACTCTACCGATCCTTCGCCTTGGCAAGACTCTTTTCTCTTGGTTGTCGATCTCCTCGTTCGAAGAAGCTTTGGTGGTGAAGTCCTTCAGAAGACTGACATGTGCCTGGGTTTGGATTTATTGCCAACCCACGCTGTGTCGAAGCGTCCGCACGTTGATTGGCTCGGACTATGCACGGTGTTCCTTTGCCGCCAGGAGTTCATTTCTTCAACATGTTCTATTGGTCCGACGATGCACGGTGGTGAAGTCCTTCAGAAGACTGAGATGTGCATGAGTTTGGAGTTTATTATCATTCCACGCTCTGTCGAAGCGCCAGCCAGGAGTCTATTTCTTCGACATGTTCCTTGTTAAAGAAGGATGGCTTTGCACGGTGCTCTGCCTCAAGGAATTCCTTGAGGCAGTGGGTTCCTTTGCCTCAGTGAGTTCCTTTGCTCGGAGGATTCACGATGAAGTGACTTGCCTCAAGGAGTCATCCAACGGTTCCTATGCTCTGACGATGCACGATGAATACCACGTGGACACGAACTGAAAGACGACAGAGAACAACACTCCTTCACAGATGAAGCTTTCAATTGAATTCCTTGAGGCAAAACACTTCATCGTGCATCGTCAGAGCAATGGAACTCCCTGAACAAAGGAACTCCGTGCATAGTCAGAGCAATAGAACTCCATGAACAAAGGAACTCCGTGCATAGTCAGAGCGAATCAAAGTGCGAGCGCTCCGACAGAGTGTGGGTTTGGATTTATTGTGCTCGTACTTTGATTCACTATGACTATGCACGAAGTTCCTTTGTTCATGGAGTTCCATTGCTCTGACTATGCACGGAGTTTCTTTGTTCAGGGAGTTCCATTGCTCTGACGATGCACGATGAAGTAATTTGCCTCAAGGAATTCAATTGAAAGCTTCATCTGTGAGGAGTGTTGTTCTCTGTCATTGTGAAACCCATGTTTGTATTTATTAATAAAAGTGTTATAATTAGTGTTTCCAAATTATTATTATTATTAATATTTTTATTAAATATTTTTGAGTGAAAAAGGATTTCGAAAAAAACAACATGGTTTTTGGATTCAGACCCAGACCCGAGTCCGAGCCCAGACTCAGGCCTGAGCCTAACCCAATCATTTTCCCATTTTCTTAATTCCAAATTTTGACTTGGTTAATCATTATTAATAAAAAAAAATATATCTATATATATAAATGTTGGTGAGCTGGTCCCGAAGGACCAGCAAAAACGTATGTGACCCACTCTTTTCCCTTCCCCTAATCTTGCTCACCACCACATAGCTTTAACTTCCCCCACTCATCCTTGTTTTCCCAACGTTAAGGAGAAGACCAACTCTTCTTATTTTCTCCTTAAAAGCTTCCATCTCCTCTGTTGGAGAGTAACTTCACTCTTCATTCCCTAACTTCCCCACCAACCTCACCTCTCTCCCTCTCTGTTCTCTCTGGAACACTCTCTTAAACCCTCGCCCAACCGTCCCCGACTCCACGCCGCGGCCACCACTCCCCGCTAGCGCCCCGCGGCCGCCCGAGCTCCCCCTCGTGCACCCCCGCGCCCCCTTCGCGGCCGAGCTTCGCCGATCCGCCCCGTCGCCGTCCCCCTCGCGGCCAAGTCCGGCCGACCAGCGCACCCCGAGGCCGCCGCCTCCTCCAGCGCGTCTTCGGCCTCCCTCCGGCCAGCTCGCGGCCCAGCGCCGCCCGTCCCCGTTGACGCCGACTCCGGCGACCCACTCCAGCCCAGCGCCGCCCCTTGCACGGCCGAGTCCAGCGAACCCTTCGATCTCCGTTGGCCGATCTTTTTGGTCAGCGCCCGTTCTTCCCCGCGCGCCCTGGTCAGTTCACTGTTCTTGGGCCAGCACCCTGCCGTGCCCTAATTCTGTGTTCTTCGGCGTTCGTCGTCGTCGACGCTGGTTCCAGCACTATTTCGGGGAATTAATTCGCTGTGCTGGATCTCTATTCTTTCTATTTTATCATCTGAGAGCTCTAGCCGAGCAATCTGAGGTATAACCCCTTGTCCCGCTATTTTATTATTATTTGTCGATGATGAAATGGTCCCCGATTCCCTTTGGGAATTCGGTATTAGCGACGTCGTAATTTTTCGGGACTTTCGGAAAAGTCCTGTGAGTTATTTTGGATTCCCGAAATATTTCGGGAATAGTTTTTGGTATGTTTTAGTTTTCCGAAAATTTCCGAAAACGTGCTGTGATTTGTGGATTTGGAATCGGACTTCCGAAATCATTTCGGGTCGTCCCGATTATGCTGTGGATTGGTTGTGGATATTTTATATATATAAAATGCGGGTTTTTCCCTGGTTTGGGACTTGCAGGAATTATCGGCGCCATTTTTCCAGTTTTTGGGTTGACCAAAAACAGAGGAGATGCTGCCCGATTTTTCCGTAAATCCTGAATTATTTTCAAAATGAATTTAAAATAATTTTCGAAATTTATTTGATATTTATTTTTGGGTGACGACCGTACCGGTCAATGGACCCGGCTAAGTGCAAACGATACCGGTCCCGCCCGGACGTTGAGGCAATTAGCCAAAAATGAGGTCGGACCATTATCTGAGACTTACTATTTATCCTTATTTTTATTATTTATTTTCTGTTTAAATTCTATTTAATTTCTATTTCAGTTTAGGACTAACGGCAGTTTATCTTATTTCAATTTATGTAAATAAATTGTAATGGGCATAAGCCCAGCTGGCTGGTCTGTAACTGTAATAGCTTAGATTTCCTGTCTTTTCTGGTTTTTCGTGTTTTAGTATTTAACGATTAAAATGATTAAAAAGGTATTTTTTATATAAAATTAATTAATGTTTTCTCACCTAAAGTTGACGAGTTTATTAATAGTTAAAAAGTCATGTATTTCTCACTAAATAAGAAAAATTAACTTTTATATTTATATTTATAAAATTACCAAGTTTTCATAAATAATCTGGCAACGACGAGTTTTCTCCGAATTCAAAAGTTAAATAATCGTTTTCCCTCGTATTAAATCAACGCACTTAATAAACGTGTTTTTCTGTGTTTAGTTAATTAAATAACTAAAATTGGACTATGACACAAATAGAGATTACAACTAGTATAGTTAAGTTGGTTAACCTGAAAGCTGAGTCTACTTCTCGAATGCAGGAATTCGAGGACAACTCTAAACTTCCTGTCTCGGAGTCGTCCACCTCTCCAGTCATTTTTCCTGAGGCAAGTATAGTTTACGTTAGTTTACAGTTATTTATTTAATCGTTTTACTGCATGTCTAAACCACGACTCAAACACGAAACTCTCACCGAGAGTACTGTACTGTAACTACTAGGGACTGGGAAATAGCGTAATGATTATGACCACTACTGTAGCAAAACCCATTATCCCTCCTGTAATAAACCCAAGCCGGTCATATGTCATTACCTGTTCAAATTACTGTTTTATACTATAACAAACCTGTTTTAAAACTGTTTAGAACTGCATGATTCTATTTCTTATTTAACTGCTTAATTAGCATGAATTGTACTTTGCTCCCTCCTGACTGGAGATATATTTTTAGGCGATGTTGAGGATGCTGAGCTATGTTACAACAGCTATTACGACCCTGAGTTGTACCCCGTTGTGCTGCCAGAGTCCCCGCAGGAGGACGATGGAACTGAGGCTGATAGATAGATTTTCCTTTTTTCTGCACTTTGTTTATTATCAAATTCTGTATTTTCTTTCAGAACAATTTTATTTGTATTTAAATTCCAGTTTAATAAAGTTTATTTTCGAAGTTGAAGTTGTGACAAATAGTTGTGTTGTTGTGTGGTTACCTGCTACTAAACAGCTTACTGCCGCCGTCTCAATAACGGTGCAGGCTGGACATGATCCGACTAGACTCAGATTATTGGGATCGGGTCGTGACAGTCGTCTTTTAGTTCGTGTCCACGTGGTAGATGGTATTCATCGTGCATCGTCAGAGCATAGGAACCGTAGGATGACTCCTTGAGGCAAGTCAGTTCATCGTGCATCCTCCGTGCAAAGGAACTCGCTGAGGCAAAGGAACTCACTGCCTCAAGGAATTCCTTTGTCTCAAGGAGTTCCATTGCTCTGCGATGTCCGCACGCAGCTCACATTCAACTTTTTTCTTGATAGTAGGATTTTATGTAGTATTTCAGACTTTCATAATGTACATGTAACTCAAAAAGTCAAA
This sequence comes from Iris pallida, assembly GCA_029216955.1. Lineage (NCBI taxonomy): Eukaryota > Viridiplantae > Streptophyta > Magnoliopsida > Asparagales > Iridaceae > Iris > Iris pallida. The sequence continues at coordinate 18,068,508 of JANAVB010042020.1, forward strand.
CTTTTCGTGGTTATCACAATGTAAATGTAACTCAAAAAGAATTTTATTATAAAAGACAGCAGAGCAGACATTATAAAAGACATAAGTTCTCTTGAAATCTAATTCTTAGCCCATACCAACCTCATCATTGTAGTCTTCTTAGTCCATACCAACCTCGTTATATTCTCATCAAGCTCATCTTCATTCTCTTTTTCAAACTAAACGGAGAATAACATTCTACGTTTCGAAAGACACGGAGAACGTCATTCTCCGTTTAAATAAAAACGGCGAATGAACATTTTAATGTGTTTATTATCCGTTCAAGACAGACGGAGAATGTTATTATCCGTTCCGAAATAAACGGTGAATAGAATCCTCAAACGATTTAATTTAAACGGGAAAGTTATTTTCCGTTTCAAGTAAACGGAGAATTCCATTCTCCGTTCCAACTAAAATGGAGAATATAATCCGAAGGGGCAGATTCATTAGGAATAAATGGCATATAAATAGAAGAATTCATTGGTATTAATGGCATATAAATGGCAGATTCATTGGTATTAATGACAATAAAAGTGACTGCTGCTTGGCGCATGAGTTCGAGTTGTTAAATTTTACCAATAAATGGCAGAATTTGGGAGATCTTATTATAAAAATGACTGCCCTTTTGGCGCATGAGTTCGAGTTGTTTCATATGTAAATAAAAGTCAAACTTTTTGTGGTTTTGACAATATAAATGTAATTCAAAAAATAATTATATTATAAAAGCAGAGCTTATAAAAGACAGAAGTTCCTTGCCTAATTATATCATAATTACATTGTTGTTTTACAATGTCATTGCTAGGTTCGTTTTACATATTTGCTTGAAAGCAACTCCTTAGCCCATGACAACCTCATCGTTGTAATCTTCTGGTGAGTTTCATTGTCATTTCCTCCCGGTATTTCGAAGGGAGGAGTCGTCAACATATTCATATAATACGCCATGTACAAAAGGCAGTTGGGTGCCCGTTGTTGTGGGCAATTTAGAGAACAATTCAGCACTTTGCTCTCATACTCTTTCTTCGTCGGGCATCTCTCCCTCATCATATCAACTTTTCTCCTGACGACAGGCTCTAAGGTTTTCTTTATTAATTCTGCATCCACCTTGCACGTATCGTACGTGGTTAGCCTCAAAGAGTTGTAGTGTGTCCAGTCATAGGAGATAAAGTTAAATGTGAGCAGAGTATAGTGTTTGATGGATGCATTAAAGAGTGGGATGAATAGCAACTCTATGTCGTCCTCCAAACCCATGACGAAGTCTACTAAATCTGTTTGGATGTCTTCAAAGGCGCCGGGTTTTGCGTTTTCTTCATTGGCACGTTGAACGATGGTGTGTTTCCCCAAAACAATACACAATATCATGAGTAATTTTTTTCTGTCATTTTTCATCGGTTTACACATGAATATGGATTTTTCTGTTTGAATTCTTACCAATGTGTGGGCCGTCATGAATGCAGACCACTTATGTGATTGGGGCGCCGACTTTTTTTCTGGATCAATGGCACCTCCTTCGAACTAGACGGGGCACATCTTTTACTGCCTTGAATTTCTCTCAGCTTCCTTATATTATGTCCAGTATGCCAGTCTCCATGTCGTCATAGTTGAGTATGTCTTGCATGTCTACTGCCGACAGCTGGACTGAAACTCCATTTTTACCCTTTTTCGGATAAAATTCGTATACCATATCACTGCATATAAATTTAGTTTAGATTAAATTAATAAAGATAGATTCTCATTACATAATTGTGAAAAAAGTCTAGAAAAAACGAACGAAAAAAAGGGTTCAGAATACATACTTTGGAGAATTCTTTCTGGGAATTACGATGTCGATGTATTGTTTCTTCAGCTCTTCATCCGCATATTTTCAAAGTAAGAGTTCATCGCATTTCCTTAGTATGACGTGGTTCTTCTTTAATTCAGTCATTTTGGCGTCTTCTCGGGATTTCGGAGCGGCATTAACCTTCCGCTTTTTATTAGCCTCTCCAACTGTATTGCTTTTTATTAACCTCTTTCCCCCCGATCCTCCTCTTCTTCTGACTTCTCTTAGAGCAGCAAGTTCAGCAGCTGCTTGAAACTCCTCACTCTGAAGTACTACAACCATGGCTTCGAGATCTTTAATTTTCCCATCCTTTTCATTGGCTTCAATATTAAACGATTCAACTTTATTTTGAAGCTCCCTTTTCTCCTCAACGAGCCTTTCATTTGTTTCTCTGAGTTGTTTGGTTGTTCGCACTGAAATAAAACAAACAACAATGAAATGTATGCTGTGAACCTAACACGGAGAATAACATTCTCCGTGTAATATAATACGGAGAATAGAATTCTTCGTTTGGAATTACACGGAGAATAACCTTTCCAGTATCGAAATGATAGGGAATAGCAATTATTCGTTTCAAATAACACGGAGAATGACTATTCTCCGTGTTATAGTACACGAAGAATAGTCATTCTCCTGGAAGATTACAAATCAGAAATTTGAAATAGAAAAGATTTTACCTTGTGCATGTAGATCTGATTTAAGAACAGAATTTTACTTTCTCAAATCCTCCAGTTCATGCACAGAGCCCTCCATCACAACGTTGACTGCACGTTGTTGTGCTTCTTGTGCCTCGAGCTCTTTCAGCTTTTCTTTGAGTTTCTCGTTCTCAAGGTTGGTTGCACGTAACTGCGCTCCTTGTGCCTCCATCTCTTTTAAATTTTCTTTGAGTTCTTCATTCTGCGCAAGAATATCAGAATGATGTCTTCTCAAATCCTCCAGTTCATGCACAGAGCCCTCCATCACAACGTTGACTGCACGTTGTTGCTCTTCTTCTGCCTCGAGCTCTTTCAGCTTTTCTTTGAGTATGGCATTCTCAAAGTTGGCTGCACGTAACTGCGCTCCTTGTGCCTCCATCTCTTTCAACTTTTCTTTGAGTTCTTCATTCTGCGCAAGAATATCAGAATGATGTCTTCTCAAATCCTCCAATTCCTTTGCTGAGTCGTCCATCACAGCGCCCATTTCATGATGCTGTGGTATCCGTTGTTCATCAAAATTATCTCCACCTGCTTCTTGGTGTTCTTCCTCTCCCTCTTTTTCAACTTCTTCTATAGGTGGCTCATCTTCTTTGTGCCCTTCTTCTTCCCCAACAGGTATAACCAGATCTTCCAATATCATCTTCGATCTCATTTTGTTGTGATATTCGGCCTTGAGGAAGTTTGAGATTTCGTACCTATTCCATGTGAAAAATCTTGGGTAATCAGGAATTGGGGCGAACTTCCTTTCCACAAATTTACTATGTTCTGCAAACCAAACCAATAGAGGAAGTATATTGTGCAACCTTCCAATTTGTGGAAAGCCATTGAGTAATCCCCCTGTTCAGTTTTGCTTCTACTCCTCTTTATGCTATCCATTACATATGCCAGGATTAACCTTGGCCAGCATATACTGTTGATGACGTCCACACTGTCTACCAAGGCCAAGAATCTGTACGGCAAATTTGAACCGCCAGACTTTGTGAAGAATACTGTTTGGCACGAGTGGAAGATTATTAGCTTGGCCAAATCGTCTGGATTAACAGCGTTATCTCCGCCACGAAGCCGTCGTAACAATTCAAAGAACTTGTCTCTCACTTCCTTATTCGTGACTTCTGAGTGTTTGCCCTTAGTATTAGCCAGCAATCTTGTGAAATGATCTCTACACAGGCTCAATGATGCTGGTGGTGTGGACTGCTGTTGTTTTTCCTTTATCAATCTTCTGTAAGAAACATCATCAACGCTTTCTTCATTCAACGGTAGACCGAATATGACTGCCATATCCTTGACGCTTGGCGCAATTTTAACAGTGGTGCTCAATTCAAAGCACCCGACGCCATCTTCTTCTTCTGTGTAACTTGCAATTAAATTCTCAAGCCCTTCCGTTACCTTGGCCACTTCGGAGACGTGGACTCTGTTTTGGTAGAAAATCTTGACAAAATTTCAGAAACCGGTATTCTCCAAGGAACCAATAACTGGCTCAGGTAAACGGCCAACATCTCGATTGACCTCCTCCATAAGATTTAGCATTGGCTTGAAGGTAGAACGAAAAAGTCTTGAATCCCTATTCCTGACAGATTTTCTTTCTGCAAAATAAAAAAAACAAAAAATTAGGTCGGAGAATGGCCATTCTTATGGGTTTTAACACTGGGAACGACATTCTCCGTTTCAAGTTAGACGGAGAATTCCATTCTCCGTCCCAAATTAAACGGCGAATAGAATTTAACATTCAAATGCGTTTTATGACGGAGAATGCCATTTTCCTTGTAATATATACAGAATTTGCGAACATAAAATCAAAGTTATACCTTCTGTTTGCACTTCTTCTTGTACTTCTTTTTGTTTAGCAGCTTTTTCCTTTTTCCTTTGTGCAACTTTCTTAGAATAGGATTTTCGTTGTTCTCCATCTATCGCTTTTGGATTTTCTGTAACTGGTGCATCTTCTCTAATTGGTGATGCTGCCGGTGATGATTCTGCCACTGATGCCGACATGGTGTGAATATTGCGAATGGGGAGGAAGGTTTGAAGATTTTGGAGGAGAATGACATAGGTTTGAGTACAGAGTGGATTATGGAAGAAGAGGAAGCTCCGAAACGGTTTTCTTTTTTCCTTTTCTTTTTTTAATAAAAGGGTTCGGGGGTGTTTTGAATTAATTAGAAGGGCAAAAATGTCATTAGATGGAAGGGCAAAAGACCCCTTTCTGCTTAATTATATTAATTTGAAGGACAAAAATGATTCTGCTTAATCAAAAAGAATTGAAGCCGTTTGGCAAAAATGTCATTACAACTCAACAAAACAAATGAACACAATACATTAGGGGTTTCCATACATTAGATATAAAAGAAGAAGAAAAAAAATCATCGTCTTCCATATTCAATCAGATTGGACTTCTTTTTTAGCTCTTCATTGTGCTCTGAAGTTGTAATCCATTCAGCAACTTTGCGTCTTTCCTTTTCCGCATCAAACTGCATATAACAAACATAACATCAAAAATATTGCTCTAAAAAGTTGAAGTTTTTGACGACATATTTTCATACTTACATCGATAGAACGGTAGTCCAGGCTACATCGGTCTTTCATGAATGCAATTACAAAAATTCCACAATCAACTAAATTGCCTTGGCGGGGAACATAAGAAGGACGTTTTATTACAAAAGTAGAAAAGCTGAACCTAGCATCTCTCAGCTTCAAAATCTCTTCTTCGAGAAAGATATCCAAATTTGAAAGCTACAATTACCAGAATACAATATGTATTAGTATACCGCGTATCTTGTACCCAATTCATAAAAATTGATGAATATGAGCTTACTATTTCTTTTATAACTGTTCTGCTTTGAATCGGATCATCTTTAGATGCAAGTGAGTCCCAAATTTCAACATTCCTTTTTTTAACCAGAACTCTTGCAAGAGTATAGTGTTCGCCCAAATGAATGGGTATGTATATCTGAATCAGGATAATTAGGTAAAACAAATTAGTAAATTTTCAGAAAATTAGGATTAATAATTAAACATAAATACATTAATACCTCTTTACAAGAGCTTAAAGATTCCATGTAATCCTGAAAATATTTAAACTTCTTCCATAATTCATGAGGCTTTTTGACGGATGGAGGTAACGTGGCTTTCTACATACACATCAATTAATACATTACGAAGGACAAACAAACGAGAAAATTGTTAATGCATATGCATTGAAGAATAAAATGCTCACTCACCGACATCCTTATTGGTAAAAACCATACATTAGCTTTATTGGAGGTTCTTTTCCGTTCCTCCGCGGTGAGAAGAGCAGAGACAATACCTACAATATGAATAAATCATTAAAATGTCAGCGATGGAATCGAAGTAAACATAGATGGCATCTAAGAAGAAATATACTATCTATACATACCCCATTGGTAATTTTCGTTAAAGGAGCTAAGGTCTTCATCTCCCACCGAGACACATAGATTTTGTTGCAAGATGATATTATTTCTCTAAGAAAAAAAACGAATAAATTAGGAGAAAAAACTGTTAGAATTAAATCAAAACTCATATTACTTACTCGTCAGGTCTATCATCTGCAAAAATATAGTCGTAATATCTCGAAGAAACACTAGTACAATTGCTAGGCTTCGAGGTTGAACCCCTTATTAAATTTTTGGATGGTGTGACCGGATGTAAATTTCTACGCATTCTTTTAGAAGGACTGCTAAAGTCAGTTTCTTCTTCTTCTATAGTGTCCAATGCGAGAAATCGGTCCAATACTTTACTACGAGACTGTAGCTCCACGTCCTCCTCTTCGGAAGAAGATACAACGGAAACCCCCTTCACATTATTAAATGCTCCAGATGAAGATGCCTCCTTCAAAGCTGGAGATTCTTCAATCTTCTCCAAACGCCGAGATAACTTCATTTGTTTAATTTTTATCTTTGCAACATCAGCTGAAATCGTCGACAGATGTTCTTTAATCTTGCGCAATAAACGCGGAATGAAGGTTTCATTTGGATTTGGCATCCAATCTTCTACGTCTTCTACATTTCCCCCCACACGAGTAGACATCTTGAGAACAATAAAACTATTGTATTTCAGAAAACTATTATATGTATTTCAGAATGAATAATAGTACTATGAAACAAGAAAACTATTGTATATATAGCAAGAGAGAAGTACAAAAAGTGAGGAAGATGGAAAGACAAATAAATTTCGAGACTAGCAAACAATCTACTAGCCGTTTGATTAAGGAGGGCTCGAGGAAGATTCTACTAGCCGTTTGATTGAGGAGGGCTCGAGGAAGATTCTACTATCCGTTTGAAAATTACAAAAGGTTATCGTGATCAACTTCAATTAAGGAACTCTATAAGAGGTTTAATTCCGCTTGATTGAGGAACTCGACGAAGTCTGCCGCGAACCGGAACTTCTTCTTCTTTTCTTCTTCATCTCCGTTTCTCCTTCCACCACCACCATGCCCTGTAGATTTATAACAAAAATATTAAATTGTTAGATGAAACAAAAAAACTAATTACGGAAAGATTACTAAATCAAAATCAAACAGAACACATATTCATAGAAAACATGAGATTAAAGATGAAAGTGTCACAGAAGCAACACCACAATTTTACAACAACTAAGCAGACTCTGCTAAGCAATAACTAAAATTAGGGATTGTGTCCTCCTTGGATTTAATTTACACAAAGAAGAGATTTGAGAGAACGAGCTTTTGTCGGCTTCCTAAATGTACCATTCTCCGTCCTAAATGTACCATTCTCCGTCCATTCGCCGTATTAAAAGCAAAGAGAATGACCATTCTCCGTGTTAAAAGCAAAGAGAATGGCCATTCTCCGTCCATTCGCCGTATTCACCGTCCATTTGCCGTATTAAAAGCAAAGAGAATGGCCATTCGCCGTATTCTCCATCCATTCTTCGTCCTAAATGTACCATTCTCCGTCCATTCGCCGTATTAAAAGCAAAGAGAATGGCCATTCTCCGTCCATTCGCTATATTCACCGTCCATTCGCCATATTAAAAGCAAAGAGAATGGCCATTCTCCGTCCATTCGCCGTATTCACCATCCATTCGCCATATTAAAAGCAAAGAGAATGGCCATTCGCCGTATTCTCCGTCCTAAATGTACCATTCTCCGTCCATTCCCCGTATTAAAAGCAAAGAGAATGGCCATTCTCCGTGTTAAAAGCAAAACGAATGGCCATTCTCTGTCCAAAAAAATATTCTCCTCGAAAATATTATCTTTAGAAAAGTAAAAAAAATCCGCCCGACCTCAGAAGCAGGTTTCCTCAGTTCACCACCACCACCATGACATGTAGCTTTATTAACAAAATATTAAATTATTAAATAAAAAATAAAATTTCAGACAATGGCATGGGCAGTAAAATTAGAGCGGCGCCGCTGGTACTTCTCCTTGTTCCACTACCAAATTACAGCATTTTAGCGACGGCCATTTAGCGACGAAAAATTTCCGTCGCTATTACCGTCGGATCACCGACGGATTTGTGACGAAATACCGACGAAAAGCAGTGGACAATTTTTTTTATTTTTTTATGTCCATATCCGTCGCTACGCCGTCGATAGGTCGTCGGCCATGTAGCGACGGTTTTATATCCGTCGCTAGAACGTCGCATATTTTGGCGGGAAAAGCCTAAAATATTGGCACGAGATTTGACTGACGACTTAGCGACGGAATAATCCGTCGCTACTCTGGCGCGAGATTTACTGACTACTTAGCGACGGAATAATCCGTCGCTAAGCCGTCGCTAATTTCTGTACCCTAACTTAAATTGAACCGACGGGGTGGAAATTTTCATTCCCCCCAAAACACTCTCTCTCTTCCCTCTCCCTCTCTCCGACGATCTCGCTCTCTCCGACCGGCGATCTCCCTCTCTCTCTCTAAGGTATGCTCTCTCTCCCCCCCTCTCTCTCTCTCTATCTCCCTCTCTCTCTCTCTCTTTTACGATTTGGGGGGTTGGGGGGCTGTCGTAGTGGTCGGAGAGGGTGTGGGGCAGGGGGGTTTCGGGTACGGGGTGGGGTGGTCGGGGCAAGGGTGGAGTGGGGTGGTCGGGGGCAGGGGGGTCGGGGAGGGGGTCGGGCAGGGGTGGGGGGTGGTCTGGGCAGGGGGGTTCGGGTAGGGGGTGGGGTGGTCGGGGCAAGGGTGGGGTGGGAGAGGGGGCAGGGGGGGTCGGGGAGGGGATCGGGCAGGGGTGGGGGGGTGGTCTGGGCAGGGGGGGTGGGAGAGGGGGTCGGACAGGGGTTGGGGGAGGGTCGGGCAGGGGTTGGGGGTGGGGTCGGGGCAGGGGGGGCAGGGGGGTGGGAGAGGGGGTCGGGCAGGGGTTGGCGGAGGGTCGGGCAGGGGTTGGGGGGGGGTCGGGGCAGGGGGGGGCAGGGGGGGGGGGCAGGGGTGTGGGAGAGGGGGTCGGGCAGGGGTTGGGGGGGGGTCGGGCAGGGGTTGGGAGGGGGTCGGGGCAGGGGGGGCAGTGGGGTGGGAGAGGGGGTCGGGCAGGGGTTGGGAGGGGTCGGGCAGGGGTTGGGGGGGTCGGGCAGGGGGGGCGTAGGAGGGACTCTGGAGTCCCCGCGCAGGAGTCCTCCTCCTCCTCTCCCATAGACACACACACACACACGGACACACACACACACACACACACGGACACACACACACAGACACACACACACGGACACACACACACAGACACACACACACACGGACACACACACACACACACACACGACACACACGGACACAGACACACGGATACACACACACTCAGACATATATATCATGGTTTAAAGTATCGGCCGATACCGATCCGATACGGCCGATACCGATACGGTTTGGCATGTTCCGATCCGATACCGACCGATACCAAGTATTGACCGATACCGACATTGGGGGTCTTTGTTCCGGTCAATTCGACAAAGAAAATTAAACAGAAAAGACAAATCAACAAGGGTTTAAAGCATAACAAGGTTGTAGAAGCATGTAAAAGAAGAAAATCACATCAATTGAAGAAAATCACATCTATTGTTTGTAAACCAATCGGTAAGGGTGACTACTATTTCATTTAATTTCAAAACTACTAAGAAATAACACTGAAAATACTTAAAATTATGCCTAAATGTATAAAATATATGTTTTTAAATATAAATAATTTATTAATAATTATTTGTTCCCCGATACCAAAAAATTCGATACCGATTCCGATACCGATTCCGATACCGATACTTTGAACCTTGATATATATATATATATATATATATATATATATATATATATATATATATATATATATATATATATATAGGCATAATTTTAAGTAATTTATTAATAATATATATATATATATATATATATATATATATATACACAGACACACGTCGTGAAGTCTAGTATATATATTTGATTAGCTAAGGTAGAAGTTTAGCCTAATTAAGGTTAGTTTTGACAGAGTTGACTTGGACTCCTAATTTGACCCAGAACTAGTCTAGTATACCATCTGCTCCTCCTTTCTTCCCTTCTTCTCATTCGACTATCTCGGCCTCCTATTCGGCCTACTATTCCGATATGCGTTTGATACGGTCTACCTAACCTATATACTGATACTAATCTGATACTCTCTGATATTAAGTACATCCGGCTTACTAGCTAACGGATCCACCAGTTACATGATTATATACTAATTATGTTAGATTGTGATACTAAGTAGCCTCGTCGTAGGCCTAGCGTGTTATCCACAAGTTTAGTTTTTCTTACGATATGAGTATCTGTATCGGGCTATTAATTCTTATGTTTAGTTTGTCTTACGATACAGATATTCACATCAAATCGAGCATGAATCGTTACTTTGTTGATCGTACATGGATGTACAAACGACAACACGAGAGCAGAATTGGTGTGAGTGACGATTTTCAGGCAGGTGTGGAAGTATTTCTTAAGTATGCCATGAGCAAAACTCAGTACATGGATGATAACAAAATCAAGTGTCCATGTGTTAATTGTCACAATAGACGTTTCGAAGAAGTGATGACTGTGAGAGATCATTTGACCCGTAAGGGTTTCGTACGTGATTACGGCCTGTGGTCATCGCAAGGTGAATTATATTCAGAAAGACAGGCTGCAGAAGCTGGTACTTATGCTTTTGATGATAATGCTGCAACGGATGTCCTCGAAGACGACGGATGCTCTGTGGATTATGGAGACATGCAGAACCTTGCACGAGATATGGTGTATGCTGCGGCAGGGCCTAATTTTGATCCGGAGGATCCTAATCCCGAGGCAAAGGAGTTCTATGATATGTTTAAGGACGCAGATACTTCTCTATATCCTGGTTGTGAGACTCATTCCGCACTGTCAGTGACGATGCGGTTGTTGAACATAAAGTCTGATTTTAACTTGCCACAAGCTTGCTATGATCGGATCACACAATTAACTAATGAGGTGTTACCGAAGGAATCAAAAGAGCTCCCAAGAAACTTCTACAAGTCAAAGATGATGGTCCGACAACTGGGACTGGGGTACGAGAAGATAGATTGCTGTCGCAACGGATGCATGTTGTATTACAAAGAGAATTGCGTATTAGAAAGTTGTTGGTTCTGTAATGCGGATCGTTACAAGACGGTACAGGAAAAAGGAAAGTCAACTAGAAAACGACGTCCTTACAAGTATATGCATTACTTGTCGATCACGAAGCGCTTACAGAGGATGTATATGTCTCTGAATACAGCAGAACACATGACGTGGCACAGTGAAGGTCGCATAAAGGACGAAGGAGAATTGTCACATCCTTCGGATGGGGAGGCGTGGAAATATTTTGATTTGTGTCATCCAAATTTTGCTGCAGAGCCTAGAAATGTACGCCTGGCGCTATGTTCTGATGGCTTCGCCCCTTTCGGACAGTCGGGATCTCAATACTCATGCTGACCGGTCATTCTTACCCCTTACAATCTGCCACCATGGATGTGTATGAAAACTCCTTATATGTTCTTGACAGCTATCATACCCGGTCCTAAAAATCCGACAAAGAACATCGATATATATTTACAGCCGTTGGTGGATGAGCTGAAACAGTTGTGGGAGATCGGCGTCACGACCTATGATATTTCCAGAAAACAAAACTTTCAGATGAGAGCTTCACTCATGTGGACAATCAATGATTTTCCAGCATATGGTATGTTGTCGGGATGGAGTACGCACGGCAACATGTCTTGTCCGATATGTATGGAAAATAGTAAGGCGTTCCGCCTTAGACATGGAGGAAAAACTTCTTTCTTTGACTGTCACCGTCAATTTCTGCCAACGAGACATCCTTGGCGAAAGAACAAGGACGCGTTCAGATATGGAAAACAAGAATTTTCTGAACCTCCTGCCAGATTGTCGGGATACGATATTTAGGAAGATGTAAAGGAATTGCCCACCGCAATGGAAGATCCATCGAACAATCGTGTCGAGGGGTTCGGACAAAGCCATAACTGGACCAAACGGAGTATCTTCTGGGACTTGCCTTATTGGAAAGATAATCTTATTAGGCATAATCTTGATGTCATGCATATCGAAAAGAATGTGTTCGATAATGTCTTCAATACCGTTATGGATATTAAAGGAAAGATGAAGGACAATCCAAAAGCAAGACAAGACATGGCCGAGATATGCAAACGTCATAATCTAAACTTGATACAAAGGGGAGCTGGTGGACAAGTAACTAAGCCGATAGCGCCATACGCATTGAGCAAGGAAGATAGATTAATAATCTGCAAGTGGATATCTACTTTAAGATTTTTCGACGGCTATGTGTCGAATTTGTCTAGATGCGTTGATCTCAATGAACGCAAGCTAACAGGAATGAAGAGTCACGACTGCCACGTGTTTATGGAAAGATTACTGCCCATTGCGTTGAGAGAGTTGTTGCCTTCTGCTGTATGGGTTCCGTTGGCCGAGCTGTCTACATTCTTCAGGGATATCTGTTCAACTAAGCTCACGGTGCAACATATGATACAACTTGAGGAGAAGATTGTCTTAACAATTTGCAAGTTAGAGAAAATATTTCCACCGGGTTTCTTCGACAGTATGGAGCATCTACCGATTCATCTAGCATACGAAGCCCGTGTCGGTGCATCTGTTCATTATCGATGGATGTACCCCTTTGAAAGGTAAATAAAAATCGATATAATTTAAGTGGATTTTACAATTCATTGTTAATTCTCAAGATAATTTGTCTCTCTAGGTATCTACATCATCTAAAGAAGAAAGTTGGCAACAAGGCTCATATAGAGGCTTCGATATGCGAAGCATATCTTATCGAGGAGGTGTCAAACTTTTGCTCCATTTATTTCGATACTCATGTTGAGACAAATCGAAATAGACCTCAAAGGAATGACGAAGACGTTGAGGAAGGAGGTATATTCAATTTAAGGGGCAAGCCTATTGGGGCTAGTAAGAAACGGTGGTTGAGTGACGATGAGTATGATGCCGCTCACCGATATGTCTTGTTAAATTGTGACATACAAGAAGTGAGAGATTTGGAGAAGTAAGTGACTACACCTCGTTATAATCTCTAATTTGGTGAGGTAAGTGACTACACTAATTTTTATTCTCTCTAACAGTGTATTTAGAGATGAAGTCAAAATAAGGACACCCGATATTACCGATGAGGGACTTCAAAGAGAGGTTGATTTTACCTTTCCGTCATGGTTTCGAGATTACGTAAGTAACTGAGATAATATGTTATGCGGCTACCATTTAAATATATATATGCAACTAAAACATTTAAAGTTTACAGGTTTTATTAGCTGAACCAAGTACACTCACAAATGAGAGCATTCGTTATTTGTCATTGGGACCGAAGAAGCATGCAAAGACTTGGCCCGGCTATGTCGTTAATGGCTTCAAGTTTAAGACAACTCAACATCCTATAAATGCCGAATTTCTCAATGACGGCTTCAGTACGAAGGATTCAGGTGTTTGCATAAGAGGCACAATCTATGACGATGAGCCGGACTTTGACTATTATGGAGTGCTTCGGGATATTGTAGAATTACAATATAGTGCCCCATTTGATATGCATATTGTTATGTTCAAATGTGAGTGGTTCGATACGACACCAAATATCGGTTGGAGAATCGATAAACAATTTGGATTCGTCGATATAAATCATCGCAGGAGGTATAGAGGGTCCGACACGTTTGCGATAGCAAGTCAGGCTGTTCAAGTCTACTATACAAGCTACCCAAGGCGTCGTAGAGATCGCTTTGACTGGTGGGCAGTATGCAAGATTAAATCTAGAAATACATTCAACGTTGGAGACCCAGCATACCAAGAGGACCAGATCGAAAAGCTCCAATACTTGGGACAACAGTCTTGTGACATGGATGTTGAATTAGAGGTTGATATACCTCTTGCTGATGAAAATAGAGGGGAGGAAGAGGTTGATATACAAGACTTAGATGTCAACCAGGGGAGAAAGAGGCGTCTTGTCCCAAGTATTGAGACTGAAGAAGAAGAAGAAGAAGAAGAAGAAGAAGAAGAAAGAACTTTATGAGGATGAGGATGAGGATACAGATGAATTCGACGATGAGGATGATGATGATGATGAGGCCGAGGCCGAGGAAGAGGACGATGACGATGATTAAATATCGCTATATTTCAGTTGTATCTTGAAGCACCCAATATCTAGTCTCGAATCCTAAATTACCCTATTACATTTGGATTTACAATTACAAGTCTAGTGGAACACAAGATGCCCTTTCATCAAAAGTTACAAGAATTGTACTTTGTTGTATTGGTGCGTAATTTTATCAGATTTTGTGTATCTAGCTTTTATTCGTACTTCACTTCTGATTGTAATATTTATTTCAGTTTGGGATATTTGCGTATTATTGTATGAGTTTCTTTTTGCAGATGGCACTCCTAGGCCTACTCGTCTGGGCGGCACTCATCGCCCTGCTGCTGGTATGGATATGTTTAGTTTTATATTCATTTATAAATCTATGTTGTCGGTATTTTGTTTATGTGTTCTATTTACAGGGCATGGTTGCGAGCACCCGTACTGGTGGTGCTGGCCGTGGTCGTGGCGGTGGCGGCGACGGCGGCGGCGGCGGTGGTGGTGGTGGTGGTCGTGGGCGTGGGCGTGGGCGTGGTGGTAGCGGTCGTGGTCGCCAGCCGCATTCCCCGGATGTGACCTCCGATCCCGACTTGGAGAGCCCGGACACAGGCTCTTCCCGCCGTCATTCTTCCTCGGTGCTACCGACATCGTCGTCGAGGCCTGTGACTCCATCCGCTAGCGGATCTGTTCCGCCACCGGATGTACCAGCGGATGCAGCAGCAGATGCAGCAGGGGGCCCAGCAGTTACTGCAGGGTGGGCCTCGGAGTACCCCAGGATTCAATTTTATCCTGTTATCGGGGAGTACGTGCGCGGACCCGCGGATCCCCCGACGCCACCAGAGAGGCTGGTGGGCGAGTTCCGACGAAAGCTATGGCCCGCTGGTGAATCGTAAGTAAATTTAAGTTAATTTATTAAATTTGTTTCATTTATTCAAGTTAATAATCCAGTCGTTGCTTCTTTATAGGTTTTTCCCGTAGGATGCTGCCCGGATTCTAGGGCGCATTATCCGGGATAACTACCATGGCCCCTACCTCAATTTTTCTGAGGTGCCTCAGGACATGAAGTACGTCTCGCTCGACGAGATGAGGGTATAAATCCGTCGGTGAATTATTAATTATTCTTTAAATTATTAAATTTTTTATTACGTGATATTTGAATTTGTATGTCAGAGGACGTTCTGGTGGCCCCCCCATCGCGAGGAGGCGATCCGCAGGACCTACAAAGCCGCCGCCGGGAAAAAGATACGGGATGCGGTGTACGACCTTCGTACGGCGCATACGAGGAAGGACTGGATCCGGGCGGAGTACTATGAGCAGATGTTGGAGAAGATGGATACTCCGCAGTTCAAGCTGAAATCGGAGAAAGCTAAGGCTAATCGACAGGTCGCGGGTCTGCATACGGGGGGATCAAGGCCCCACGCATTGACGCGTGCAGATTTGGTGAGATAGCGCAAATTCAAATTCATTCTATTATTTAATTTCGTACTGTTAATACACGAAGTTAATTAAATTCTACGTATGCAGGCCCAACGGGCGGTGAAGCAGGGGAAAGAGGCGGAGACGGTCACCGCTCACGATGTATTCGTGCATACGCACAAGAGGCGGAAGGACGGGAGCTTCGTCGACGCGAGGGCCGAGGAGACTGATGTAAGTACTTACGTTTATGAGATTT
This sequence comes from Iris pallida, assembly GCA_029216955.1. Taxonomy (NCBI): domain Eukaryota; kingdom Viridiplantae; phylum Streptophyta; class Magnoliopsida; order Asparagales; family Iridaceae; genus Iris; species Iris pallida. The sequence goes on from JANAVB010042020.1 coordinate 18,084,291, forward strand.
ATGTTAGAAATATAATTATTGTTAAGTTAATTAGATAAACTTAGGATTCAGACTATAACTTAGGGAAACATAGGATTTAGATTATAACTTAGGAAAACTTATAGTATAAACACATTCATTGGATATGCTGCGTATCGTGAGGCACTTAGTCGGCTTGAGATCGAGCCCCCTTCCGAGAATGTCGGCGAAACGACGCCCACCCAGACGCACTCTTCTATGGCCGCTCGCTACGACGACGTGTTCGTAGAATCCGTCGGCGGCGTTAGGAAAGGGCGCGTCTACGGCTTAGGTTCCATGGCGCCCTCGTTGCAGCCGTCCCCGAGATATCCACCGCCTCCGCCTCCCCCAGCGCCCCCGGTTGACGATGTGAGGGCGCAGCTTGCGACTCTGACCTCCGCGGTATCAGATTTGCGGGCGATAGTGTTGGGGCGCTATCCGTCTGCTCCCGGTTCGTCTGCTCCCGATCCGTCTACTGCTGCTGCCGGTGCTTCGGATCGACCTGGTCCTTCTCCTCCCGGACGGCTTTCGTTTAACCGCTCTGCGGACGCCCGCATCGTATCGGATAACACCATCTTGACGCTCCTTGACATGATGTCGCCAGAGCAGCTACGCGCGCTTCCAGACCATGTCTTGTCCCAAATGCCGGCACACACGGTAGAGGAGTACATACGCAAAGCGGATGCGGCGGCACGAGCACGAGACGATCCGACGGACGGGGTTTGATTTTGTTTATGTTGTTGGTTTTGTAGACATTTGGATACTGAGTATGTTCGGATATTTTTTTTATGTTTGGATAATTTAATGTTGGATATTGGATATATTGTGTTGGTAATATTTTGTTGGATATTGGATACGTTGGATATTGGTGTCGGATATGGATATTTTGTATATGGATATATGGTGTTGGATATTGGATACGTTGGATATTCGTGTTGGATATGGATATATGGTGTTGTATATGGATATTTTGCATGTTTGATATTGTGTTGGATGTGTTGTATAAACAGGAAAGAGTCTGTTTGCAGTATTTTTTTTTTTCAAAAATTAGCAGTTAGCGACGGACTGGCGACCACTCAGCGACGGATAGTCCGTCGCTAACTGGAGAAACTGAGGTTAGCGACGGAGTGGCGACGTAAAATCCGTCGCTACCTAGAGCATTTCAATAAAGCGACGGATTGGCGACGGACGATCCGTCGACCTGATGCTGTTTGATGTCCAGAAATTTTAGCTTTCGCGACGGATTGGCGACTAACTTACGGCGGACTGGCGACCACTCAGCGACGGATAGTCCGTCGCTAACTGAAGAAACTGAGGTTAGCGACGGAGTGGCGACGGACTATCCGTCGCTACCTGGAACATTTCAATAAAGCGACGGATTGGCGACGGACGATCCGTCGACCTGATGCTGTTTGATGTCCAGAAATTTAGCTTTCACGACGGATTGGCGACTAACTTACGGCGGACTGGCGACCACTCAGCGACGGATTATCCGTCGCTAACTGGAGAAACTGAGGTTAGCGACGGAGTGGCGACGTAACATCCGTCGCTACCTGGAGCATTTCAATAAAGCGACGGATTGGCGACGGACGATCCGTCGAACTGATGCTGTTTGATGTCCATAAATTTTAGCATTAGCGACGGATTGGCGACTAACTTACGGCGGACTGGCGACAAAGTCCCGACAGACTATCCGTCGCTAACTGTAGAAATTTACATTGAGCGACGGTTTAGCGACGGAATGTCCGTCGGTAATTGGGTATCAGAAAATCTCTGATACGCTTTTGCCGACAAAGTTACGACGGATTAGCGACGGATATTGGGTATCAAAAAATCAGTGATACGGTTTTGCCGACTGGTTAGCGACGGAGTTTTCCGTCGCTAACCCTATATCTTGATACATGTTTTGACGAAAGCTAGTCGGTAATCCGTCGCTATATATATTTAGATGCGCCGACGGGATTCCGTCGCTAAGTCGTCGCTGAGCGACGGAGTAGCGACGGATATGTTTTAGCGACGAGGTTATTCCCGACGGCTGTTTTACCAAAATATCCGTCGGTAATCCGTCGGTATTTATTTTTGGCGACGGATTACCGACGGATAAGGCCGTCGGTAAATCCATGTATTTTGGTAGTGTTTGAGGAGGCCTCGACGACGTCCGACGCGAAGCGAACCGATTCTTCTCGGCGCAGCTGGTACTCCTCGTTGTTCTAGGGGTGCTCGACGACGTTCGACGCGATCCGAACCGTTTCTTATTTCCTTCTTCATCTCCGTTTCTCTTTCCACCACCACCAGCACCACCACGACTACCATGGCCTGTAACCAAAAAAAAAGGTTCAGATTAAATTGGATGGACTTTTGAGAGAGTAAATATGAGTTAATTTAGGGTGTTCATTGAAAAAATTAAAGTGAAGAATGGCCTGCTAAAGCAAGTTACCAACAGGTCAAAAGTCTAAATCAGCATTAAATGATGTCTCCTGTATTATTTTATCTGAATTAAACCTGAACCGTTGGATTAACATCCAACGGTCCAGACTTCGGATGTATCGATACATCCATTTCCAGCGGATGTATTGTAGAATTTTCCTATATATATATATATATATATATATATATATATATATATATATATATATATATATATATATATATATATATATATATATACTAAATAAATTTAGGTATATTTAAGTACTATATATATTAACAAAAATGTGCAAATAAACAAAAAAATGAATAAACCGAATAAATCGAAAATCGAACCGATTTAATTCAGTTCGGTTTGATTCGGTTATGGGCCAATTCAGTTCGGTTTCAGTTTTGCTTATTCGATTTTTGGTTCAATTCGGTTTGAACCGAATTAACCGAATGCTCACCCCTAGCTCGACCCGCCCCCTCCTCCCTCCGCTGGCCGGCCACCCTCCGCTCTCCTCTGGTCGGTCCCGCTTGACAAGCCCCCACCACCGGAGAGAGAGGGGGGAGAGAGTGGGGGAGGGGTAAAATCATATTTTTAGACGTATTTTAACGGCTTTTAACGGCATGAGTGCAAACTGAACAAAATTAAAATGTGGGACTTTTTTTTAGGCTAATTATAAGGCCACAGCTTTTTTTGATCAGGGCTGTCCAAGTGATAGTTTTCTATTATTTACAAATTTGCCACTGAAAAAATTACTCAGAGCTATCCAAGTGGTAGGTATAAAAGATAATGAGGGCTGCCAGGAATTGTGGCAGTCCTAAAAGTAATGAGGACTGCCACAATTCCTGGCAGTCCTAAAAGTAATGAGGACTGCCAAGAATTGTGGCAGTCCTGAAAGGGACATGCTCTACAACAGGACTGCCACAATTTCTGGCAGTCCTAGACATATTGAGGACTGCCAAAAATTGAGTCAGTCCTGAAAGATACTTGCTGTACAGCAAGTTCCTTTCAGGACTGCCACAATTTTTGGCAGTCCTAAAGTCGACATTTCCGAATGAAAAAAAACATGTTAGGGTTTATTTCAATCTTGATAATAGAGTGAAATATGCATTTTATGATTTATTTTCATGCATTCTTTGTGAGGAAAGAAGTATTTAACCTTTATTTTCATACATTTTAGGGTTTATTTAATTTTTTGGGTGCCATCGAAATTGGAAAAGAGAAGAAAACTAGGGTTTTGATGGAGATGGTGATGATCGAAATGGTGGAGAAGAAGAAGATGATGATGATGAGAAAAAAAACTAGGGTTTTGATGAAGATGTGAGAATGAAAATGGTGGAGAAGAAGAAGATGGATAGAAGAAGAAGAAGAAGAAAGCTAGAGTTTGTGAAGAGAGAGAGTGAAAAATTGAAATGAGAGTGATTTTTTGGGTTTGGGGGGGGGTGTGGGGTTTGGATAGCCCCTGAATGAAAAATTTGGACAGCCCGAGTAAAATTTTCTCAAAACCTGGCTAGCCCTAATCCTGGCTAGCCCCGATCAAAAAAACCTGTGCCCTTATAATTAGCCTTTTTTTAACAACGGGTCTTCAAATGCAAAAACAAAATTTAAAGAGGGTTTGTTTGCACTTTACCATAGGATTGGGGGGTTACACTAATTAAAATAAAATTGGGGGAGAATTAGAAATATGATTAGCAATTGGGGGTAAATACAAATAACTCAAAAAAAAATCTATATACTAAAGGAAAGTATTAATACTCGATTGTTTATAATATTTGCTTTTTAATATGGAACACATACTTTTTAACTGTAATAATTTTATGAAGTTTATAGTAGATTCAGTATAAAATGAAAGGTTACATAGATAAGTTTAGAGTATAACTATGTAATACTCAAAATATATTAAAATCTTCTTCTTATTCTTTTTGCGATGTCTGGTGCAATGCTTCTACGTTTCTGTCTTTAACTTCCAAGTTATAAATGGAAGTATCCACCCCGATCACAATGGTCATTCTCCCTGAATTTTCGGTTTCCATATATATATATATTTTGAAATCACACGCACACACACAATTGGGAGGCTCGAACCTTGCCGGCCCCTCCGAATGTCCGCTCTAATACCACTAGGCTAGAGAGCTCGGACATTTCCATATATATAACCTATTATACTAGGTGTTATATTATAAACAAAAATACCTCTTGGCACGCGCTTATACGCACGCCTTACACATAGCCGGCAGAGCACGGCGGCCCTCTCCCCTCCCTTCCCTTCCCCTTCCCCTTCCCACCCCCCTCCCTCCCTCCCTCCTGCTTCACCGGCAGGCTGCCCCTGTCCGCACGGGGCACCACCTTTTTCCCCTGCCCCTCCCCCCCCACTCTGCTTCTGGCCAGCTCGTCGTCGGCCGGACCACCGCATGCGTGCCCCCTCCTGCTTTGTCGGTCGGCCGCCCATGTCCGCACGGGGGCACCGCCTCTTTCCCCTGCCCCTCCCCTCCCTCCTGCTCCGCTTCCGGCCGGCTCATCGCCAGTCGGACCACCGCCTGCGTGCACTGCGTGCGCATAAGCTCGTGCCTAGTAGCGTGGTTGTATTAAAAATGCACAAATATATAGTAGTCAAAGTGGAAGTATATAACCAAATTCGAGTGACTTTTGTGATTAATGCGGAGAGATATAAGATCCTAGCTGGGTGGCCGAAGATCAATGAATCGTCCCACGAGGACGTATTATTACTTTCATTTATTTGGTGGGAGTTGGAGGATACTGGGTCCAACAGACATGTAATATAGCGTGCACAAACTTTCGTGCGTATCATCGGACATCTAAAAAAAATGATATATATATATATATATATATATATATTAGAACTAGGTAAATAGTTTCTGGAATCGCTTTCACTGAAATTCGAACTCCTGATCACTCAGACCGCATGCATCTTCCTTAACCACTAGGCTAGAGGTCATTTGCAACATATATATATATATATATATATATATATATATATATATATATATATATATATATATATTTTTATATATATATATATATATATATATATATATATATATATATATATATATATATATATATATATATATAACCTAGAGATCTTAAACTTTAATCTTTAATTTTTTTTTTTTTAATTTTTAGTTTTAAAATATTATTCTGTTTTTGTATAATTTTTTTTTTTTAATTTTTAGTTTTAAAATATTATTCTGTTTTTGTATTGGCTATGTTGTATGTTCAGGTTATCGAAGAATTTCCTGAGTGAGGCCATTCTGCAGTGTCTCCATTCTCGATAGCTAGGTTACTAGCAAAGCCGCTAAACCTGGCTCATGTAGAAGCTATGTTGTGCGGACACGAATATTATTAAAACATGTAATTCTTACGACGACAAATGAGCAAAGACACAAATAAATTGAATAATAGCAACCGAAAATACAAACACACAATATAACATTTTTCGGCCTAAATTGGTTTACGTCAATGAGACAAGGAAAGAACAACTTTATTGAACCAACAAAAAATACTATAGACTCTCCGATCATTGGACGATGTCTATAGTATTCCATAATTGAACATGAGTCATGTACTACGGATACAACACAATAGGACACGACAATATATATGGTACCTATTTTAATGTGGTCTATTATATTTTGGAATATTTGTGGCTATATGTCCAATAAGATGCCATGGTCTATTTGGGAGTTGGATCCTGCAAAGACATTTATGTGTTGAAATAAGTAAGATGCCGAAGTATTTTAGGGCATTGTTGACAGGGCCAGTCTGGGGGGTTGGTATGTCCTATCCGAAACTAACTTTGGTTGCCTCTTGACATTTATTATGGACCGATTCTAAGGTATCACCCACGACTCCAACCTCTTTAGGGTCATGTTAAGTCTGTAGGATAGTCCTAGCAGAGGGAGGTTGTCAGAGCCCGAAATCTCGTCTCCTGGACTGGCCTGATTGTTGATAATATCGTCTGGTCCATCTGAGAGTTATGTGCAGGGCAACTTGATGTGCTTTACATCCTGGAACCAAAGGGAAAAGACCTACCCAACTGTATGATTTGCACAAAAAAGTGTGGTCTTGCAAGCTGGCCGTGCACTCCGAATGTGCAACAATCAGGTTTGTTCTTACTGTGGCCAAGATTTGATGCTTCCATATATATTGACCAACTACCTAAGAGTTCTAAACTTCACAAGGATTAACAAAGGATGTTGCTAGGAGAGATGTTTTCCTGCCTCACTTACCATATTTTCGTGTAAAACTAGACTTAGTTAGGATCCGTGCTAGCAGTCACCTGAATAAAACTCATATTATATACAATTTTTTTTTTCCGTATGTTTCATAAACGTATAATACTTGTGTATTTTTGAAAGATTTATGTGAATTTTAAGCATATAAAATTTTAAATGTGTTCAGTACGAATTATTGAAAAATTCAGCATAAAAAACGTGATGCAAATGTATTTAATTAATCAAATTTGAAAACATGTTTAAGCATGTAAAATTTTTAATCTCATTATTTATATTTGACCATTTTTTTAACGTATTTTACTTGAATTGTGCCGAATTATATTCGTACTTTCTGGATTAGATTTTTTCCGTTTATCGAATTGCTAACAAGGGTTAGCATTGTAATTTGAGAGATTGGGGTGTACTCAAACATCCATTTCTCTGAATGTTGGTTGGACTAGCCTTCTAGCCTTCTGGAAACGTCTATTTGAATACTAAAATAAAGAACATATTTGAGTAAATATTCACCCATACCGGAAACTGTTTGGCTCCTTGTTGCACTTCCATAGTACATAATTCCGGATAAAACATAAGTGTAATTAGTGTTTTAAAAACTGAACCGGCCGGTTCAACCGCTTGACCAGTGAACCGTTAGCTTTCATGGGCCGCATCAGTGTTGATCCACTTTTTTCTAAAACGGTTGTAAATGAATTTTTTTGTAAAAATCAATGTTCAGAAGGAAATGAACTTGGACAACTTAAATTAATCCATGGGTTGAACCAATTGGTTGAACCTGTTTGATCCGACATTATGTCTTGTCTGGGTCAAGCTCCGATCTGGTTTGTAAAACACTTAGGGTTCGTTTGGTTCGCAGAAAGGAAAGAAAATTAATTCCTTGGTGTTTTCTTTCCTTTAGAAAATGACAATTTCTATTGATTTTATTTTTCGTATTTACAAATGTCAAAAAAATTGGAAGTGAAAGTGAATACTTAAAATGTGGAAAAGTGAATCATTGCTTAGATGGATGTAACCATTTTTTTTTTTCCTTTCTTTCTGTTGGGAATCATTTTTCTTTCTTCCTCAATTTCTTTGGCATCCAAATAAAGAAAAATAATAACTTTTTTTTTTTAATCCCATAATTTCGTGAACCAAATAAGGCCATAGTGCAATTAAATAGACCCTTCTTAGACTGTAATTTATTTATTTATTTATTTAGAGTGAAATAGTATGTTCCTTTATCTTGAAAATCGGAGGATTTCAAGTATGTACTAGGTATGATCTTGTCACTCGTGAGCAACATTACTTTCTTTTGGGCCCTGCAATGTTTGTTTCATTTGTCATTTTTTCTTTATGACGACAAGGTTTAAGTAACTTCTGAATCGAGTCATCATCATCACATCAGGGATCATGACACTCGGTTCGTCTTCATCGGTCTATTGCTTGATTTTGGGTTCGGTTTTAGTTGCATGTAAATATCGCAATCAGATGACATAAACATTATTTTTAAGATTAATTAGATCGTGTTCTAAAAATATTACAAAATTAATGTTTGAGTTATGAATATGTCCATTGTACGATCTGGGTCCGTATTGATTGTAATGTCCCGTTTCGGATGGTGTATTATTATAGTTTGTTGGTTCGAAATTTTGATTAGACTTTGATTCATTCAAAAAAAAAAAAAAAAAATCAGAGATCTATGTGATCGGTGCTATGTCTCGCTTCGTGCAGAGACGTTGTGTTGGCTTCTTTGTTTGAGTAATTTGGTTTGATTTGCGCAGGCGGATTGGATTTTGTGATGTGCAAGAAATCGCAGAATTTGAACAGTGATGCATGTTTGGTTAATTCAGCCGAATTGGATTGTTTATCGATCACAACTCATTTGTACGATTATATCGATTAAGAAGTTCGTGCATCACATCAAATCGTCTGGCTGAGACATTATTCCGTATATGCTCGATCGAGACAGATAAACGTTTTTTCATGCTGGGTGATTTTGATCATTCTTTCCTTTACATTCACTCTTAGACCTCGTTTGGTTCGCGAAATTATAGAGTTGGGAAAGAATATATATTACTTTCATGTATTTGGATGCCAAAGGAATTGAGGAGGAAAGGAAAGTGATTCTCAATTGAAGAAAAATTATTATATCCATCCAAGCAAGTAAGCACTTTCCCACATTGAAATATTCACTTTCATTTTCAATTTTTTTTGGCATTTCCAAAAATTGAAAAAGGAAAATCAATAGGAATTGTAATTTTTCAAAGGAAAAGGAAATGCCAAAAAAATGATTTCCTTTCCATTCCTTTCCGCGAACCAAACGAAAGTGAATATGCCAAGTGTGTTTGGGAGGAAAAAAAAAATTTGAAGTAGAAAAAGTGGAGTGAATGATTCATTTTCTATTGTTTGGTATGAAAGAAAAAGTGGAATGAAGAAAAATGGAGGATACTTTTTCCTTATAACCAAAGAAGTTCAATCCCTCTAAAAATGGGAGAAAAAGTGGAGCCTTATAGTTATATGCATTATTTAAAATTAGTAATGAATTCAAATGGTAAATAAGTGTTTTAGTTGAGTCACAGGGCCGGCCTTGAGCTGATGGGGGCCCGAGGCAAAACTTTCAGAATGGGCCCCCATACATAATATAAAAAACAGTGTAAATAAATGAACATTTGTTGCAGTCAAAATTTGAACCAAGGACCTCTTAAATACAAGTCTAGCATTATAACCACTATACCACAATATTTTTTTTATTAATAATGACACATGATATGTACTAGTTCTACCGTAGATAGTTCCATATTGATCCCCCTTTCGTCATGGGACCCTGGACCGTCGCCCGGCCTGCTCTGGGCCATGGCCGCCCCTGGTTCATGGGCATGGCTATAATTTTGAGAAAAAAAATACAAAATACTTGCGTATTGCACATAACTTTAGTGTTCATTACTCAAACTATACATTTTCAAAATTTCTGAAATTCTTAGTGTTGTCTCGTTTTCTGTCCTTGACAAGGCGGTTTGGTACAATATGGAAAGACGAACAAGCTGTATTGGATGGGTCAGGTAAAATTTTGATAGTCATGTGCATATTCAGAACTGTAGAATTTTTGATTGTTATGCGTACTATAAAATATTAATTTTTTTGCAGTCATGACACAGACTGCAAAAAAATAATGAGCTCTTAGCAACAAATACAAAAATTTTACTGTACAGAAAATAAATATGTATAAATCGGAGTAAACGAAACTAGTTTAGAGAAATTTGAGAAAACGAAACTTGTCGCTAACGCAGAGGGCAGAAAAACAAAAGTTCTAAATAAAAATACAAATGTGCACATTTCCGCCAACAAGGTTGACGGAAAACTGGTTGTTCCGGTTCACAACCCAGCGAGCGCAGGACGGGTTCAACGGGAGGATGGCGGTTCAGCGGGAGCACGCAGACCGGTGCGGATGGTTTAGCGAAGTGGATTTTCGGCCAACTAGGATGGAGCTAAAATTTTTGCCAACCAAGTTGGCGGAAAAGTGTCTGCTATTCAAAAAGATTACTATTGATACTAATGTCTCAATTTGTATCTAACACGAAGAGAAAATGCTTTTAACACCCAAACAAGGGCTCTGAGTGTTAAAATTAATAACTTAACTCAGATATTCATGTCCAATGTTGTTAATGTATATACCATAGTTGACTTCTAAGTCATACATAAATAGTACTTTCAAAACATGGGCTAAAAAAGAAGAAAATTGAGATCATAATTAGGGAGCTAATTTTCCTATCTTATGATGTATTACAGTCGAGGTTTTTTTTGTGTGTGAATAACTTGAACATAATAGTGCCTTTTGTAGATTATCCATCATAAAATTCAACATTACCAGGTGAGCGCAACAACATTATTAGTATTGTTAGATTTCTATCCATGGCAAAAAAAAATGAGTTTCACAACAACTTCAGCTGAACATTTTTTGTGGGAAGCTGAGCTTCTTCTGTGATGAGAAAAATGAGCTTCACAATAAGAAAATAAACTTCAATGAACTTCTGTGTGGGATTTCTTCTATGCGTTGAGAACGAAAAGATAATGAGAAAAGAAAAAGAAAAAGAAAAGAAGTTCTATGTAGAAGATTGATCATTTCAAAGCAAATTTGTAGAGTATTTAAAACTTTCGTTGGATATAAACATTTCAATAGCCGTTGAAAAAAAAGTTAGAAGTAGCCATTACAATAGCTAGCTAACAATATAACCGTTGCAAACTCAACCAAACCAAAACAAAAAAATCCACTTAAAACAAACCAAACCAACCATTAAAAACCACTTAAAACAAACCAAACCAATCATTTAAAACCAATATTCCGCCAAACCATATTCCACCAACACAGTTAGCAAAAATCAAACCTGAATATTTTATATTATATAAAAAAATTCCACCAACACAGTCGGCGGAACATTGCGTTCCAAGTAAATTTTAGACACTTACTTCGTTTCTGGCTAAATTATCCAAAAATAATCTTGCTACATGTTGTAAATATGGATAATTCACATTATTATTTGGTGTACATAACCTATGTCTTTTGGTTATCCATAACCTATGTCTTTTAGCATTTCTCCTTTAACTATCATGATGATGTTAAACCTCCATTGTAAGCCTATATAAAGGGCTCTTCTCATGATGATTGAGACAAGTGAATGAAGAAACAATTTTCTCCATTTTTCTATCTCCATATCTCTTTACTTTATAATACGTTATCAGCACGATGCTCTAAGAAATAGAAGAAGGGATAAATAGTTCTCTTAAGTAAAGAAAGGTATTGAAGAGGTAAGTCTAATCTTATATACTTAGATACATGCATGTTTTAGTGAAATTAAATACACGTTTGATTTATGTGTTTATAGATCGATTAGAACGTAAGTTTTCTAGATCTAGTTTTTTTCTTTTAGTTTTAAATCTAAATATGTATTGAACATGTTTACAATTTCATTCAAAATAGAAAATTTATGATAACCTATTTAAGATTATGTATAAATTTTAATTCTATATGCTTTCGTATGAACTATGAAATTAATCTAGAATATCTTTAAAAAAATTCACTTATTTGGAGTTAGTTAATTTCATTAAATTAGTTCATGTGAATTGGTTATTTCTATTATTTTATTTATTTGAATTCTATAGTGTACTACTTCACATTGTTGTATATGTGAATCGAATTATATTAAAAAAAGGTACCCAAAATATATTATTATATAATGATCACATTGTTGTATATGTGATAAACATAAGATATAATATTATTTAGTAGTATTTTATCACATTGTTGTATATGTGATACACATAAGACATAATATTTTTTGATAGCGTTTTATCACATTGTTGTATATGTGATACTTCTTTAATAGCGTTCTACCACATTGTTGTATATGTGATACACATAAGGTATATTCTTTGATAGCATTTTATCACATTATGGCATATGTGAAGTTTTGTAACCTTTAAAGCGCTTATCAATTTTATTATTAATTTACATCTAATATAATTATTTTCTGTCATGTAGATGTCGAATCTTGCAAAGCAAAGCTCTTGATGTGAGCAAAAATAATTATTTATCATGGCAATGGATGCAAAGTTGCAATTGTAGTCCAACAAGCTTGATGGTACTATTAAGAAGAAAAATAAAAAAAGTTTTGAAGCCAAAGTCAAGGCTTTGATTTAATTTTTCTATGATATCATACCCATGAGATATAAAGACAGAATATCTATGTGAGAATGATCCATTGAATTTCAGGACATCTCTAAATGATAGATTTGACCACCAAAGGATGGTAATCCTTCTGACTACTCAAAATGAATGGTTGAATCTAAGATACGATGACTGTAAAAATGTTAAATAATATAATTGTGCTCTGTTTAATATTATTTCTTGTCTTAGATTGTGTGGAGAAAAGTAACAGAGACTCAAATGATTGAGAAAATCCTTTCCATTTTTTATGCAACATCGTGAAAAATATTTCATAAGATACTTTTAACCGGTGACTGTCTCATTGTAGCAGAGGCAAATAGCAAAGTTCTCATGAAAAACCACAACTCTAGACCAATTGGGTCAATGGAAATTCTTGGAACAAATGCCAACAATTTTGGAATTAACAGAGGTCGTGGTGGAGGACGTGGGAGAGGGAATAAAAAAAATTTATGGAAGATATGGTCATGATTATCAACCTTATAAAGGTGGAAGCGGTGTTTCACAAAACAATAAATGGAACAAGTGGACAACACACTCTAAAGGGAATTCAAATCCTCAAAATAAACAAATAAGAATTGTTTAGATCCTATTTTTTGAGGATCAAAACGGAAAAGTTACAAACGAACAGTTTGAGGAGATGCTTGAAAATCCACCTTCCATTGAATGAGCACTCGGTCAGTTTATGTTTATTTCAACTACTTATAAACTATTTAAATTTGATGTCATGTTCTATTTTTGGTTTTCATCATAGAATGTCTAGGCCATGAGAGTTTTGTTTTATTGAAAAAAATATTATAAATTTGGAGCTACATTTCTATAATATGATATTATCATTTGAAATGCTTAATTTTTCTTATTATACTTATGCTAGCTACAATATATAAGTTCACAATATTTTTATTTTGCTTCATGGAGAAGTAATGCTTGTCGTAAATATGACAAAGATAGACATTGATTTAAGCAATGTCGAGCTACTCAACAAGAGATTCAGAGATTCAAAGAATCCAAAAAAAATGACTTAGATATGTGTTTGGTAGATAGTGTTACAACACATATGATTTTGAAGAATCAATTTTTTTTGCCAAAGTTAGTATTTGACAGGGCCGGCCCTGGCCCAGGGCGGCCAGGGCGACCGCCCAGGGCCCCATGAAATTTGAGGGCCCAAAAAAATTAATTTAACTGTATATATATATTAGTAATCTTATATTGAAAATAGAACTAATATATAATATAATCCTCCTTTATCACAAAACATTTGTGGTGTAGTGGTAGTTTGTTATACTTGTACACAAGAGATCCTAGGTTCTAGCCTTGGCTATATCATTTTTTAGTTCCATTTTTTTATATTATATATTGGCCACATTTTGAAAATTTGTCTAAGGTCCCCATTAACTCAGGGCCGGCCCTGGTATTTGACATGCATAAAGTGCTAACAATAGCTGGGCCAGCCCATATAATTGAGAATTTTGGAAGAGCACACATCATGTTACCTAATGGTACTCAAATCTATTTGCAGAATGTGTTATATTCAAGTAGTTTCAGAAAAGAATTTGTTAAGTTTCAAGGATATATACAAAATGGGTACCATATTGAAACTCGAAATGATAACAACAAAGAGTCATTATGTAGCACATCTAATGTTGGGAGCAAAAGGCTCACATTAGAAGAATTATCTTATTTTTTGGTGGGTTTATATTTCACCACCATTGGCATAACTGAATCTAATATGAATGTGGCAAAATATAAAGCTAATGATCATGTCTTATATAACATTTGGCATGACCCTTTGGGTCATCCGGGACAAATTATGTTCAATCGGATCATTGATAATCTTTGTGGATATTTATTGAAAAATTACGATATTGGCTTATCGAAGAATCACCTACTTGTTCCTTGTTTGCAAGGGAAGATTATAACTAGACCATCTTTCCTAAATTTAAGAATGAATCTCCTACTTTCTTGTAAAGAATATAAGGAGACATTTGTGGTTATATTCACCATATTAGTGGTCCTTTTTAGATATTTTGTGGTACCATAGATGCATCTACTAGATGGTCATATGTTTGTCTAATGTCTATTAGAAATCTTGTATTTTCTCGTCTTTTGGCCCAAATTATTTAACTTATATTTCAGTTTCATGATAACTTGATTAAGTCAAGTTTTATTATTATTGTACATTATTAGGAATTGGGTTAGCTGAGTCATGTATTAAACGTCTCAAACTTATAGTTGGACCTTACTAATGCAATCAGGTTTGCAAATTGAGGTTTGGGGACATGATATTTAATATGTTGCATCTCTAGTTAAATTTAGATTCATTGTCTTCCATATCTTTTCATATATACAACTTGTTAGTGGTAAACAACCAAATATTTCATATTTTAAAACGTTTGGATGTACAAATATATATCCCAGTTCCATCTCCCAAAAGAACTAAGAAGGATTCCCAATTATGTTTGATAAATATACATTAGTTTTGAGTTTTCTTGCATAGTAAGGTATTTAAAAATCAGTGACTGGTGATGTCTTTACTACAAGATTTGATGAGAGTCTTCCCGCCGTTAGGGGGAGGTAAGCCACAAATTGTTCATATAGAACAAATTATTGCTAATTAACGGCGTGAATTGACATGGAATACGCCTACTCTATCTCATCAAGTTCCAAGAACTCCACAATGTGATTATGAGACAAGAAGAATGATACATTTGCAAGAAATTGCTAATCAATTACCTCATGCATTTAATGATGTCGCAAAGGTAACATGATCACATGTGGCAGCTATGAATGTGCCGGCCATAATCATTGTTCCAATTGGACAACATCCAAATAAAGCGGCAAATAAATATACTACTACACGTCAAAATCGTGGTAGACCTATAGGTTCCATGGATAGTGCTTTTAGAAAGAGGAGAGCTAATAAAACATATTATCCTGATAAAAGTCCAATAGTGGCCGGAGCTCCGAAAACAAATAATGAATTTGTGCATGTTTCCAAATTCACTGAAATACCTCTGGATGCCTCTAGAGAGGCACAGGTACCTGAAAATGAAGAGATCTCGATATTCCATGTATGTTCAGTGAATTATGGAATAGAAAAGTACTTGTCATCGATGACATATTTAGCTATGTAGTAGCTACTGAAATATCAAAGGACAACGATGATTGTGAAAATAAACCACGTAGTATAAATGAATGTAGACAAAGAAAAGATTGGCCAATCTGAAAAGATGTTATTCAAGCAGAATTAAAATATTTAAAAAAAACGTGGTGTGTTTGGACCTATAGTGAAAACACCAAAGGGCATAAACCATGTTAATTTTAAATGGGTGTTTCATGAGAGAACGAAATGAGAGAAACGAAGTTGAAAGATACAAAGTCCGACTTGTAGCACAAGATTTCTCTCAAAAATCTGGAATTGATTACGTTGAGACATGCTCTCGAATTAAGGATGTCATTTTAGATATCTAATTAGTCTCGCAGTTTCTAAAAATCTTGATATAAGATTATGGATGTTGTAACTGTATATTTGTACGGAGACTTAGATACTGACATCTATATAAAAATTCCAGAAGGATTTACAATGCCAAAGACTAAGTCTAAAGGGCATGTGTTCAAATTAGACGAGCATTATATGGATTAAAATAATCCGAAAGAATGTGGTATAATCGTCTTATTATATATTTGACCAAGGAATGATACAAAAATAGTCAAATTTACCCATGTGCCTTCATTAAGAAATTCAGAAATAGATTCTCGATAGTAGCAGTATATTTGGATGATATAAAACCTGATCAGGTCTCCTACAGAATTGGAGAAAACTGCAAACTATTTATTATGAATTTGAAATGAAAGACTTGGGAAAAGACAAAGCTTGGTCTCGACTTGCAAATAGAATGAAGTTCCAGTGGAATATTAGTTCATCATTCCTGATATATTGAAAGAATTTTAAACCGAGTCAGAATGAATAAAGTACATCTACTAAGTACACATATGGTTGTACATAGGTTGGATTTGGATAAATATTCATTACGACCAAAGAGATAAGATGAAAAAGTTCTTGGTCCAGAAATGTCGTTTTTAAGTGCTATTGGAGCACTACTATATCTAGCCAATGCACAAGATCAGATATTGTATTTTCTGTTAATTTATTATCTAGATATAGTTTTTGCACCTATACTTAGACATCGGTATGAGGTTAAACACATATTGAGATATTTTTATGGAACAACTAACATGAGATTATTTTATAAATGTGATTCCACTAACAATTTTTGTCTAGTTGGTTGTACAGATTCAGATATTTTTCTGACCCTCATAAGGGTTGCTCCCAAACAGGTTATGTGCTTATTAATAACCATACAGCTATATCTTGACTACCAACAAAGCAAGGTTCAGTAGCAACTTCCTCTAACAATGCAGAATTAATTGCATTACAAGAAGCAACAAGAGAAAGTATGTGCTTGCGATCAATCATTCATCATACAAGAGTAAATTGTCAACTACTCACAGTTACAGATGAGCCTACAATAATATTCAAAGATAATACGGCTTGCATTACACAATTCCGAGAGGGATTCATCAAAGGAGATCGAATAAGCAACTTCGACCAAAATTATTTTATGCACATGAGCTCCAAAGGACGAAAGTGGTCAAACGAAGTCAAGCAAATCCATTATATCGAGGAGGAGTATGAATCATGAAGAATATTTTTGAGTTTTGCGCGTTGTACTCTTTTTCCTTGACTAAGATTTTTTTTACTGGATTTTTCTTAGTAAGGTTTTAACGAGACAACAAATGCGCATACACCACCAATTATTAATGGTGAATATTCAGGGGGAGTGTTGTAAATATGGATAATTCACATTATTATTTGGTGTACATAACCTATGTCTTTTGGTTATCCATAACCTATGACATTTGGTTATGCATAACTTATGTCTTTTAACATTTCTCCTTTAACTATCATGATGATGTTAAACCTCCATTGTAAACCTATATAAAGGACTCTTCTCAAGATAATTGAGACAATTGAATGAAGAAATAATTTTTTTTATTTTTCTATCTCCATATTTTTTACTTTATAATACTATAGTAAATTTTCTGCAACAAATATAGTGCGGTTAGTAGTAGTTTTTTTTATCTTTTCTTCAAGTAATGTCCACACTTACTATGTTGGAGTTGTGCATTAAAAAAAATCAGTTACATAGTACAAACATATTAAAAAGCACTTGTTTGGTGGGTGTCCTTGCAAGAAAAGAAAAGGAAAAAAAAATACAAAAAATAACCCCAATCCCTTCTCCATTGGCCGGGTAGCCCTACCGCCGGCGTCTCTCTTCTTATTCCTCTCTCTCTCTGGAATTAGGGTTTCTGTTGCTTCTCTCTCTCCCTCTACTCTCTCTTTCTCTATAGAATTAGGGTTTCCGGGAGCTATGGAGATGGCGTCGAGGTCGAGCAGGGGATTCCACGAAGACGTCCAGGAAGACGAAGACAACTTCGGCAGGAGGGACAGTTCCTTCCAGAAAGGTTTACTCTCTATTCCTTCAAAAAAATTCCCAACTTTTACTAGAAAAACACGTTTTTTAGGGATATTTTGACTTTCGTCCTACTTATCGATAAGATTTTGTACTCACATCCCATTTTTTGTGTTTATTAGACTTGCATCCCAGTTTTTGTCACGAAAAACAGTCGTCAAATATTTTTCGTGACAAAAGGTGAATGTAAGTCTAATAAACACAAAATGTAGGGTGTAAGTACATATTTCTATTAGTAAGTGGGTCGAGAGTCAAAACATTCCCTTTTTTTTACTTGAGTAATTTAAGATGGTGTTAACATGCGGTCAGATCTTTGCTAAGCTCAAGAGAAAGGAATTGTTGTTTTTGGTAATTTAGTTGGGGGTGTTGGTTAGGTTGTTTCAGAGATTGTTGTTAGCTGGGACTACACATATATGGAGTATGCTACTTACTCTGATACACATCTATTCTACTATATAATAGGAAAACTTAGATGGTGAAACTTTTGAATTCCGAAAATACCCTTACATACTTATACATACTAATCTATTCTTCTATATAATAGGAAAACTTAGATGGTGAAACTTTTGAATTCCGAAAATACCCTTACATACTTATACTAATTAAAAATAGTTCATTAATCTATTCTACTATATAATAGGAAAACTTAGATGGTGAAACTTTTGAATTCTGAAAATACCCTTACATACTTATACTAATTAAAAATAGTTCATTAATTTTAATAAGGACAACTTAGTAATTAGGAAGACTACCTTTGGTCTTCCTAAACTAATTAAGAAATGTTAAAATACGTGCAAGGCACGTGCACATATGCTAGTTATCATAAGAGTGGTTTGTTTGTGTTTATACCAGCATAAATGCACGTGCAACGCACGTATTTTAACCATCTTTTAATTAATTTTTGGAAGAGCAAAAGGCACCATAAGAGAAAATTACTTTTTTTTTAAAATTTTCTTTTCTATATGTAATTACCTAGATGTCCTCATTAAATTTAATGAACCATTTTAATTAGTGAAGTTAGGTAAGGACATTTGAAAGGAAAAAAATCACGGTAAAGCCAACTTTATATATATACACACACACACTAGTATATATGCATGTGCTTTGCACATATTTTAACCGTCTTTTAATTAACTTTTTCTGTACATGGGAGGAGCAAAAGGCACCAAGAGCAAACTACATTTCCTTAAATTTTTTTCTATACGCAATTATCTAGCTGTCCTCATTAAATTTAATGAACAATTTTAATTAGTAAAGTTAGATAAGGGTATATTTGGAAGAAAAAATTCACGGTGAAGCCAACTTTTCTTATTTTATATACTAGTATATATGCACGTGCGTTGCACGTATTTTATAGATTATTATTAGAAAATTGTTATAGTTATTCTAATTTTTATTCAGAGCGAAAGACTAAAAGGCATCTATCTTAATTATTATAAATTTATTATTATATTAATATATCATGCAAGAGTATTTAGAAAGACCAAAGGACACCTCCCATAATTATCTAGCTGCCCTTATTAACTTTAATGAATAATTTTAATTAGTAAACATATCCAAGGCTATATTTGGAAAGAAAAGTTTCACGGTGAAGCTCAAGTTTTCTCATTATATACTAGTATATATATATGCAGGTGCGTTGCACGTATTTTATAGATTATTATTAGAAAATTGTTATAGTTATTCTAATCTATACTACTATATAATGCCAAAAGTTAGGTTTCACCATGAAAGTTTTCTTTCCAAAAATATTCTGACTTATATTTACTAATTAAAAAGATTACTTAAAGTTAATAGGGGTAACTAGGTAATTACGAGAGGTGTCTTTTGGTCTTTGCAAATAGTCTTACACACATGTATAAATCTATACTACTATATAATGCCAAAAGTTAGGTTTCACCGTGAAAGTTTTTTTTCCATAAATATCCTTACTTATATTTACTAATAAAATAGATTACTTAAAAGTTAATAGGGGTAACTAGGTAATTACGAGAGGTGTCTTTTGGTCTTTGCAAATAGTCTTACATACATGTATAAATCTATACTACCATATAATGCCAAAAGTTAGGCTTCACCGTGGAAGTTTTCTTTCCAAAAATATCCTTACTTATATATACTAATTAAAAAGATTACTTAAGGTTAATAGGGATAACTAGGTAATTACGAGAGGTGTCTTTTGGTCTTTGCAAATAGTCATACATACGTGTATAAAATAATAAAATAATAGTAATATAATAATAAGTTTAGAATAATTAATATTGATGACTTTTAGTCTTCCTAATAATAATATACTACTATTATTTGCTCTTTTCAAGTAGCATAAAATACGTACAACGCACGTGCACATATACTAGTTTTATTAAGAGCGGAAGACTAAAAGGCAACTATCTTAATTATTCTAAATTTATTATTATATTAATATATCATGCAAGAGTATTTAGAAAGACCAAAGGACACCTTCCATAATTATCTAGTTGCCCTTATTAACTTTAATGAATAATTTTAATTTATATATATATATATATATATATATATATATATATATATATATATATATATACACACCAGAAGTCGTGCACGTACGTTGCACGTGTCTTTTGTCTATAATTTTTTCTCACTTTTTAAATGTATACTTGTGTGACAAACCTATTTTGAAATAGTATAAAATATTTTGAAGTAAATTATTTTTGAGATGGTGAACATTTATTGTAGTTGCAAGTGTTTAATTATTAGTGGTTAGTAATTATGTTAGTTGGGAGGTGTGTAATTGACATGTTTACCCCTAGCTTATATATATATATATATATATATATATATATATATATATATATAAAGGTTGGAGAAGGACATTTTTGGAACATTAAAGTTTCACTGTGAAGCCTAAAACTTTTTGCATTATACTAGTCACATCCATGTGTTCTTTACACAACTAATTTTCTTCAAAAATCTCTTGTTTTTAGACAATATAATCGATACAAAAAAACCCTCTAACATTGTTGAAAAATTCGTTAGAAATTTAAATTGTATTAAAATAGTTTATATGATTTGAATATATTTTAATTAGCATTCGTTGTAGGTATGTTTTAGGACTTTGTATATATGTTTAGTTAGATAATATTGAAATAATTTAAATAATGATTTGAATATATTTTATGTTTGTATGTGTGTAAACTAGAGAAGAATTCTTACCAAATCCAACAATAACTGCATCATTTCAAAAATTAATTATTTAATTCTTATATTACCACTTGATCTATAACTTTGTTTAAGTTCACCGAATCACCCAGATCATGAATCCGCCAATTTTGGTTTCACAGGATCATAAATGCGGTTCCTGGGGAGGTGGGGGATAAGATTAACTTTGTATATAGTTAATTTTGCACTTAAATACATCTTGAAAGGTCAAATAATTGTGTACCGAACTTTAATCCACCACCACAATCATCTTTCTCATTCCTCCTCCCAAAACCATTACCCACCTATGTTACACGGTTACTCCTTGGGAGGACCATATCCGTGCCCGTATTTGCATCTGACACGTATCAGACACCATACTTCTTGACACTCCTGTCAGATGTGGCATGCCCATGTCTGGGCTCCAAAAGGACCCAAAATATAAGTGATTTTGGCATAGATGTCATTGTGCCGAACATAATTGAGATATTAGAAAGTAACATTTGTTTGCAATGAATCATTTATAGAACTTTTTTGAACTTAGTTACCGTCCAAACATGCTTATATAAGTGTTCAAAAATCGGATGACTCACCCGACTAATCGAACTCGGGCCAAGCCCACATTGGAAAAATACTATTCGAATCGGACAACCCGATCAATGGGGGAAAAAAATGAGTTCGGACGATTTTTAATTATCCAACCTGATTAAACTTTTATTGGATTATTAAAACAATGGTGAATGTTTAAGAACCTAAATCTAACCAGCTCTTTTAGTCATATAAGCCACATTCATTTTCTCTCCCTTACCCTTTCGAGCCGGCCCTAGAAAGGAGGGAGAAAAGAGAAAATCCTAAGGCCTCGTTTGGTTCGCGGAATGGAAGGGAAAGGAAATCAATTCCTTGTCATTTCCTTTCCTTTGGAAAATTATAATTCCCATTGATTTTCTTTCCGATGTTTGGAAATGCCAAGGGATTTGGAAAGGAAAGTGAATACTTCGAAGTGGGAAAGTAATTCCTTGCTTGGATGGATGGAATCACTTTCATCTCTAATTTTCCTTCCATTGGGAATCACTTTCCTTTCCTCCTCAGTTCCTTTGGCACCCAAACATAGGAAAGTACTCACTTTCCTTTCCCAACCAGATGATTCCGCGAACCAAACGAGGCCTAATTCTCATATAGATGAGACTTATTTCACGTGCTTTATTATTCTCTTGTTATTTATTCATTCTAGTCATTGGTTTTGATACTTTGAGTTATGTTTGTGATTATTGTCTCATAATTGTTAGTGTTAAATAATATAATTTGACATATATATGGTCATATGTCTATATGTAATTTTTCTTTTTCTTTTTTCGTTTAAAAATTATCGTGTATCGAGTAATCCGATTAATCATTGAGTCATCGGGTTACTCATTCAATGGTCCTAGACTTAGTGAGGAATGAAACCGAATACTTTATGCATATAAATATGTTTTCATTTGTACATATAAAAGTTCCATGCCATACCCATATTCAAAATTTTCTAAAATGTCGTATTCCTAATCCGTACTGTGTTAGTATTCAAATCTGTATTCGTGTATGTGCAACCCAGTAACGCACCACACCATCTTCTTCCTCCCCTCCCCTCCCTTCCCCTTGTTGGCCTTGCTGCTAAACAGAAGTCGTCTTCGTGGCACTGGTTGACCCCCACCATTCATGGGGGTGGATGGGTGGGTGGAGAAAGAAAAATAACGGGTGTATGACTATTATATTACATTTTTCGTTCACAATTTTCATTTATTCATGGTACTAAAGTGATAGAAGTAACGAAGGTATTGATGTGAACAAAACATATTTCATGGTGTTAAAGTGAACACAGGGAAAAGTTCATCATGGAGAACAAGATATGGTTATGCGGTGGTAGTATGGTACTTCAATTGTGTCTTCTTGATATCATATAGTCATCTGTTTTTTTGTGGCCTTCTCTTTTTGCAGTGGATTTGACCGTGAAGGTAGATGGGAAGAATTCTGATCAGAAGCAGCCGAGCACGCCACGATCAAAGCATTCTGCCACGGAGCAGCGCCGAAGAAGCAAGATTAATGACAGGTCAGGGGATTTTGACAACGATTACATGCTATATGTTTACTACAATGTTGGGAGATTGTAGACAATATTGTTATTGTTTTACACACAGGGAAAGACCCTCATAAAAGTTCATAGCAAATTACATTAATTTATGGAAATATATATTCTTCCAATATTCTGAATCAGATTGTCATCGACATATCAAACTAAAAGCTCTCATTATTGGAAAGTCTTTTTCCTCCACTTTTGAGTCTTTGACTCAGCCCATGAGCATTTAATGTCAATCTCTCTTGTTGCAATTTACTATGTACGAGAAGGTAAAGCAAGCTCTTTTGGGCATTAATCGTTCCCTCCACCTGAAGATCTGTGAGACTGGGATGCTGCAGAGTTCTTTCAGCATTCACTGATTGTTGCTCATTTTGATCTGTTCAACTGTCTTCATCTGCAAATCGTGTCAGTCTTTACTGAGGCATTCTTAGACAACCTCATCAGGTGGTATTTGATATAAGAATATGAGCCACTATATTAGGGATTAGGAAATCACCTTAACCTCAAATTTCCTCCATATTGTTTTGTCCTAGATTGGTTTGTAACTGTCCCCCAAAGTTTAGCCTTTTCTTATTCTGTGATAGGGATTAGTAGAACTGCCACTAGCTAATGAACTTTGGAGTTCTTTTTCCTATTATCTATAAGAGAGTAAGGCAAACAAAATTGGTAACCAAGCAATCATGCATTGAAATAACAACGAACAAACAACACAAAAGCTACAATCATAATGTATACTAACTTCATGGTGCATCGCAGGTTTATTCTAAGGATGTTTAGTTCAAACAGTTAATAAATTAATTATTAAATGAGATGGATTATAAGTACATAATATGAGTTAGCGAACAGAATTATAGATGGTGCATAGCGAGGCAACAAATGCACCTAGACACAAGGTGCCACATGTGTCGTTTAAGGTGCACATTCTATTGATCTATTTAAGAATATGTTTAAATATATAAAAAAATTGATATACCTTCTTAGTTAACAGTTGTTTATAGAATTAAAAGAGATGTATTTTGTTTAAAGAAAATTTGGTAAAAGAAACTCCCCTGAGGAGCATTCCTGAACTTTCATGGCGACGATTCATCTGTAGAGGAGGATCGGGGATGGTGCAACGGGTTTGTTGGATGTGGAGAGAGTTGGAAAGGAAGCAGAAAAGTTGTAAAATACTTGAGATAAAAAAAGCTGCAAAATAGAAAAAAAAAAAAAACTCGCCTAAGGAGGTTACTGGACTTTAGCAATCGTGGTTAGTCTATAGAGGAGAATCAGCGGCAAAGATGAAAAAGGGAAATAAATAACAAATAGAAAAATAAACTAAAAATAGGAAAATAAATGAAAAGCATTGTAAATTGAAAAACTAACCTAAGTCCCTCGTTCGACAACAGATTCAATATAGTGTCTGCAATGACTGGTAGACGTGTAGGAGGGTCAACAACAATTGTTGGAGAATTCAAAAAGTTGGTTGAAAGACTAAAGAGAGGTTGAGAGAGAATTGGAAAATTAGGGTTTTAAGGATCATGGGTTAGTGGATTAGGAGAAGGTATGGGTTAGTGCGTTAGAATAGGGTACATGTTACAAACTTTGTTATGATTGGGTTAAAAAAAAAAAAACCTAAAACTTCTTATTGTTTCTCATGGAACGTTGCTTGGATGCACCTTGCGCCATCGCGTATCTGAGGTTTGAAAAAGTGTATCCCTCTCCCAGTGAGGGGCCTCGGCTGCGCCACTCCTCGCGCCTGTGGCATGTGCGCATTGACTTGAGAACACTTAAATTCTGTTATCCAGATATTTTAAAATCATATACCCAAATTCCAAATCCTGTTTAATCCCAAAACTGCTTAACTACCGAACCCGACTGATTCAAAACCGTTGAAGCCCTCCGAAAATGCTGATCACGATACTCATAAAGAGGGTCCGTTTCTGATACTCTGAACCTTTTAAAATTACTAAACCAGGTCCAAAACTATACTGTTCAACATTTGTTTTCTGATTCATAGCTGTGATCAAAAAAGGAAAAAAGGAACCACTCCTTGTTCCTGTTCTAGTCTGATATTTAGCTTTTTGTTTGGATGTTTGTGGAAATTACATAAGCTTATTGTTAAATGCTCTTGGAGGAAAATGTGCAACCATGCCATAAAAGCATAGCGTTCGGTTGGACTACATATGTGTGTGTGAAGGGCTGTTTGGTTACTCGTAATTGGAAATGCGATGCAAGTGATGCAACATTGGCTGTAAATACAAATATACTGTTTGGTTGTGACTTTATGATATTGAATAAATTGAGAATGAGTGTATTGCAATAAATGTTGTCGTAAATGGTGTGGCGGCCAAAAATTGAGAATGAGAGGAAATCATGTAATAAATATTCTTGTAAGTGGTGTTGCAGTCAATTTGGCCACAACAAAAGTCGCGGTAGTTGCAGGAGTTGATTTAACATTTGTTGCACAGATTCCCCCATTCATTGAATCAAACATTTGAAATGATGTAAGGTGCAATAAGTGTTCCCAAACACCTCCTAAATAGTATATAATAAGGAAATAATTTACAATGAGCATAAATACAAATGTACAGCTACTTATATTTGGTGTAGAAAGGATTTTCGATGGAGCAACAAACACAAAAATAGCTACTTACGATGGATGAACACAAAGAAGGATGAGTAGAGGTTACCTCTTGTCCGTTATACTTTGAATGCATTTGGGAGTTGATATTGCGATCCTCATTGAGGATACCTCCAATTTGTACTTGCTTCAGAGATTAAAATACAGTTTGATATCCTGAAAAGTCATGTTGAGAAAGGCTCAGTTGTTTAACAACAGCTTATGCTGCACTTTTAAAGAACTATTTCCTACATTATTTTGTCTTGTTAAAATACTTATTGCAATGGTGCTTGTATGCCTTTGAAAATATCCATATGATTCATCTAGACTCTTTATAGTCTAGGGGAACTTGGATGATGTTCTTGGTTGCATGAGCTTAAAGTGCATATGCATATCCAAAAGGTAGATCTATCTACATACCAACTTGCCGCCTAGGTTCCATGGCATGAACCTTTCATGCTCATAGTTATCTTGGCTAGGACTTTGGCTCTAACATAGAGGGTTGCCGTCAGGTTGACCGTCAGTCATAAAACTTTGTCAAATATTTCATGGAGCTTTGTTATGCTTCATACCCGACCCCAATATGATGGGAGAAGACTTGGATGATGTTGTTGTTGATGATGAAAATATCCATATGATTAGTGAATGAATCTCCATTAATTTGTTTACATGTAGAAAAGATATCCAAAAGAGTTAAAAAGATCCCATTCTCATGCTAGTGATTATAGGCTATAGACAATACTTTGTCAACTAAATATTTGTTAGAAAATGTAGAAATTAAACTAAAGAATGGTTCATATATAGCAAAGATTTGCAAATTAATTATGGTTGGTTCCCTGGGAGTGTAACAGAAGGCTTTCTCACGAAGTCAGTGTAGTGACATGGAGGCAGTAGGCAATATAGACAATGTATAACAACAGAGTTCAGTTTTTTCATTTGAGTGAGAAATGAGAATGTGCCAACTTGATGCAGATGTGCTTGATTCCTAAATGCCTTTGAACTTTTAAGTATGATATTTTCTTCAGGTATTTTTCTGTAAAGGTTACTTGGAATTAAAAAGAAGTAACTCTTCATACTTTCTTTCTATTTAGTACCTTTGATGGTTTTTCTATAGTCTACCCTATATTTTGTGAAGTTTCCGTAATGAAATATGTGTTTTGCTAGTATTTCTATATTTATTTTTGAAACCCACCTTGTTTTCATTAGATATTTGTCATCATTTATTTTGAGAATGGTAGTGTTTATCTCCAAATTTCATTTTCTTCTGAAATTCCATTGCCATTGGTCCATGTACGACTAAATTTTAGCATAGCTAGTGTGGATAATAAAGACTATCAAATCTCCTAAAATTTAGTCCTACATGGACCATGCAAGGAAGTTGCACAGTTGCAAAGTTTATGCAAATTTGGAGACAACCCTATCATTTCTTCTTAATTTTGGACCCTATGTTGTACTGGCATGGCGAGGGTGACATGTAGACAGCACCGACTATCTAGTGTCATGTGTATTAGGTGTGGTGGAGATTTGTCCTACATGGACACACCACCAATCCTTGGATAGTCCATACTTTCCTAGATTTGGTGTAAATCCGTAACAACTGTATGCAATTTGGATATCCATGTGAACACGTTTTTTATAACTAGAAATAACTTAATTGCTAGTACTTGAGATCTATCTCTATTGCAGGTTTCAGATACTTAGAGACCTTATACCACATAGTGATCAGAAAAGAGATAAAGCAACATTCCTTTTAGAGGTACAATGTGTCATCCAGATACTAATTAACAGCTGCCCAATTATTTGCAATTCATTTATTGTGAATTTTGTTTGTTTTAATTCCACATGCCTGCAGGTTATTGAACATGTCAGGTTTCTACAAGAGAAAGTGCAAAAGTATGAATCATGCCCGGAAATGCCATGGGTAACTTGTTCTCTTGACATATACTTTTGAACAGTGGTGCTTAGCCATGTACATGCATGTATGTGTGCACGGGTAATTTTGAAATTTAACGTACAACCTTTAGTAATAAACAAGATCACGGTATGTCAAAGTGAGAAACAGCATCACTGGTCTCTCAAATTTTGCCACATCTGTGAGCTAACTTTTAGTAGACCACTGCGCTTGTATATTTAGCTGTGTGAGTGTGCAAACATAACTGTAGCTCCATGTCACGCACAAGATTTTTCGCTCCACGGAGACGACTTTGCGCAGCCTATCATGCCAGGGGATTATTTTAGAAAGCCTCCAGAATACTGTACAGTTGCATGGGCTCTTTAGGAAGATTGCTTGGATATTCCTTGGAATCTTCTTAGAACATTCTTTGTATCTAGAAACTTCTTGAGAACTCCTACTGTTTCTAGAAGGCTAGATATTTTATTGGTTATAGATAATTCTCATAATTGCTTTGTGAATATCTAGTTTCTAGATAGTTCTAGCCGTTAGATTTATGACACATCACATCATTTTGGCCAGCCATGTAAAGCCCTTGTTGCTTTATAAAGGGGGGAGGGCTCCTTTGTTCCTCATCACCTAAAAGTTGTAATCTTCTTTCTTTAGCATAGTGAAGTTTTTCAACTATTCAATTATTTTCTCTTTTGCTCCACATTTTCTCATTCTTGCTTAGCGACCTAGCTAAGTCTTGGGGGAAAGGCTTGCACTGGTGTTGGAGGAGGAAGTGCGTGCACCGCACGGAGCGAGGTGTAATCTAGAACACTAAGTCCGTGACATCCAGCTCCCAACATTTGCCCGTTCAGCTGGTCAAGTACTTAAAAAGTTCATATTATATTCATCTTGATCTGATCTAACCTTGAATTATTTTATTAAGATGTAAAATGCTCTAATAACTAGAATTTCTCTTTAATATTTGATGCTCTAATAACTATATAGTCACTGAACTGGCATACTGTATATTTTAACAGTCAGAATATTTTCTTTATCTTCTAGTCACAATGCAGTCTTAGTAGCTGTCTTGATGTCCAATTCTGGTCTCTATTGCAATAGACTTTTGGGAACTTGTTATTTCCAACAATTCTTCAAACAGTTGTAATCTGGATCTATACAATTATTACATATAATAGTTTTGAAAAGAGTTTATTGATCCTCTCTTTGCTTTTTTGGCAGGTAAAGACATTTTTTAGATCCTTATGGAAAAATGCACAGGTATTTGTCACTGAGAATTCTTAGAGGGCTTAAATCACTGAAAAATTAGAAGTTAGAAATTATGACCAAATACGTTTTACATATACTTAATTGGAACTGTTTCTTTCTTATTGCAGAACAGCACACACGGCTGTGGAGATGCTTTAACTGACCCTCAGTTGGCCATGAAAAATGGTCTTGCTCCCCCAGGATATATGTTATCTGGAAATGACAATAGAGTGCCTATTCCCCCAGAAATGCTATCAAATTTGCAGAATCCTGCAGAGTCTGATGTGAGTTCCTTTTGCTACTTACAAAGCCATGGAGGTACTTTCTAGTTTCCTAAGTAATGCAGCTTTCTTTGCAGCCAAACTTGTATGCCTCTATTGGAAGGGGAACTGGTTTTACCCGAGCCTCAGCAGAGGTTAATTTCTGATTCAGATAACGTGGGTTCTCAGTCAGAGTCTCAATGGCATAGACAATACTGTCCGGTTGATTGTATTGTCAGTAGTGATATGTTGGATGAACAGGAAGAGCTTACCATTGATGAAGGCACAGTTAGTGTGTCAAATACCTACTCTCAAGGGTGAGTGTCCACTGTTTTGAGGTTACAGTCACCTTTTATACTGGAATGTATTACGTGCTGTTAGATTACAGTCAGCAACCATATAAATTATAGAGATATCTCTCTGCATGCTGAAATTTTAGAGGATTTCCCCAAGCTATTCCTGATGCATTTGTCTTGCTGCGGTGCAAATTTAAAATTACATATTGATTGTCATGATGCATGTCAAGATATATTGCCATGGCTTTTATTGTTTTATTGGATGGGTTTAAGAATCTTTCATAACTTTTCTCTTTTATCTATTTTTATAATCTATCATTAGCTTGTATGAATTCGTTTGTACTTTAGTGTGTGCATGTTTGAAGTTTGACTTTCCCTGGGAATCTTTCTGATTCGTGCATTTTGAATGTGAAAATGGTCAGCGTCTTAATATTCCCATTCCTTGGGGTGGTTGAAGTTTAGCAGGTTATTCATAATTCAGTGGTTTAGTGTTATGCAGGCGACTAGAAATATGAAACTCCAAACTTCTAACATGTATTTCTTTTTTATGGTTAAATGTTGACCAGGTTATTAGCTACACTAGCACAGTCACTAGAGAGCTCAGGTTTAGATTTGTCAGAAGCCAGCATCTCCGTGCAGATAATTTTGGGGAAACGAGCAAGAAGATCCGCTATGACCACTTCAAGTGCTAAGGTATGCTTTTGTATATTACTTTAGATTTTTATTCACGGACCTGTACCACACTTATTCTTCAGACTTCTTACTTTAATCATTGGATGAGACCATTGTTCCTCTTGCTTGCCTGTTACTGTCATTACAACTTCCATGATTCCACTTTGCTTCTAAGGTTAAGTGTACATTTTCAAAATTTACTTTATAAAGAAACTTAATCATTTAGCTTCTTCCACTTGCCGAGGTATATGCTCGAACTGATCAATACTCAATTGACAAAATTGCTCACAATAGTAGATAGTTTCAGCCCAAAGCTTTATGCAAATCAAACTTAATCCACAAACCAATATCTCCCTTATTTGACTTTCCCTTGCAACGCGACTAGAGCATGTTCTCCTCCCTTTCTTCCCCCTCTTAGGTGAATCCTGAAGATATGAACTTGAAGTCTGGCAATGAATCCAATGACTTCTCATATCCTAGAAAGGTATATTATGTGAAAACGATAGAATTTGAGGGAACATTATATAGAATTTGTAAAGTAGTTAAAAATAGTTTAATATAGAAATGAGATAGAATTCAACTCAAGACCTCCAAGTTAGACTGCTCCTATTGATTTACCAAGTGAGCCACCATTTAGTTCTAAAACTTTTGAAGACACATATTTTATAGGCTAATTTGCAACTAAATATCCCGAATTTTCACATTTTTCACAAGTAAATATCCTGAACTTTCTTTATTAGCAACTAAATACCATGAACTATTGGGCCGTTGGCAAGGGAAAGTTCAGGGTATTTAGTTCAAATCAGCCTAATTTATAGGACAAACAAAACAAATAAGCTAAGTTATTTCTCCTCCTAAGCTGGAGTATATCGCTACTGAAATGAACCTCTTTTGGCAAAGGCTTCACCAAGCTTCACATCTTCGAGCTTAGGCCCACCTTTACATATTTCTTTACCTATGTTTTTGCATCTCGCATGAAAGCAGCAGGCAGCATTATAACAACCGAATTAGTATTTTAAGTTTTTAGCTAAGAGATCAAGCAAGTATATCAGAAAAAGGGAGTTCTTCTTTGAATAGAAGATCTGGGAATAGGAACCTCCTACCAAGGGCAACTGGAGAGGCTGCCGCCCCCTCGGCCTAGGGTGCGGTTGTCCCTGCTACTAACTATCATGTCACATAGTTGAGATGTCTATAGGCTGCATACATGGAATAAAGTATGCAATAAACCTTTTGTCAATCACATAGTAGTTCTTGCTTTTTGTATGAAGGTACTATCGTAAGGGCCACTAACGGATTGTAGATTTAAACTAAACTGACTTGTGACAATGACTATATGTGTGCCCCTGCACCACAAGGTTTGGGTGCAGCCCTTCTACAATCACATAGTAGTTCTTGCTTATTTGTAACTCTCTTTCCAGGATTTGTACTTGTAGTGCTTCTAATGTTAATACCATGATTACCATCCTCTTTTATGAAATAAGTACTTGCTAGAGGGGTTCCTTCTTTTCTGGTTGTGCTCCTTTGCTAAGAAACACAGACCTGTAATTATTGTTAGAGAATCGTCCAAGGTCTCTAATTTGACATTTTAGTCGACTCCTCTTTTTTCTTTATTTATCATATAATTTACAGCTTAAATCACACCACATGTTATCCTCTCTTTCTTTTTCCGCCTTAAAATTTAGACTATATTCCTTCTTAACCCTTCTGGTTGTTGCTGTTTCACGCCTGGTTGTAGGACGATGATCCTTCTGGTAATCGAGCTATTGGACAGTCAATGGTGGAGAGCAGCGGCGAGGAGTCTGAACAAGCTTCCAAGAGGCATAGATCACATATTAGCTAGTATTTATAAGTTCTGACCCTCATTGTTCCATTATGGTCGCTTGTCGAATTCTGAGATGAGTTTATATGCTGGCTGACTTTGGAGATTTACTGGAATACCTGGAAACAGGAAGTTATTGACCGACTTGGCAAACGGAGAACCTGCCTTTTCTTCTTAGGCTTCTATCTGGAGGACTCGTCTGTTATAGGAAAACACCATCATGTAAATTGGGTATTTTTCTGCCTTTATACTGCGAAACAGCGACTATTGACCAGCTATTGCAATTTAACCAGTGGGGTCTTTACTTGTGATTGAACCTGACTTATTGTTCGTCTAATTTTAGACTAGAAGCGATTGAAGAAGTGTCATCAGACCCTGTTCAGTTACTGGAGGAGAATGAAATTCTAGAGAGAAAATTAGAGTTAGTGTACCCATCTCTTGTTTCTTATCTCGGGGTGCTTAAACTGTGGAGCTACATTTAGGGGTGAGCAATCGGTTTATTCAGTTCTAACTGAACCGAATAACACAAAACCGAATTAACCGGAAAACAATTAATTAGAACCGAAACCGAACCAATTTGATCCATAACCGAACCAAACCGATTGGATTCAGTTCGATTATTCAGTTTAATCGGTTGGATTTGGTTGGGCCATTTTTAATGATAACAGGTCAGACCTAAGTTGGCCTTATTAAAAAAAATGTGAATAATAAAATTTGGCCTACAGAAAACAGTAAACATACCCAGAAAAGTGCCCAAAAAAACATGTATACTGGATGATGAAGTTTAATTCACTCGACCACCACATATTGTTCCAAAACAACATTAAAATAACTAGAAATTGCTGAGAAACCCAATTTCGGGGTGGGCTTTTATGAAATGTCCACCCGCGGGATGAGTTTTATGAAATATCCAGAATTAAGTATTTGCACGTTAAATATTCCAAGATTCTCTTTAGATGCTCTGTATTTACAAAATTTGCCATTTTCATAGTTCCAAAAATACCCCTTCGCGCAAATTTGATCATATATATATAATTTTGAATTCGCAAACTCAGATTTGGATTGGAAAATTCGTATTCTTCTTCTTCTTCACGAGAAATTTGAAATCCATTGATATCATCTTTATTAGAGATCGCAAAATCGTTCGTAGTTCACTGTGGTTTTCGTCAGTCGAACGTCGATCATCCTTCATCATCATCGATCATCATCATCATCATCATCATCTTCGTGGTTTCCGGCGATTAGGTCAATTGTGGAGAGAAGATCTTCTTCTTTTCTTTTTATAGATCTTAAAACAAGGTGAGAGTTCAGATCTGTAGAAATTAATCCATCAGCTTCGTATATCTCGAAATTTATGCTGAATTTGAATTTGTTATGAAGATTATTAACTTAGAAAATGTTAGAGAGGTATTTAATCTTGTTATTTTGTGCGAATATGTCGCCTAATATGACGAAGAATTGTCATTTGTCATAGAGAAATAGCATTCTCCGTTATATTTTCACGGAGAATGACAATTACTTCTGAGAAAGATCATTCTCCGTATGTTATAGACGGAGAAAGTTCATTCTCCGTATGTTATAGACAGTTATCATTCCGTGTGTTTTTAGACGGAGAATGAGCATTATCCATAAGTTACAGACATATAATAATCATTCTCCGTTATATTTAGACGGAGAATGACTATTCTCCGTGTGCTTTAGACGGAGAATGTTATTCTCCGTTTGCTTTAGACGGAGAATGCTCATTATAAGTTAGTTCCGAACAGAGAATATTTATTCTCCGTTATTTTTAGACGGAAAATAATCATTATTAGACTATAATTTTATTGTTCTATTTGTGATCTTTTATGTTTTTATGTTATCAGGGGAGAAGGTATGGAATCAAGTTGTTTAGTTAACATTTATTTCAAGGGAGACATAGTTTCTTGCCGTGTCACACATGAAAGTACCGTGAATTTTTTAAAGAATAAAGTGTGCGATCGATGGACTTCTTTGGATCCACTTTCCTTCCGTTTCAGGTTTTTGCACTCTGATGGGACTTGAACTGTATGTTCAAAGTGATTTTTGGCTTCGCTAATTGGTTGGTGGTTTTAACGGTACTCATGATGTTAGTTTTGATCTATTTGTGGAGCAAATATACTCTCCATGTTCTTCATCAACATCTTTTCCTTGTCAAAGCTTTCACATGGGACCTTCGTTTTCCTCTTCTAGTTCTTTGAGTAGATGTTCTCCTACTGTAAAGGACAAACGAGTAGTACAATTTTATGAGGGCTCAACTGAGACAGTGAAGAAGAGAAAAATCGGATATGTGGCCTGGATCAATTACTGGTGTTGGTCAGATTTTTCTAAATGGTGTTGAAGAAGTAGAATGTTGTTAGAAAGGTATGTTTTGAATCTCGTCATCCATTCACATTTTGAAATCTGAGTCGGGAGGTATACTGTTTGCTGCAAGAATTACAAGACACATGCTTGTTTGTGGAGCTTCCATGCTATATCTATTTCGAAAGATAATCAAATTTTTGAGGTGAAGAGGTATGTGGGAGAACATAATTGTGGAGCTGGCTATATAGATAAAGGTAATCTGGTTGTTCCAGCAAAGTTTGTGAAAAGTTTGGTTAGTGACATTGTTCGGATGCATCCTAAAAAGTCCTGCAAAATCTGTTGTCGATGATTTCAAGGTTGACTACGGGTTATCTATTACATATGGGCAGGCATACCACGGAATTAGGCTGGTGCACCAGGAAATGTACGAAGATGATGTTAGATCTTACAGTGACTTGTGTTGGTATGTCAACAAGGTAAAGGAAACCAATAATGGTTCCGTTATCGACTTCCAGAAAGATGATTCATCAATGAAGTTTGAGCGGCTTTTTTCTTTCATATGGGGCTTGCGTAGAAGGCTTTCAATATTGTCAGTCCGATGCTATATTTGGATGATACTTTCCTTACAGGGAGGTTTAGAGGATGTTTGATGTC
Source organism: Iris pallida (assembly GCA_029216955.1). Classification (NCBI taxonomy): domain Eukaryota; kingdom Viridiplantae; phylum Streptophyta; class Magnoliopsida; order Asparagales; family Iridaceae; genus Iris; species Iris pallida. The sequence goes on from JANAVB010042020.1 coordinate 18,119,246, forward strand.
TGCTACAGCGAAGAATGGTAATCAACAGTTCTACCCTCTTGCATACGGTATAGTCTCAGGCGAAGATGACAACAATTGGGAATGGTTCCTTAGAAATCTAAAGAATATTGTTGGATGTAGTAGGCGTATTATTTTTCTTTCGGATCAAGGCACCGGTCTAGTTTCTGAAGTCCCTAAAGTGTTTCCTAATGATTACCATAGCTATTGCTATTATCACATGAAGAATAACATATCGTTGAAAGAGAAAGGAAATGAAAGAGTGTATCCGCATGTACTTGAAGCTTGGAGGCAAGCAGTATATGCTCTAACTCCAGGTTTGTTTATGAGACAGATATATGCACATTTTCTATGCATTTACCATTAATTTAACAAGGAGAATGACCATTCTCCGTGTCAGTAAGACGGAGAATAGTCATTCTCCGTACGTATTACACGAAGAATGACCATTCTCCGTCCTACATAGAACGGAGAATATCATTCTCCGTTAGGCTTTGAACGGAGAATGGTATTATCCGTCTTGCATAGTACGGATAATGTTCATTCTCCGTTTCCATCACACGGAGAATGGTCATTATCCGTCTTGCATAGAACGGAGAATATCATTCTCCGTTAGCTTTGAACGGAGAATGACTATTATCCGTCTTGCATAGTACGGATAATGTTCATTCTCCGTTTCCATCACACGGAGAATGACCATTCTTCGTCTTACATAGAACGGAGAATGTCATTCTCCGTTAGCTTTGAACGGAGAATGACTATTATCCGTCTTGCATAGTACGGATAATGTTCATTCTCCGTTTCCATCACACGGAGAATGGTCATTATCCGTCTTGCATAGAACGGAGAATATCATTCTCCGTTAGCTTTGAACGGAGAATGACTATTATCCGTCTTACATAGTACGGATAATGTTCATTCTTGTCACTTCCCCGTTCCCAGAATGCGTATTTTTATACATGTACAACTCATATATATATATTTAGTATTTATCATGTATTATCCTGTATTTAAATTCCTTTAATTTCATGTTAATTAATTATCTGCATTTTTCTTCCTGCTTTTATTCTCTGTTTTAGTCTTATGTGGTTCGGCCTAGGTTGGTTTTTCTCGGGTTCATGGTGGTTCACATGAACCGAACCCCACCTACCACCACCCTTTCCATTTAAAGCCCCCATCCCATTCTCTCTCCTCATAACTCTCCTTCACCAATTACTTCTTCTTCTTCTTCCTCATCACTCTCTTCCACCTACCAGGAGAAGGCAAGTACATCTTGCTTCTCCTTCACCCATTTTTATGGTTCATTTATCTTCCTCTTGTGATTCTAAGAGAGTTTACTACTTAGCATTTTTGATTTCTTTGGCTTGTTTCTTCCAGATCTAAGTTGTTGTATTTTCGGTTGTCCATGGGTTTTGATCTCCCAACCTGGCGTGCTTTTCGGAATAGATAGTTCATGTGGCAGAGCTTCTCATTCCACACCATTCTGAACCATGGGAACCTCATCTCTGGCTTGGAACGAAGGCTCCATGAGATTGGAGTTCGGGAGATTTAGTCACGCTCACGTCTTTACGTGTTAGCGTGAATTTTTAGTCACGCTCACGTCTTTACGTGCGTGCGTGAATTTTTAGTCACGCTCACGTCTTTACGTGTTAGCGTGAATTTTTAGTCACGCTCACGTTCTTACGTGTTAGCATGAATTTTTAGTCACGCTCACGTTCTTACGTGCCAGCGTGAATTTTGAGTTACGCTCACGTCTTTGCGTGCGTGCGTGGATTTCTTATCACGCTCACGCTGTGCGTGCGTGAGTTACTTATCACGCTCACGTCTTTGCGTGCGTGCGTGGATTTCTTATCACGTTTTTCACGCTCATACGCTCACGCTGTGCAGTGCAGTGAGTTACTTTTCACGCTCACGTTATGAGTGCGTGAATTACCCTTCACGCTCACGCTGTGCGTGCCAACGTGAACCACTTTTCCCGCTCACTGCTGTTTATACGCTCACTCCTACCTACTAGACTTGGCGTGACTTGTTGGCCTTAGCATAGACTTGGCGTGACTTGTTAGCCTTAGCATAGACTTGTTGGCGTGACTTGTTGGCCTTAGCATAGACTTGTTGGCGTGACTTCCTGACCTGGGTGTTTCTATTTGTTCTATAATTTATTCCTTTAATGGTGGCATGATAATTCTTCTATTATATCCTTATGCCCTTTTTATGAACTCGATAATCTGAGCATGTTAATATTTTGACTACATATGGTTGTGTAGAACGTGCCTTGTGTCTTGACTGGTTTATGGATACCCAGTAAGGCTGGAACTTAACTCTGAGAGTTATAGACTCAACCCCATTTAATACTAATTGACTTTCATGCCTTGTCACCATTGATAATAATGGTTATCTTGACTAAAATTGATCATGCGTTCCTAGTTGGAACTAAGAGACTGGCTAGTCGTCTTATTGAATTAAATGAATGAGACACGTTCATGTTATGAACTATTGTAATCGATTAGCCGATCCCGAATATTGACATACAGGCATGTGCATGCTTCAATTTATTTATTTTTCTACAAAGCAGCATGTGTACTTTATGGTCAAGGCATGATTATTCCGTGGTTAGTTTTAATTGTTGCATTACGCTATGTAAGACCTACAACCTAACTGCACGGGTATTGTTGTAGAGTCGGGCATATCGTACTTTGTACGGAAGTACTCATTCTGAATGACCATGATCCACGGCATGGAACTTCACTCAACGTAGAGACTATTAAGTTAAATAAAATAATGATGGCATGGAGAGAATGGATTCCCGAGTTCTTACATGGCAGCCCTCTTGGGACTAGTAGTGCCCGACAGGCCGGCTGGTTCCCACAGATACTGTAAACCTGCCATACGGGCAGGGAGCGGTATCTGCTTATATTATTATTGTATATTGTATATTGATGACGGGCGTCCCGCTGGGACTCGTCTAATTCATGATTGGCTGCAATTGATTGACTGGATAGACTAGCCTTGCTCGCACATAGTAAGAACTGAGGAATCCCTATTTGCATAATTCCAGGATAACTTGGGACTCACAATAGCAAGCCGTAGGAGTTGATTAGCCGTTCAAGATGATTTGTTTGTGTACTGTACCTACTCTAGTTGCCTAACTGAGATGATCAGAATGTCAGGACATGACGGGCCAACTTCTGTCCTTGTTTGGTTGGAAGGTTGGTTCGAAGTGTCGTGATGTTATGTGAATCCTAGTGGAAAGCAGAGATCTATTATTATATTCTCTTACTTACTGGTTTAATCCTTCGTATCGTGCTTCCTTGTGGTACTTGCTATTAGAGGTCTAACCTCTCTGGTTTTGCATGGCCAGATTTAGAGTCGGTTCCCGAGGACTCAGCTTACTTCTACCTCCAAGATGGTCAATACTAGAGGAATGATCGCAGGAGGACTCGAGTGGGTTCCTTACTCCACCGCTCATTTTGTTATTTGCTTTATAATTAGCCGTTTGGCACCGACATGTTAGTCGGATTGTCTTGTACTTACCTTTACATAATTGTAACTAAGTCAGACTGTAGCTGCTAATAATTATGTATACTTGTCACATCTTCTGGCTATGTTTTGTAAAGCCAGATATCAAGAATATTTTGATTTAAGCGTATGGGACGCCTTACTGCTTTATCTTACATGTTCTCTATTACTGTTTCTTGTTTGAATGATTGAGACAATAGATGTGAAGTGACCATAGTAAGACTTTCATGTAGTATGCACCCCCTCGTCTGGTTAGACAGCATTGATCGTATTATACGGTATTCATCTACCCGTACTACGTAGCTGGCTGAGTCATTCCCCCGCTCTCCAGTATTCTGGTTCTGGGGCGTGACAAGGTTTTAGTGGTGGACCATGCAGGTCTGATTTCAGACTTGTGGGGTATTTTAATAGGATGTCTCAATCACACGTGTTCCCCCCTTGATCTCATGATTCGTTATTCTCAACCCTTGCTTGACATTCCGGTATCCTTTGACTTCATTGATCCTTCATGTCCGGTTGTTTGATTGTTCTCTTGTCCCTTTTCTTAGGGGTACTTCGTCCGCATCGGTCAGAGCTAGACAACAACAAGAGCAACACGACAACCTGCCCTGTTGGTCAGCAACAAGGGCCGGTACTAACTCAAGAGGCTATTCAAGAAGAAGTGATAGTGGAAGCAGCAGCTGGATCGCAGTATCCGGATGTTCCACCACCACCAACAGTTCCACCTACCCCTGCGGAAATAGGACACATCGGCTCTTCTAGAAATTATGAGAGGGATGATGGCTACTCAGCAACATCAGATGTTGGCCCAGCAACGCATGCACACTCAGCTACAAGAGCAGAATGTGTTGCTCAACCAAGGATTGCAGACGACTTTGGAAAGAGGAATGAGGACTAATTCAGGAGCATCAGCCAGGTTTTGCAAGTACAACCCCCGCCAGTTTCGAGGGCACGGAGGATGCCATCTCAGCAGATGTATGGCTTAAGGATATTGAGGCTATTCTGATAGCAGCTAAGGTACCGGCAGAAGAACGTGTGGACCTAGTGAAGTTGTTACTTCAGGATCTCGCACGTGATTGGTGGGAATCAGAGGAAGTGGGCATCAGACGTCCTGTGGCTTGGGACGATTTCACTGCAAGATTCAAGACCAAGTACTATGGAGTTGTGGCACGGTTTGAGCTACAACAGAAGTTTATCAACCTCAAGCAGGCCGGCAAGACTGTAGATGCTTATGCAGCGGAGTTCTGCAGATTGAGTAGATTCACCCCAGAGATGGTAGCAACAGAGAGCCAGAGGGCCAGTGAGGTTTCAACAAGGGTTTCATCTTGAACTCTTGTAATTGATAAAGGGGCACAATTACCAAACTTTTGACGAAGTATTGACGGCAACTCGAAGGCATGAGATCACCATTCAGAGGCTTGCGACTAAGGACTGGGAGTCAGAAGAGATCCCACAGTCAGATTGAAGGAGGAGGGGGAGCAGCGCCCCGAACAACAGCACCATCTACTGGCATTCGTATCCACGATGTGGCGATACGAGGACCAGCACCACCAAGACAGCAGCAACAGCAACAGAGGAAGAACCAGCAACCCCCGGCGGGCTGCACTTATTGTGGAAAGATGGGGCACACTAGAGATGTGTGTCGGACATTGAATGGACTGTGTCTGATATATGGAAATCCAGACCATCGGGTTACCATATGTCCCATAAATTCGAGGTCAGGAGGACCAGGGCAACAGTTTCCTGCTCTGCCAGCACCAGGGGCAGGCTAGTATCGAGGACCAGCGGTGGCAGTAAGGCCATTGGCACAGCGTCCATTAATGCCGCAGGCTCAGATGTTTCGGCAACAGGGGCCGCCGATGCAGCAACACCAGCATAGGCCACCCCAGCATCATCAAGGAAGGGGCCAGCAACAGCATCAGGCTAGGCCGCAGCATGGAAACCAGCAAGGAGGTCGAGGGCAAGCATTCACTCTGTCCTTGGAGGAGGCATTGGCATCGGAAGATGTTGTGGCAGGTAATATTCTCGTTGCCTCATATTCCGCAGTAGCATTGTTTGATTCGGGAGCATCCCATTCATTTATATCTGCACAATTTGCGACACGACTAGGAATGGAGTTCGAGGCATTGCCAGGGAGGTTGAATATACTCACTGGTAATGGGCTCGTAGGAGTTAGTAGAGTTATTTTAGCATGTAGCGTTGTAGTTTGCGGGCATCCCTTACCCGCCCGGTTGATAGAATTTCTGTTGGAAATTTCAACGTTATTTTAGGCATGGACTGGCTGAAAGACAGTCATGCGACAATAGATTGTCGTAGAGGGAGTGTGTCTTTTGATATTCCAGGCATGAAGCGGTTCACCTTAGTCAGATCAGAGGCAACTCAGCAAGAGCAGGGAGTAGTAACGACAATGGAAAAAGTTCAAGTTCCGAAGGTAGTTGAAGAGTTTCTAGACGTGTTTTCCAAAGAACTTCAGGTCTACCATCGGTTAGAGATATTGAGTTCAGTATAGAATTGGCACCTGAAACTAAACCGATATCAGATCGAGTTTACAGAATGGCGAATTCAGAGCAGGCCAAGGTATATCAGCACATAGAGGAACTGAAGGAGAAGAAGTTCATCCAAGCTAGCATATTGCCGTGGGCAGCACCAGTGGTACTTGTGGGGAAGAAGGATGGGTCATCCAGATTGTGCATTGACTACAGGAAGCTTAACGCGGACAACAGTGAAGAACAAGTACCCATTATCCAGGATCGACGACTTATTTGATCAGTTGAGCAAAGCTAGAGTTTTCTCCAAGATAGATCTTCGTTCAGGGTACCATCAGGTGAGGGTTCGGAAGGAGGATATTCCCAAGACAACATTCAGGTCGAAGTATGGACATTATGAATTCTTAGTAATGTCGTTTGGTTTGACCAATGCTCCAGCAATATTCATGGATTTGATGAATCACATCTTTATGCCATACTTAGACCAGTTTGTCGTTGTATTTCTTGACGACATACTTGTATACTCTGCTAGTAAAGAGGAGCATGAAGACCACCTCAGGAAAGTGTTACAGGTTCTGAGAGAGAACCAGTTGTATGCCAAGCTCAGCAAGTGTGAATTTTGGTCGGATCACATTTCATTTTTGGGTCACATCATATCAGGAGCTGGAGTAGCAGTAGATTCCAAGAAGATAGAAGCAGTAGAAAGTTGGCCAGTACCTAAGACCGTAGCAGATGTGCGGAGCTTCTTGGGATTGGCAGGATATTACAGAAGGTTTGTGTCAGACTTTGCAAGGCTTTCAGCACCCATGACCCGCTTGACCCGGAAGGATGTACCATTCGTTTGGACGGCAGAATGTCAGGACATCATTCGAGACTTTAAAGCAGAAGTTGATATCAGCACCTATTCTTACATTGCCAGTTGGACCCGGAGGTTTTACAGTATATTGTGATACGTCAGGTAAAGGACTTGGATGTGTCCTTATGCAACATAGGAAGGTGATAGCATATGCATCTAGGCAGCTTCGGGACCACGAGAAGAATTATCCAACTCATAATTTGGAGTTAGCGGCAGTAGTGTTTGCTCTGAAGCTATGAAGGCATTACTTATATGGTGACCGAGTGGACATGTACACAGACCATAAAAGTCTGAAGTACATCTTTACTCAGAAGGAACTAAACATGAGGACAGAGAAGATGGCTAGGAGTTGATCAAGGATTATGACGTGGAGCTTCAGTATCATCCAGGCAAGGCTAATGTAGTAGCAGACGCTCTTAGCAGGAGATACGGCACATTTATGTTGACAACACAGAGGCATATCTTAGAAGACCTTCAGGAGATGGGCATCGAAGTTATACTTCCTAGTGATGTAGGATTTCTAACAAGTCTGCAAGTTCTATCCGACTTCGTAGGCAGGATCAAGGCAGCTCAGACACAAGACCCAAGGATTCAGAAGCTTAGGGCAGAGTGTGAGTCAGGACTCAGGAAGGAGATGAGAATTCATGAAGATGGTACACTTAGGTTTGGATCACGTCTATGTGTACCTAGTGGAGATATCAGACATGAGGTTATGGTAGAAGCTCACAGTTCTCAGTATTCTATTTACCCTGGAGGGACCAAGATGTACCAAGATATCAAGCAGCATTTCTGGTGGAACGGGATGAAGAGGAAGATAGCTAGATTTGTTTCCCGTTGCTTGGTGTGTCAGCAAGTGAAGGCAGAACAGCAGAGGCCAGCTGGGTTATTGCAACCGCTTCCTATTCCGGAATGGAAATGGAAGCATATTACAATGGACTTTGTGACCGGTTTACCGAGATCACCAAGTGGTAAGGACGCTATTTGGGTAATAGTAGACCGACTTACAAAGGTAGCACACTTTCTTCCTTTCAGAGTAGGGCAATCTACAGAAAAGTTGGCAGAGTTGTATATGCAACAGATAGTCAGGCAGCATGGAGTCCCTGTCAGTATTGTGTCGGACAGAGATACCCGCTTTACATCACATTTCTGGAAGAGCTTACATCATAGTCTGGGTACCAAGTTAAGATTCAGCACGGCCTACCATCCGAAGACGGATGGGCAATCAGAAAGAACGATTAAGACTTTAGAAGATATGTTATGAGCTTGCACTCTAGATTTTGGAGGGTCTTGGGAGAGTCACCTGCACTTAGTCGAGTTCTCATACAACAATAGTTATCAAGCCAGTATCCAGATGGCGCCATTTGAAGCACTATATGGTAAGAAGTGCAGGTCGCCGCTTGCATGGGATGATATCGGAGAGAGGAAGATGTTAGGCCCAGAAATGATTATTCAGACGGTTGAAGTGGTTAAGGGAATTAGAGAGCGACTTCGAGTTGCGCAAGGACCGGCATCGTCATTGGGCGGACCAGCATCGTAGGCCGTTAGAGTTCTCTGTTGGGGACCACGTATTCTTGCGGATCTCACCTACTCGTGGGATCATTAGATTTGGCGTTCGCAGGAAATTGAGTCCGCGGTACGTGGGCCCATTTGTTATCCTTGATCGGATAGGCGATGTTGCTTATCGTTTATTCCTCCACCTTCGTTACGAGAGGTACATGACGTGTTTATGTATCTCAATTACGTAGGTATGTATCGGACCCAAGCCATGTCCTCGATCATTCTGAGCTGGTTGTTGGTACCAACCTGTCTTACGAGGAACAGCCTGTGTCCATTTTGGACCGAAGAGAGAAGATACTTAAGAACCGAACAATTAGTCTTGTTCGTGTTGCTTGGGGTGATCACTCCTTGGGAGAGTCAAGGTGGAAACGTGAGGATGATATCCGATCACGGTATCCACACCTGTTTGACTCACAAGGTATATCTCTTTCTGTATACCTTGATTGTCCTGATTCTTCATGCTTATCACCTTATGGGTAGAGCTACTTGATATCGTGGATTGATGAATTTACATATATAATACTTGCTTTTGATATGGTAAAAATGATTGCTTGCTCACTAGAATTGCTTGTATTAGTTTAGCTCCGATATTTCTACCTGCTTGGATTTGAAATTCCGAGGACGTAATTTTTCTAAGAAGGGTAGAGATGTCACTTCCCGTTCCCAGAATGCGTATTTGTATACATGTACAACTCATATATATTTATTTAGTATTTATCATGTATTATCCTGTATTTAAATTCCTTTAATTTCATGTTAATTAATTATCTGTATTTTTTTTCCTGCTTTTATTCTCTGTTTTAGTCTTATGTGGTTCGGCCTAGGTTGGTTTTTCTCGGGTTCATGGTGGTTCACATGAACCGAACCCCACCTACCACCACCCTTTCCCATTTAAAGCCCCCATCCCCTTCTCTCTCCTCATAACTCTCCTTCACCAATTACTTCTTCTTCTTCCTCATCACTCTCTTCCACCTACCAGGAGAAGGCAAGTACATCTTGCTTCTCCTTCACCCATTTTTATGGTTCATTTGTCTTCCTCTTGTGATTCTAAGAGAGTTTACTACTTAGCATTTTTGATTTCTTTGGCTTGTTTCTTCCAGATCTAAGTTGTGTTTTCGGTTGTCCATGGATTTTGATCTTCCAACCTGGCGTGCTTTTCGGAATAGATAGTTCATGTGGCAGAGCTTCTCATTCCACACCATTCTGAACCATGGGAACCTCATCTCTGGCTTGGAATGAAGGCTCCATGAGATTGAAGTTCGGGAGATTTAGTCACGCTCACGCCTTTACGTGTTAGCATAAATTTTTAGTCACGCTCACGTCTTTACGTGCGTGCGTGAATTTTTAGTCACGCTCACGTCTTTACGTGTTAGCGTGAATTTTTAGTCACGCTCACGTTCTTACGTGGTAGCGTGAATTTTTAGTCACGCTCACGTTCTTACGTGCCAGCGTGAATTTTGAGTTACGCTCACGTCTTTGCGTGCGTGCGTGGATTTCTTATCACGCTCACGCTGTGCGTGCGTGAGTTACTTATCACGCTCACGTCTTTGCGTGCGTGCGTGGATTTCTTATCACGCTTTTCACGCTCATACGCTCACGCTGTGCGTGCGTGAGTTACTTTTTACGCTCACGTTATGATTGCGTGAATTACCCTTCACGCTCACGCTGTGCGTGCCAACATGAACCACTTTTCACGCTCACTCTGTTTATACGCTCACTCCTACCTACTAGACTTGGCGTGACTTGTTGGCCTTAGCATAGACTTGTTGGCGTGACTTGTTGGCCTTAGCATAGACTTGTTGGCGTGACTTCCTGACCTGGGTGTTTCTATTTGTTCTATAATTTATTCCTTTAATGGTGGCATGATAATTCTTCTATTATATCCTTATGCCCTTTTTATGAACTCGATAATCTGAGCATGTTAATATTTTGATACATATGGTTGTGTAGAACGTGCCTTGTGTCTTGACTGGTTTATGGATACCCAGTAAGGCTGGAACTTAACTCTGAGAGTTATAGACTCGACCCCATTTAATACTAATTGACTTTCATGTCTTGTCACCATTGATAATAATGGTTATCTTGACTAAAATTGATCATGCGTTCCTAGTTGGAACTAAGAGACTGGCTAGTCGTCTTATTGAATTAAATGAATGAGACACGTTCATGTTATGAACTATTGTAATCGATTAGCCGATCCCGAATATTGACATACAGGCATGTGCAGGCTTCAATTTATTTATTTTTCTACAAAGCAGCATGTGTACTTTATGGTCAAGGCATGATTATTCCGTGGTTAGTTTTAATTGTTGCATTACGCTATGTAAGACCTACAACCTAACCGCACGGGTATTGTTGTAGAGTCGGGCATATCGTACTTTGTACGGAAGTACTCATTCTGAATGACCATGATCTACGGCATGGAACTTCACTCAACGTAGAGACTATTAAGTCAAATAAAATAATGATGGCATTGAGAGAATGGATTCCCGAGTTCTTACATGGCAGCCCTCTTGGGACTAGTAGTGCCCGACAGGCCGGCTGGTTTCCCACAGATACTGTAAACCTGCCACACGGGCAGGGAGCGGTATCTGCTTATATTATTATTGTATATTGTATATTGATGACGGGCGTCCCGCTGGGACTCGTCTAATTCATGATTGGCGCAATTGATTGACTGGATAGACTAGCCTTGCTCGCACATAGTAAGAACTGAGGAATCCTTATTTGCATAATTCCAAGATAATTTGGGACTCACAATAGCAAGTCGTAGGAGTTGATTGGCCGTTCAAGATGATTTGTTTGTGTACTGTACCTACTCTGTTGCCTAACTGAGATGATCAGAATGTCAGGACATGACGGGCCAACTTCTGTCCTTGTTTGGTTGAGAGGTTGGTTCGAAGTGTCGTGATGTTATGTAAATCCTAGTGGAAAGCAGAGATCTATTATTATATTCTCTTACTTACTGGTTTAATCCTTCGTATCGTGCTTCCTTGTGGTACTTGCTATTAGAGGTCTAACCTCTCTGGTTTTGCATGGCCAGATTTAGAGCCGGTTCTCGAGGACTCAGCTTACTTCCACCTCCAAGATGGTCAATACTAGAGGAATGATCGCAGGAGGACTCGAGTGGGTTCCTTACTCCACTGCTCGTTTTGTTATTTGCTTTATACTTAGCCGTTTGGCACCGACATGTTAGTCGGATTGTCTTGTACTTACCTTTACATAATTGTAACTAAGTCAGACTGCAGCTGCTAACAATTGTGTATACTTGTCACATCTTCTGGCTATGTTTTGTAAAGCCAGATATCAAGAACATTTTGATTTAAGCGTATGGGATGCCTTACTGCTTTATCTTACATGTTCTCTATTACTGTTTCTTGTTTGAATGATTGAGACAATAGATGTGAAGTGACCATAGTAAGACTTTCATGTAGTATGCACCCCCCTCGTCTGGTTAGACAGCATTGATCGTATTATACGGTATTCATCTACCCGTAATACGTAGCTGGCTGAGTCATTCCCCCGCTCTCCAGTATTCTGGTTCTGGGGCGTGACAATTCTCCGTTTCCATCACACGGAGAATGACCATTCTCCGTCTTACATAGAACGGAGAATATCATTCTCCGTTAGCTTTGAACGGAGAATGACTATTATCCGTCTTGCATAGTACGGATAATGTTCATTCTTCGTTTCCATCACACGGAGAATGACCATTCTTCGTCTTGCATAGAACGGAGAATATCATTCTCCGTTAGCTTTGAACGGAGAATGACTATTATCCGTCTTGCATAGTACGGATAATGTTCATTCTCCGTTTCCATCACACGGAGAATGACCATTCTCCGTCTTACATAGAACGGAGAATATCATTCTCCGTTAGCTTTGAACGGAGAATGGTATTATCCGTCTTGCATAGCACGGATAATATTCATTCTCCGTTTCCATCACACGGAGAATGGTCATTATCCGTCTTGCATAGAACGGAGAATATCATTCTCCGTTAGCTTTGAACGGAGAATGACTATTATCCTTATTTTAAACACGGAGAATGCACTTATTTTTCATAATTTTGTGAATTGACCTAATTCTTTATTAATTATTTGTTTTTCTGTATAAAGGTGGGTACAGACAAGCAATCAAGAAGATTTATGATCTGAATTGTGGTCATGTTGTGAATTGGATGAATAAACAAAACCTGAACACTGGTCAAACGTATTCTTCCCGGGATGTAGATACGGTGAGGTTGCTTCTAGTTGTGCAGAGTCATTCAATGCATGGATAAAGGCTGAGAAAAAATTGCCTATATCAGCAATTGTAAATGTCATCCGTGTGAAGATGATGAAGATTATTTCGGATCGCCACAAGGATGCAATTGGTTTGAATAGCAAATTGACTCCATACGCCGGGGATATGCTGAAGCAGCTTACAGATGATGGCATGTGTTATAGGGTATATCGGTCTGGTGATTTCGAATTTGAGGTGATCGCAGATACTTCCTCCCACATGGTGAATCCTCTTGATTGTCATTGTAGTTGTCATAGATGGAAGGTATATGGATTCCCATGCAGCCATGCAATACAATGCATCAGAGTTGGTTCAGATAAATCTGTTTACGACTTTGTGGAGCAGTATTGAACATCAAATTATTACCGAAAGTTATATTCATGTGCTATTCGTCCAGTTCCAGATTCTGAAAAACAGTTTGAAAATAATCCCACTGATGTTGTTCCACCCCCTGTTCCGAAACGTGGTCCTGGACGACCAAAGGCAGACCGTTATAAGAGCAAATATGAGAACAAGGGAAAAGAGAAGAGAAAGATAAGGTGCCAGAATTGTTTTGAATTATGCAATCACAATCGCACCACTTGTCCTCTGCCTCCACGTGCTGCTACTGTGGTCGAGGGGACAGCGCCCCCTCGTTAATACATACATGTATATTCCTTCTTTTATATAATTGTTTTTTGAATACATATCTTACATTTTTTGATATCAATGGTAATAGTTTGAACTCTGCATATCTGATGTTTCACATATATATTAACAGCATAAGAACTTATTATCCGTTATACTCTCTGATTTTATAATGCATTAATGACCATTCTCTATGGCATTCTTTTCCATCATTTCTCATCATGCCCCGGGAGCCCAGCTGCTCCATGGCATTCTTTCTCCCGATACCAGGAACGTCCATGACCACCTTACTATGGAATCGTTCTAGGTATCCCCATCAAACTTGTTATCCATACCTAAAACCCAGGTATGCCAAGGGTAACAGGTCCACAAATAGTCCCCCAGCGGGACAAACACCACCACAATACCACAAGCAACACAAATGAAGGGTAAAATAAAACATACTTTTTTATTTGAAAATAAAAAGTACTACAGGATCTGGGAAGAAGAAAAGAAAAATGAGACACAAACTACAGCTAATGACAGGCAAAAATATCAAAGACGAAAGACAGACATTTACGGGAGCCCACGAATCCTAGTTGCGGGGGCGCATATACCATTCCCTCAACCACCTTGCATATGAAGGATTTAGTTGAGAAAGATCCTCGTCCAGAACAGGAGAGTCAGAATTCCTAATACTACCACCTTCAGATTGGGGCTCTTTCTTTTCAGCGACTCCGATATCGAGAGTGTTTTCCTCCCCTACAGGCGCTAGCTCTTCCTTTGGTTTCACCTCCTCCTTAACGAGTGATGACTCTTGTTTGATGAAAGGAGACAGCAGCTCCTCTTTCACAATGATCCCAGCCTCCAGCAGAGATGCTGTAAGAACCAAAGATAAAAGAAACAAAGCCAGAAGATGGCCAGAAAATATTTAACAGAGTTCATGCGGATCTGTTGAAGCCGAGTCTCTATGCGGCTCGGATATGAGAAGTTCATGTGGCCCATACAACATATGCGGCTTCATAAAGACGAAGAACGCATTGAATGTTGGGAAGAAGGCTTGTGCATAAAAACATGCAACAAAGCCATTGTTTAGGGATTGAAGTGTTCGATCTTCTACATAGTCCTTATCCTTGATGGCAGGGTGGGCGTCAGAATGAACAGGGGGCGCGACAGTCGAAGACGAAGCTGCTTTCTTGCCCTTCGCCACAGCCTTCGTCGCAGCCTTAGAAGACTTGGGAGCCATTGTTTTATGGAGATCGGAGAAGGAAGACGAAGACAGAAAGCTAGGGCAAAAAAAGTCAAAGATAGGAGAGAGTAAAGAAGCCTCTTCGTCCAAATACGCTTCTATTTATAGGCAGGAGGGGGAGCACATAGACCGACGCATCGATCCGTGTGCAGCGTAAGGAAACAAAACAGACTCTCCGGACATCGAGACAATCTGAGTATTTAAAAACCAACTCTTGGGATCCTGCCCCAAAAAGCGGCTTTAAATCTGACATTCTTCGTGTATTTTAACACGTTCTCCATGTATTTTAACACGGAGAATGACATTCTCCGTGTATTTTAACACGGAGAATGACATTCTCCGTGTTAGATTCACGGCGAATGGCCATTTCTAGGTCCAAATACACAGAAAATGTCATTCTCCGTGTTAAAAGACACGGAGAATGTCATTCTCTGTGTATTTTAACACGGAGAATAACATTCTCCGTGTTAGAAACACGGAGAATGGTCATTTCTAGGTCAAAATACACAGAAAATGTCATTATTCGTGTATTTTAACACGGAGAATGACATTCTCCGTGTTAGATTCACGGAGAATGGCCATTTCTAGGTCAAAATACACAGAAAATGTCATTCTCCGTGTTAAAATACACGGAGAATGTCATTCTCCGTATATTTTAACACGGAGAATAACATTCTCCGTGTTAGAAACACGGAGAATGGTCATTTCTAGGTCAAAATACACAGAAAATGTCATTCTCCGTGTATTTTAACACGGAGAATGACATTCTCCGTGTTAGATACACGGAGAATGGCCATTTCTAGGTCAAAATACACAGAAAATGTCATTCTCCGTATATTTTAATACGGAGAATGGTTATTCTCCGTGTATTTAAACACGGAGAATGACATTCTCCATGTTAGATGAACGGAAAATGGCCATTTCTAGGTCAAAATACACAGAAAATGTCATTATCCGTGTTAAAATACACGGAGAATGACATTTTCTGTGTATTTTAACACGAAGAATAACATTCTCCGTGTTAGACTTTAGATAGTTCTGCTTTTTTGACCATGGATTTGTAGAATACATCTACGAAATTGTAGAATCCAATATTCTTCAAGGATTAAATAACTTCATCTGGCAAATGGCCACCCTTTTCCTTCACCTCATCCATAAGAGAGAGTATTGGGTTGAATGTTGCACGGAAAACTCTTTCTTCTTTGTTCCTGACAGTTTTTTTCCTAAAAAAATAACAATTAGGTTTTCGTCAACATTCTTCTTTATTATAACACGGAGAATGACCATTCTCCGCTATTCAACCACGGAGAATGACCATTCTCCGTGTTAAAATACACGAAGAATTACATTCTCCGTGTATTTTGACACGGAGAATGACATTCTCCGTGTTAGATGCACGGAGAATGATCATTCTCCGTGTCAAAATACACGGAGAATGTCATTCTTCGTGTTAAAATACACGGAGAATGATATTCTCCATGTATTTTGACACGAAGAATGATCATTCTCCGTGTTAGAATCACGGAGAATGGCCATTTCTAGGTCAATATACACAGAAAATGACATTCTAGGTGTGTATTAACACGGAGAATAACATTCTCCGTGTATCTAACACGGAGAATGGTCATTTCTAGGTAAAAATACACAAAAAATGTCAATCTCCGTGTACTTTAACACGAAGAATGACATTTTCCGTGTATTTTGACACGGAGAATGATCATTCTCCGTGTTAGATACACGAAGAATGGCCATTTCTAGGTCAAAATACAAAGAAGATGTCATTCTCCGTGTATTTTAACACGGAGAATGATCATTCTCCGTGTATATTAACACGGAGAATGGCATTCTCCATGTTAAAATACACGGAGAATGGCCATTTCTAGGTCAAATACACATAAAATGTCATTCTCCGTGTTAAAATACACGGAGAATGACATTCTCCGTGTTAAAAGAAACGAAGAATGTTATTCTCCGTGTTAAAATACACGGAGAATGGCCATTTCTAGGTCAACATACACAGAAAATGACATTCTAGGTGTGTATTAACACGAAGAATAATATTCTCCGTGTATTTTAACACGGAGAATAACATTCTCCGTGTATCTAACACAGAGAATGGTCATTTCTAGGTAAAAATACACAGAAAATGTCAATCTCCGTGTACTTTAACACGGAGAATGGCAATTTCTAGGTCAAAATACACAGAAGATGTCATTCTCCGTGTATTTTAACACGGAGAATGATCATTCTCCGTGTATATTAACTAGGGGTGCAACTCGGGCGGGTTGGGTCGGGCTTGAGGTCAACCTGAGCCCAACCATATGAATCATAAGCCTAACCCGAGCCCAAGCCCGGCCCGACGTCGGGTTCAACATATGAAGCCCAAGACCAAGCCCGGAGATCGGGTTGAACTCGGGTTGGGTCGGGTCCATCGGGTTTATCGGGCTCTAATATAATATTTGAAATAATTTTAAACAAAAGTAATATTAAACACAACCAAATAGCAATCAAGTATTGGTCATTACAAAATACAAACTGAAATAAGATTCAGGATAATGAGTTGAAGGGTTTGTGTGGAGAATTTAGGTTTAAACTTTTTATTTAAGAAGTATGAAACTATATATATATATATATATATATATATATATATATATATATATATATATATATATATATATATATATATATATATATATATGTAAGTCGGGTTTCGGGTTCGTCGGGTAACCCGACACTTGAACCAGAGCCCAACCCGATTGTTGATCGGGATCAAATATTTAAACCCAAATCCGAGCCCGAACCCGAGTATCTTCAACCCTAACCCAACCCATTAATGGGTTTATCCGATTGGGTTCGGGTTTAGCCCGCCCAAGTTGCACCCATAATATTAACACGGAGAATGACATTCTCCGTGTTAAAATACACGGAGAATGGCCATTTCTAGGTCAAATACACAGAAAATGTCATTCTCCGTGTTAAATAACACGGAGAATGACATTCTTCGTGTTAAAAGAAACGGAGAATGTTATTCTCCGTATTAAAATACACGAAGAATGGCCATTTCTAGGTCAAAAATACACAAAATGACATTCTCCGTTACACGGAGAATGTCATTTTGTGTATTTTGACCTATAAATGGAGAATGACATTTTCTAGGTGTGTATTAACACGGAGAATGACATTCTCCGTGTATTTTAACACGGAAAATAACATTCTCCGTGTTAGAAACACGGAGAATGGTCATTTCTAGGTCAAAATACACAGAAAATGTCATTCTACGTGTATTTTAACACGGAGAATGATCATTTTCCGTGTATTTTAACACGGAGAATGACATTCTCCGTGTTAGATACACGAAGAATGGCCTTTTCTAGGTCAAAATACACAGAAAATGTCATTCTCCGTGTATTTTAACACGGAGAATGGCCATTCTCCGTGTTAGATGCACGGAGAATGACATTCTCCGTGTTAGATGCACGGAGAATGACATTCTCCGTGTTAGATGCACGGAGAATGACATTTCTAGGTCAAAATACACAGAAAATATCATTCTCCGTGTAAAAATACACGGAGAATGTCATTCTCCGTGTATTTTAACACGGAGAATACCATTCTCCGTGTTAAAAACAAGGAAAATGGTCATTTCTAGGTCAAAATACACATAATATGTCATTCTCCGTGTATTTTAGCACGGAGAATGATCATTCTCCGTGTATTTTAACACGGAGAATGATATTTTTCGTGTACTTGAGAATGGCCATTTCTAGGTCAAAATACACAGAAAATAACATTCTAGGTGTGTATTAACACGGAGAATGTCTTTCTCCGTGTATTTTAACACGGAGAATAACATTTTCCGTGTTAGAAACACGAAGAATGGTCATTTCTAGGTTGAAATACACATAATTTATCATTCTCCGTGTGTATTAACACGGAGAATGTCATTCTCCGTGTATTTTAACACGGAGAATAACATTCTCCGTGTTAGATGCACGGAGAATGGTCATTTCTAGGTCAAAATATACAGAAAATGTCATTCTCCGTGTATTTTAACACGGAGAATGGCCATCTCCGTGCATCTTACACGGAGAATGACATTCTCCGTGTTAGATACACGGAGAATGGTCATTTCTGTAGAAGCATGGAATTTCACAACCAGAAAGACCATGCGCCAGACACTACATGCGCCAGGACTCGCACAGAACACTTCACAGCAAAGTCAATAACCATGGACATTTGAAGAAGGACTTTTTATTTATATATAAAAGTCTATTACATGTCTAGAAAAGGTTGTACAAAGGAGAATTTCTACAAAGGAAGGATCCTAAGTCTACAGCCAGCGGCCACCATGCGCCTCCAGTTAGACGCAGCAGTCATCATGCGCTGCCAGTCACCATGCGCTGTCAGTCAGGCGCAGCAGACATCATGCGCCTCCAACCAGGCGCATCCCACCATATCTTCAGCAGCTCAGTCATGTGCATCCAGCTCAGTTGTGTGCATCCCTTCAGCAGCCCAGCTATGTGCATCCCTTCAGCCAAATTCTTCCAGCCAGGCTCACCTGGCCGAGCAGAGCCCAGTTATGTGCCGCTCTTCCAGCCAGGCTCACCTGATAAGTGCTTCGCCAAGCAAAGCATTTAACCCTCTGGCTGGAACCAAGGAAGAGAAGAGCACCGCAAATGCTGAGGCCAGGGGAGGCTTCGAAAGAGCCTCCAAAGCCGAAGGAAGACCGTGATCGAAACCGCGGCTAAAGGAGCAGCTTTCAACACGATCAAAGTGGGGAAACCCCACTTTGAAGGAAGAGAGAGCCTAGCACCGCCATTCCGATCTACGGCTCTTCCGGAATAACGGGGACAAGGCCCGAGCATCCCTATCTTTGGATGCAACAGGTACCTTCCGCCTGCCTCGGAAGCCCTCGACTCCGTCTTTTGGATGTAACAGTCACCTTCAAGAGCATCGAAGACAACACAGCGTCTCATCTTCACCCTCGGGAGCACTTCGTCAATAGAATGCACCCGCATGTTCAAGTTCATGTTGGAAGTACGTGAGGGAATGAGAAGCAAATCTTCTCTCCATGCCACTATTTATAGGTCGGGCAGATCAAACCCACGCGCCAAGTGGATGACCCTCCGAATTCCGTGCAATGAATTTACATTAAATGGATGAACCGGACGCCTCGAATTCAGCCAAACGGCTATTTATAGCACTCGAAGAGCGAGACAGCCGCATCATTAAAAGACATGTCCGATGCGCCAGCCAGACAGCGCATCACACGGACGCGCCCTTCGGCATCAGGCGCATCACACAGACGCGCCCTACAGTACTCGGCGCATTACAGAGGGTGTGCCCTCACACATCTCCATACCGAGTGGAATGCCAACCGACGCGCCCACTCAGCTGTCCATCGAACGTCACCAACATTAAATGCTGAACTGACAGAGTTGGCAGCACGCCTCCCAAAGTCTGAACAGTTGACAGCTTTATTCAGAAAACGAAGCGTCGGCAACGTCAGCATCATCATGACTTTATTTCGACGGCTACTGCCACGTGGCCACTCCACCATCAGCATGTGCCTCTACGGCCATGCGTCCAAATCAGTATGCGCCTCAAAAGCCATGCGCCTCAGACTGCTCTCTGATCCCGAAAGACAGAAGGAAAGTCGCCTGCATGCGCCTCAAAAGCCATGCGCCCCAAATGGTTTGTAACTCCTAAAGATTATGAGCCGCAACCTCCTCCTGCGCCCAATCCAAGGCGCAGCTCACCAGATCACTTCTCTCCACCAAATCTGAGATCTTCGAACCATGAGTCGACGACACGTATCTTTTGACTCAACTCATCCAAGATTTCAGCAATGAAAAGATTTTCTCTCTGCTACGTGCCGGCTCACAACAGCAGTATGAAGAGTTCTCCCCCTCGATCAGGGCGCAGCATCCGTGCGCCTCCATCAGCAACCTCCACGTGGCATCCCCACACCGACGCATCCTGCATGCGCGCATGAGCAGCCAGCCTGCAAAACTATAAATAGAAGGATCATCTCCTTCACACACACAGAGACTCCGAACAGAGACTCACAACACAGAGAGAATCGACAACAGAGAATCACCGAGAGGCAGTTCTAGACACTCAACGTCTTCCTCCTCTCAGCAAGCTCCAGCACCCAGAGCAATCAACACCTTCAGAGAACCGATAACCGTCGTCAGCCGGTCAACGGAGTCAACGCATTACCACTCGCTCCATTGGCACTAAGGACCCAGCTTAAACAAAAGTGTACTCCTAGGACTACATCTAAGTCCTATATTGTATCACTGTTCTGTTTGTATTAAGATTTCAATCAAAACAATTTTAATGGCAAACAAGCTGGCGACTCTGCTGGGGACTTCTTTCTCCTCTACCGAGAAGGTCGTGTCACAGGCCGACGACGTGAAGGTGGGCTCCTCCCACAAGACGCTGGTAGTGCGCCTCAATCAACAGGCGTACGAGGAGTTCATTTCTGAAGGAAGTGCGAGTCCTTCGAAGCGGCTGTCGAAGCCGAAGAAGACCCGCGCAGTCTGGGTGCGCAAAGTCGACGCCTCGGGCACCACCGTTGAAGGGGATGCGTCCGTCCAGCCTTCCCTTCCTGCTGACGTCCTCAGCAGTCAAGGTGCGCCCGCTGATGCAGCGCATCTCTCGGGGAAGCGTGCGGCTGACCACGTTCCCCAGCCATCTTCCTCTTAGGCGAGGAAGATACGTCGACGGAGCAGGGGCGCAGCCAATGCCCCGCGCATCACTTCTGATGCGCCACAAAGAGCCTCTGTCTTTGACAGACTCACTCACTGTAATGGCGAGGAGAATTTGGATGCTGAGTACTATGCGCCCCAGCGGGCTGGTACGAAGAAATCCAAGGCGGCACGGGCCATGCGCCACAAACGTGCTATGCCAGCAGCCGGCCAGAGGCACGCGCTTACAATCACGCGCGCTGCCGATGGCAAGCTGTACAAGGTTGACTCAAGTGCTTCTGCACCGACAACGAGTCGACCTTGAAAGTCCTCATCTCGCTTGGGCGCATTCACTGCGTGCACAACCCAGCCGAGAGAGGCAAGCTCAGTGGTCTTGAACTCCCGCGCCTCCTCTGGTTGTGCGTTTGAGGTCCGTTCAAGTCACTTCAAATGCTGTGGTTCCCCCACTACTGATCGTGATGCCTGCTTGGTATTAGATCAGGGGGCGCAGCACTCACCCGACCACCCCGGCGCTTGGCCCTGCCATGCGCCTGAGAGGGGTGTGAGGGTAGCACTCTCCTCCAACGACCTGCGCAACGTGATCACTCACAAGCGCCGGTCAGGAGAGTTGACCAACAAGCACGATGCGCCTCTCACGGGGCACACTTGTGCAGTGGTCACCATCAACTGCTGTTGCAAGACGACAGTACCGCCAAAGCAGTCGGTCTTCCAACGGCTACAATCATCGACACCCCTCCGACATCGCCTTGGGACGAAGGTGTCAGCAGAAGAAGAGCTAAAGGTTGCTTCATGCAACGTGATCCCCAACTCCTCATCTGTCCGGAAGACGACTGCCAATTCCTCGTCTTCATCCAAAGGCCAGCCGAGGAAAACTAAGGCAGCTGTCTCGACCTCTGGAGTGTTCGAAGGCACTCGGTCGAGGAAGAAGTTCTTGGAGGAAGCTGGGGGTAGCCAGACCCTTGTCGAGCCTCCTTTCGAAGACGAAGATGTCCAAAGCACAGCTGCGACGGATCTTCATCAAGGCGAAGATGGCCTCCCTGAAGCCCCTCAAAATGACGATGTCCTCCAGGACACCGCCGGGGGTAGTGCTGGAAACGAAGAGGCCCTTCAAGACAGAGCTGAGGGCAGTCAGGCCCTTGCAGATGCGCCTGTCGAAGACGAACTCCAGAATGTGGCTGGGGGTGGCCAAACACCAGGAGAAGCGACTCCCCCACATGAGAGCGAGGCTGAGAGCAAAGCCTCAACTGATCCATCCACTTCTGGCCGTGTCATGACAGTATACATGACCGGGGGTGATCTTGAGACTGATGCGCCGCAACAGGACATTGTCCAGCGCATAGACTCGCTAGAGGGAGGACTCAAAACCCTCTCTGCCTCAATGCAAGCACTGACTCAAGCAGTGTTTGAGATGCGGTCGGCCTTGATCAGGACACCTTCAAATGGTCCCGACCCAGGAGCCAATGGAGAGTCGAGTGTGCCCCTCCAACGAACACCCTCAGACACAGAAGCACCCCGGAAGTCGGAGCCCTCAAACGCTCCACTCCAGGTGGTACCTCCTTCCCCGACTCCTAGCTCCACGGAGGACGTGGTCGAAATGATCAAAGATCTGCGGGAGCGCTTCGAGTCCAAGAACAGACAGGAGGAGCGCCAGAAGATGGGCATTCCCCAGCCTTATCCCCTTGAGTGGAACAAGGTGGTTTATCCCCCAAAGTATAAACCACAAACACTCACGCCGTATGACGGGAAGGACTCTCCACGACGGTACCTGACGTACTTCCAGTCGCAGACAGGGCATCTTCCGAAGGAGGACGCGCTCCTCACCAGCATCTTTGTTGGGGCCCTGAAAGGGGTGGCGTATGACTGGTACTGCAGCCTCTCCGATAATTCCATATCGTCCTTCGACGACCTGACACGCCTCTTCCTCGACCGCTTCTACGACGGTGGGAAGGACATGACGATGGCGTCTCTCATTGAGATACGCCAGAAGGACAAGGAAACGGTTCGAGCATTCATCGAACGCTTCCGTCAGGCCTGCTTCAGGCTACCTCCAGGCATGCCAAAGCATGCGCTTCTCTCCGCTTGCAGTATGAACATGCTGCCTGCAGTAAAGCTCTGGCTTAACTCTACCCCCCCTCCCGACTGGAGCTCCCTAATCATCGAAGCTGAAGCTGCAGAGAAGAAGGCGGCCAATGCACGTCTTCTGGGTGTTAGCTTCCCCGCCTTTGACGATAAGGGGAAAAAGTCCGCAATCAACAACTCCGGACGAGAAACAAAGGGGAAACAGGCATTGACTGTTAATGCCTCGAAAGGCGCATCTACGCCTACTCAAAAGCCTCCACTAGCACCGAGACCCAAGGAGGTTTATTCATTCAATGATGACGACACCCTGCAACTCTTTGAGATACTGAAGCAGGGTGACAAGATCGAGCTTCCGGACCCGAAGCGGCCCGATGAAGTCGGGAAAGTGGACAACCCGAGGTACTGTCACTACCATCGGTTTGTCGGACACCCGACTAAGGACTGCTACGTCCTCAAAAATTATATCCAGCGCATGATCAATGCGGATGTAATCTTCGTCGACTACGAAGAGAAGACGGTGTCAGCTAATGTGGTGTCACTTCAGTTCAGCACCTTGCCGCCGACTACCACACAAGATGGCGTCGTCCCCATCCCTAAGGCGACAATGGAGGTGGTGAATTTGCCACCCACCCGTGACAATGTGAGTGGACTTGTCCCACTCACCACATCTCGAGGAGAGGTCCTCTGGGTTCACCCCGACCTCGTCTCCGAGGTAACTCAACCGGAGGTACGCCCTACCTCCAAAGCAAAAGGCAGGAAGATCAAGTCTTGCCGCACGGTCTCTTCTTCAACGGAAGAGGCGCTTCCTGTGCAGACGCGTGCACAACAGAACTCCCAGCCCGGTGAAGCTGTCGTCGAAGTGGTGCCTCCTGGCACCATCCCTGAGGAGGGTCCATCCAAACCCTCAGCAGCCAATAAACAAAAGCAAGTGGAGGCCCGTTTCGACAGACCTCTGCGGAAAGAAAATGCTTCGGGGCTAGCCAAGCTCCACAATTTTGACATTCTGGCACAACTGGCCAGTACTCCTGCACGCTTGTCTTTGTTCGAGCTCCTGCGTCTCTCCAAGGACTCCCGAGAAGCTCTCTGCGAAGCTCTGAAGGATGCCGAATCCTTTCTCAGTCAAATCAAGCAGCCCGAAGACCTCCCAACTACTTGTGTACACTGTCATTGTGCGGATGAAGTTATCCCAAACATAACTTTCACCCAACAAGACATGCTGCTCAAGCATCACCGACATAACCGACCGTTGTATTACACAGGGTACATCGGTTTGGTAAAGGTGAGCAGGATTCAGATCGATCCGGGGTCTTCCCTAAGCATCATTCCAAAGGCGCTGCTATCAAAGCTGGGGATCCCAATGTACCGGCTGGCGCCCTCCAATACGACCATCAGTGGCTTCAACGCTAGCAAGAGCGAGCCACTGGGCAAGATCCGGCTGAAGTGTCACATCGGCAGCCTCAAAACTGAGGTGACTTGTTATGTGGTGGATGCCGAGGTCAACTACAACATCTTACTCGGACGACCATGGTTACATGAGTACATGGTGGTGCCCTCCACGCTCCACCAATGCATGAAATATGTATCCACCAACGGCGTCATCCGGACGGAATTTGCAGATATCGATCCCTTCAAAGGGATTGAGGCCTACTTCACCGATTCCGACTTGTACAAGCCACTTGACGAGGAGGAAGCCAACGACGCCGATGATGAAGCAGAGACGGCAACATAGTCGGCCTTGGAGCCCGAAATGACTCCCGACGCCCCCTTGAAAATCCGATTGAAGGGCAAGCCTCCCCAGAAGGCGCCTCCAATGAGCATCAAGCTATCAGGGAAAGCACCGACTCACAAAGCTCCCCTGAAGATACGCCTCAAGGGAAAGCTACCTCAAACAGCGGCTCCCCTGGTGGTAAAATTACAAGGGAAGGCGCCACTCATCGGAGGCGCAACCGAGGCACCTCTCAAGGTGCGTCTTAAAGGCAAGCCGCCGCAGTCATCCAAGATGCCGGAGAGGGCTCACATAACCCTCTCAGACCCCAAAGTCAGAGTGGTGGAGGACTCTCCTGATCCGGCCCCAGTGCTTACAGATGAGGAGCTTGGCGAATATATCTCTGCTGATGTAGACGCACCCTCCTTCGACAATGTAATCCCATGGGATAAAATCTCGTACTTTATCAATAATAGAGTGTCTTTCAATTATTCTTGTCTTCCACACTGGAATGCCATGTATACATTAGACAACGCTCTACGGTCGTTGCAAACACAAGTAACGACCGTCTACCATAATCAAATAGTCCCGTCTCAAGGAGTCTTCATAGTCCCTCCACGGAGCCGAGACCAAGGCACCATCATCTCGGGCAAAATCGAGCGTCGTCGGGACCTCCCGTCAATCGAGCCCGAACCTGATACCGGCAGAGTACAAGTCTATCGGTACACAGATGCGGCTAAGCACATCATCCAAAAGATGGGCTACGACCTGAAAAGCAACAAAGGCTTAAACTACGGCAAGGGTCGGCATCTCCCTGTCCGACTTTCGATGCCCAATGGAAAGCCACAGGATTACTATAATCGGACTCGACGGGGGTTAGGCTATGTCACGCCGCCATCAACTCCAGAGAGTTCAGACGCAGAAGACATAGAACATTCCCACTCGTCTGAAGCATCGACGTGGGATTCCGATACCAGTATCGGATCAGTCTTCAGGAAAGTGCTGTCAGCTAACATGACATCGGCGCAACCTCAGAAAGATGAAGGCGAAGACCAACCGCCGAAACCCTTCAAAGAGGAACCCTGGGCTCAACGCCTAGGAGAACAATGGGAGTCTCGTTTTGAGTTACGAGAACCTCCCACCGAAGACGAAGTCGAGCAGATCGACCTCGGGGATGGGTCTTCTTCTAAACCCATCTTCATCAGCAAAAGCTTGGAAGGAGAAGACCGAGAATCTTTAGTCCAACTGGCTAAAGAATATATTGACGTCTTCGCCTAGAGCTACGAAGACATGCCGGGTCTCGATCCACAGATCGCGATGCATAGGTTGAACATCTTACCAGATGCCAAACCTATCAAACAACAACAGCGACGCTTCCGCCCGGACATCATGAATGCCATCGATCAGGAGGTGGACAAGCTCTTGACCAGTGGCTTCATCCGTGAGGAACAACACCCGGACTGGGTAGCCAACGTCGTCCCTGTCACCAAGAAGAACGGGAAGATACGAGTCTGTATCGACTTCAGGGATCTCAACTCTGCTTGCCCGAAGGATGAATTCTCGCTCCCAATCACCGATGTAATGATCGACAACACATGTGGCTTTGAACGCATGTCCTTCATGGACGGGTATTCAGGCTACAATCAAATCAAGATGTTCCCCGATGACACAAAACACAGGTCATTCAGGACTCCGAAAGATGTTTTCTGCTACACAGTAATGCCCTTCGGCTTGAAGAATGCCGGTGCAACATACCAACGAGCGATGAGTACCATCTTCCGTCAACATCTTCGCAAGACAGTTGAGTGCTATGTTGACGACATCGCAGTCAAGAGCCGCCTCAAAAGAGATCACCTACAGGACCTGAGGACGGTCTTTGATCTCATGCGGGCACATCAACTCAAAATGAACCCCGCTAAATCCTTCCTGGGGGTTTCTAGCAGCAAATTCTTGGGCTTTGTCATCACGGCAAAAGGCATTCATGTCGATCCCGAGAAGACTAAAGCCATCCGCAACATGGACCCTCCGAAGAACCTTCGAGAACTTCGGGGCTTACAGGGACGTCTGGCATACATCCGGAGGTTCATAGCAAACCTCTCCGGTAAATGTCAACCCTTTACTCATCTCATGAAGAAGGGAGTCTCTTACGTCTGGACAGAGGAGTGCCAAAAGGCTTTCGACGACATCAAGGCTTACTTGACAAGCCCGCCAGTCCTAGTGGCACCTGTCGCCGGCAAACCATTCCTCCTCTACGTCCGTGCCATGGATCATTCCCTCGGCACTTTACTGGCTCAAAACAGCGATGCAGGCTACGAGCAAGCAATCTACTACCTCAGTCGAACACTCATCGGGGCCGAACACCGGTACAACCCCGTTGAAAAGGAGTGCTTGGCTTTGGTGTTTGCCATTCAGAAGACTCGTCATTACGTCTCGGGCCAGACAATTCACGTCATCTCCCGAGTCAATCCACTCAGAGTTCTCATGACGAAGCCAGGGTCATTAAACTCCCGGCTGGCTACATGGGCGATCCTACTAACGCCATACAACATGGTGTTTGTCCCGCAGAAGGCGGTCAAGGGTCAGGCTCTGGCTGACTTTTTAGCTGCACACCCCATCCCAGAATCTTCAAAACTCTATGAAGACATCCCGGATGAAGTCCAAGAATCAAACGTCACTGAAGGAAGCCCCGTTTGGCGGATGTTCTTTGATGGCGCTTCAAGAACGGGCCCCAACGGCCAAATCATCGCAGGAGTGGGGGTAGTCTTGGTCTCCCCCGATCAGCTGGTCATCCAGCGCGCATACTCTCTTTCGAAGCCGTGCTCCAACAATGTTGCTGAGTACAACGCACTCGTCATGGGACTCCAGCTAGCACAACAGCTAGGGGTGGATCATCTGGAAGCCTACGGCGACTCGAAACTCGTCGTAAACCAGATTCGGGGGCAATACGAGGTTCGCTATGAAGATTTGATCCCTTACCATGAAGTTGCATTGAACATCATTTCAACCTTCACTGGATTCTTCATCGAACATGTACCCCGTCTACAAAACTTGGAGGCTGACGCTCTGGCTGGCCTCGCAGCCTCATTGGCCGTGCCCCTTGGGACTCAACACTATGTCACGGTAACTGGCCGAGACTTGATTTGTCCCAGAAACAACCTATGTTTGCAAATGGCTCACGCCGTGCCGACAAACACCGATGTTAATATCCGAGACTGGAGATTCCCGTTCATCGACTTCGCCGTCTACGAATCCTTCTGGAAGATCCGAAGGAAGCCGTCTCAGTCAGGAGACGCTCTCTTCGATTCTACTACGATACAACCACTAAAATGTTGTACCGACGCTCCTTCGATGGGCTCCTCCTTCGATGCCTGTCTAACGAAGAAGCAGCCGAGGCTCTTCAAGAAGCTCACGACGGAACTTGTGGAGCTCATCAACCCGGTCCTAAGTTGCAAGATCGACTGCGACGTATGGGCTACTACTGGCCAACCATGGCCGCCGACGCAGTGGAATATGCTAAGAAGTGCCATGCATGCCAACTTCATGCAGACTTCATACATACACCGTCTGAACCTCTACATCCTACAGTCGCCTCCTGGCCATTCGAAGCCTGGGGCATGGACATTGTAGGACCAATCACCCCTCCTTCATCAAGAGGACATCGTTTCATCCTGGCCATCACCGATTACTTCTCCAAATGGGCGGAAACAGTCCCATTAGCGGAAGTAAAAAGCTCCAGGGTGGTCAGCTTTATCAAACACCATGTCATTTACCGTTTCAGAGTACCCAGGCGAATCATTCATGACAATGGTCCCCAATTCATCAGCCACATTTTCAGCAGGTTCTGTGACAAGAATCGTATTCAAAACGTGGCCTCAACCGCCTACAATCCGACAGCAAACGGATTAGCTGAGGCATTCAACAAGACTATCGTTAGGCTGCTCAAAAAGGTCGTGTCATCCAACAAACGCGACTGGGACAAAAAGCTTGGCAAATGCCTTTGGGCCTACCGCACAACGGTACGGACCCCAACAGGCAACACTCCATTCTCCCTGGTCTACGGGAGCGAAGCAGTACTGCCTCTCGAGATACAGATACCTTCGTTCCGCGTGGCAATCACAAACGATCTCACAGAAGAAGACAATCAACGTCGTCGTCTGCGGGAACTGGAGGCACTTGACGAAAAGCGTCTCCTAGCTCAACAACGCATCGAACTTTACCAAGCCCGTATATCACAGGCTTTCAACAAGAAGGTCAAGCAAAGAACTTTCCAAGTTGGCGACCTGGTTTTAGCAGTCAGAAGGCCAATGGTGTTAACTCACAAGACACCAGGGAAGTTCGAGCCCAAATGGGAAGGACCCTTCATCATTGAGACGGTATACTCAAACGGTGCTTACCGCCTCGCCAAACCTAATGGGGACTTGTTCATGATGCCCATCAACGGCAAGTTCCTAAAGAAGTACTATTCTTGACATCCTCCAAGACATGTATTTCCCCAAACAACCTCTTTTCACAAAAATCAAACGCTTCCGGAACCCAGCTGTTCCGTGGCATCCTTCCGTAGAAAGATAACCACGTCCACATTACCTCTGAGTTGTCTCTCTACATCCTACAAAGCGGAACCTTACATTTCGTGAGCTTACGCTATCCTTCATGTTTACCACGTCCACATTACCTCTGAGTAAACATCCCGTACAAACAACTCCTGTGTTGTCGTACATTGATCGCAGAACTTCTATGTCCACATTACCTCTGAGTTGTTCAGCGTATCCCCCAGGATCATTCCTACCATGTCCATAAATACCTCTGAGTAGGAAGATTCTATCATTTGAACCTAATGATTGCCATGTCCACATTACCTCTGAGCAAACATGTTGGTTCCTTCAAACTTATTATCTGTACCTAAAAACCAAGGTGCGCAAAAGATAATAGGTCCACATAAATCATCAAGTTCATGAGATCAAAAATGAACACATCACAAAAAAAAAAGAGATAGTGTATTTCTTTATTTTTCAAAGAAGGGAGTACAGAAATACGCTATTTCCCCAGCAAGAGTTGCAAAAAACACATAAAAAGAAGAGAAGCTACAATCCCCGATCCTCTCCAGGGTGGGATGAGAGCTCTCTGACTCGACGTCTCAGGTCGGCAGTACGAGTTTCCACAGTCGCCTGGACTCGCAGCTCGGCTTCTTGACGCATTAATCCGACAGCCTCAGCGAAAGTTTTACTCTCATACTTCTCATCAAGCTGTCGTCGCTGCTGAGCCAAAGCAAGGGTCCGCTGAGTAAGAGTCGCTTCCTCCTGCTTGAATGCCACGTGTTCAGCCAGGACACGATCAGCTTCTAGTTGAAGTTGGGCCCGCTGGTCTTCAAGACGGCGCATCTGAGCATCAACCTCTGCGATGTTAACGTCCACCGCAGCCCGCTTCTCCGTCGTCTTCTCTATAGATTGAGATAACTGCTCCGTCGCAGCCTCAGTCCCAGCCACTTCACGCTCCCAACTGCTCACATCGGCTCGATAGGAAGCCTCGATTTCAGCCATCAACTTCCCTATCTCTGCATCTATCAAGACAGAGAGGTCATTTCGTTGGATGCGCTGCAGTTCCGCGAGCCGCTCGTCCAGCTCAATCACCGAAACCTCCAGAATTTTGGCCATATGGTCATGGCCTTGGTGAACGCGGATCAGCTCGATACAAGGCATTGCCAAAGCTTTTGCTGTCGCAAAGCTCCCCTTGGCATCCATCACTGCAGATACTCCTTTCTCCAGCATTTTGTACACTCCCTCGACGAGGAACTTCACATACTCGTCGGCATCTGCCAGCACCTGCGGCGTCATAGCAGGAGTTGGGGGAGCTACTACAGTTTGCGGACCGGAGGAAGATCCGCCAACCTCGATCTGAGAGGTTTGAACCTCGGCAGCAATAGGCTCTTCATCAACAGGGGCCAGACTGCTAGCCCGAGGAGCCGAAGGAACAGAAGGAGCCGGCACATGCGTCGTAATAGTACCCCAAGTGGAAGGAGCAATAGAGGGTTCCACACCCTTACCCTTCTCAAGCCCGGAGAAATCACCGACGTCAACGGCCACCTCTTCTACCCCCGACGTTCTATCAGCATCAGCTACCTCCCCCGACAAAACGGGGAGATCAACATTTATCTCCTGGCCAGCCCCAGGAGACAAGACCGGCAGAAGGGTCTCATTCTTCTCAAGTCCCTCTACAGGGACAGAATCTGTCGCTACCGCCTGATCAGTAGCCATCTCTATGTCCATGGTTGAAGCCAAGGAAGGATTTGGCAATGATTCGGCCAACCTTCCTTCATCATGACAAGGAGGGGAATCAACCCTCTCCTCTATCCTCACTGCTTCTGCTGCCCCCGCAACAGACTCCTGCAGCTCCGGAGCGATGTCATCGGAAGATGATGAACTCCATTCCTCTTCATCACCAGGAAGCTGCGTACTTGCTAAAGCTTTGATATGTGAAGCCTCCGCTGTGGCCTTCGTCACCTCGGAAGCTGCTGCACCCTCAGATTCCCTCCTGACATAACCCGGGGATACCGGAACCTCCACGATGACAGTATCCTCCGGATCTTCCTCCATGAGAGACATCATTGTCGGCGGGATACGCACTCCAGACGAGCTCGCCATCTCTTCTCGCCGACTCCCACCCGACTTTGGGGTACGAGGTTTTTTTTTTTAGCGGCTCCTACAAAAGAAGATGGGGCCTCGTAAGTGGCGGAACCAAAATCAGATTTAGTAGGATGTCCTTACCTCTTCGGACGCCGAATCCGATGACACCGTCGGTAACGATGCCTTCTTCTGCTTCTTCGACACAAGAGATTCAGCCCCTGTATCTGTACATCGTTTCGATCGATCGCCCGAGGGTTCTGCTTGTGATGCGGAGGGGGCACTCCGTTGACCCACCCCTGACGGACGATGCGGCCGGGCCTTCACTGGCGTATCCCCAGTCGCTGCTAACTGGGTGCCTGCGATAAGGCTGGTCTTCCTGTCTTATCCGGAGGGCGGGGCAGCCATAACACAGTAAAATTTGGCGGCCGAGTAAAGAATGGGCGGCCGCGGATCGGGGACGGGCAACGTAAAACGAGCTTCGGTACATCCGGCATTATAGTAATGCCAAGCTCGTGCACCATCCAACAAACTTCCAACATACCCCAGGGTATTACTGGGGTTATCCAACATCATCTGAGCATAACCAAATTGCCGCGCAAAGCGGCTCGGCAAGTATGGTTCCAGGTAGCATTGATTCCTGTTCCGGTACACCAGGTGGGACGGCCGGATACTTTGCAACCAGCGGAATCCCCATTGAGGCAGAGTGGTGGTACCTTCTCCCAGGTCCCTTAAATCCTCGTTGGCCTCAAAACCCAAATAGATGGGACCAACTTTGGTGATCTCCCAACCCTGAAGACGGGATAAAACCTTTCTACAAACCGGGACACCAGTATATGACCAACTCCTCCGATGGAAACGACGAAGGAATGCATCTCCAGCCTTATAATCTCCTTCCGAGCCTGGGCTCATCACACTGGGATGATGCAGAATCAGCCATCCCATCAAATAATGAAACGGCAATTCGGCGCGCGGGAAGTTATTTTTTCTGCCTCTATCATGAATCACATTTCCAGCAAACTCTCGCAAACCTCGCTGCAGGTTACATACCATTGCGGGAAGGAGAGCCAAGCGCCGGCCGAAGACCAATTTTACGGCTGGCAGGATTAAGTTTCGAGTCACCCTCTCGACGGCACCGGATCCACCTGCGAACACGCAATCCCGGAGCCATATCATCAGATAGGCGACCAAAACCGCCTTGGATGACATTGGATAAGCAAGGTGCCAGAAGCAGCTGTAGGAGCGTGCATCTGACTGCTGGTCTTCATTTCCTCGGGGATTCTTCTCCCCTAACGTGCTCATTTCGGACAGCACCTCGCTACGAGAGAGCGCCGGCGGAGTAGAAAACTTCGAAGAATCCTCTTTGTCTTGTCTAAAGACATAATCTCTCCAAGCGATTACATGGGGCTGCGACCCGCTTTTATCCCTTCTCTGCACATAGTAATGATGACTCGCCACTTCCTTGAAGACGGCCGTCATCTCATCAGCTCTGTCCCCCAGGACCTGAAGTTCCTCATTGGTTGGAAAGTACTCTTCATAGGGCTCCGACCCCCAAGGGAGTTTAGACACCTCATACATCTCATGAAGTGCGAGCCCTAATTCTCCTACCGGAGTAAAGAAGGTCCCGGTATGGATATCAAACATCTCCAGGAGTGCGAGGAACATGTGCCTATTAAGGTCAATACCCGCCTGGGTAGCACGGATCGCGGCAGTCAACCCGATCTCTCGGAGCTCAGTCCGAAACCGCGACAAGATCCAGAGCGTCAGTTTATCCCATTTGGAGACGTAATGGCACCAACCCTCCACCCGAAACTCTCCTGTCGGGTAGGAACGTTCCATCAAAAAACATACGATGTGTAAAAGTCGAAGCACTATAAGCAAACGTATCAATGGGTGCATCACTGTAGAGGCTCCCAGGACGTAAAGTCCGCCAAGTGTAAGAAGACCCAGACCGTACAACGGTCAAAACATCCTTTTGGTCGGAAGTAGAATCAATTTGGATGACACCAGTCACCGCTCCCCCCTGAGAAGGTGTAAGTTCCCAAGACATCCTCCTCTGGGAAACAAGGCGACAGAAGTTCAAGTTGCTTAACAGTCATATGCACTCCATTCGCAGTAAAGAACCAGTCCTCCTTGACCTTCAATACTGACGAGTCAGTAGAAGTGAGACGGTCTCCAAATAGGAACTCAGGCTTCAGGAAGGTCACTTTATCAGATGTGGAAGGTTTAATGACTCCACGCTCCATCATCCGTTTGAGGAACCAATACTGATGTTCACGGATTAGGATCATTCTCTCAGGAGGCTGATCCAGCATAAGAGCATCTTGAGCAGGGTTTATCACTTCCTCGTTATGCTCTACTCCCATTTGGTTGAAGGCAGCCTCCAAGAAAACTTCACTCAAAAGCGGGATTGCCATCGACACTAGTAAAAGATCAGAAAAAGTCAGAAGAGAACACACAAATGTGTCTAAAGGAGAAAACTGCGGCGCATCATCAGGGTTTGAACCCATGCGCGTCAGCAGTATAGCCTTGGCGCATCATCAGGGTTTGAACCCATGCGCGTCAGCAGTATAGCCTCGGCGCATCTTCAGGGTTTGAACCCATGCGCGTCAGCAGTATAGCCTCGGCGCATCACCAGGGTTTAAACCCATGCGCGTCGGCGGGCAAAGACCGCGGCACATCATTAAAGGCTCAAGGCCTATGTGCGTTGGCGTACGGACAATGAGACTTACCAACCACCTCCGGCCGAACTTCGACAGGCCGACGGGAAACGACAGCCGCCGCAACTTCCGCGGACTCCTTCGCTTTCTCCTTCCCCTTGCCGGCAGCACCGCGAGGAGTCTTGGGAGCCATTCTCTCGAGGAAGGAGAAGTTAGGGTTTTGAAGAAGAAACTCTAAAGAAGCAGAGGCACAGAGAAGAAGAACCCTTTCTCTCTCCAACTCTTATCTATTTATAGGGCTTGGTCGCACGCGTGAACAGATGACGTGTGATCTCAGCCGTCACCTCGGGTTCTGTGCAGGGATAGCAGTAAATAAAACCAAAAGATCATCATTAATCTTTTCGGTTACCGAGGCACCATCATCATTAACTGAGAAGAGCATGCGCCCGAACAGGCATGCGCACAGAAATCATGCTCCCTGAACTCCATGCTTCTTATTCAAAGTATTCCAAAACTTATTCAAAAGTTTTGAAAACTTTGAAGGGGGTCTTGTAGAAGCATGGAATTTCACAACCAGAAAGACCATGCGCCAGACACTACATGCGCCAGGACTCGCACAGAACACTTCACAGCAAAGTCAATAACCATGGACATTTGAAGAAGGACTTTTTATTTATATATAAAAGTCTATTACATGTCTAGAAAAGGTTGTACAAAGGAGAATTTCTACAAAAGAAAGATCCTAAGTCTACAGCCAGCGGCCACCATGCGCCTCCAGTTAGACGCAGCAGTCATCATGCGCTGCCAGCCACCATGCGCTGTCAGTCAGGCGCAGCAGACATCATGCGCCTCCAACCAGGCGTATCCCACCATATCTTCAGCAGCTCAGTCATGTGCATCCAGCTCAGTTGTGTGCATCCCTTCAGCAGCCCAGCTATGTGCATCCCTTCAGCCAAATTCTTCCAGCCAGGCTCACCTGGCCGAGCAGAGCCCAGTTATGTGCCGCTCTTCCAGCCAGGCTCACCTGATAAGTGCTTCGCCAAGCAAAGCATTTAACCCTCTGGCTGGAACCAAGGAAGAGAAGAGCACCACAAATGCTGAGGCCAGGGGAGGCTTCGAAAGAGCCTCCAAAGCCGAAGGAAGACCGTGATCGAAACCGCGGCTAAAGGAGCAGCTTTCAACACGATCAAAGTGGGGAAACCCCACTTTGAAGGAAGAGAGAGCCTAGCACCGCCATTCCGATCTACGACTCTTCCGGAATAACGGGGACAAGGCCCGAGCATCCCTATCTTTGGATGCAACAGGCACCTTCCGCCTGCCTCGGAAGCCTTCGACTCCGTCTTTTGGATGTAACAGTCACCTTCAAGAGCATCGAAGACAACACAGCGTCTCATCTTCACCCTCGGGAGCACTTCGTCAATAGAATGCACCCGCATGTTCAAGTTCATGTTGGAAGTACGTGAGGGAATGAGAAGCAAATCTTCTCTCCATGCCACTATTTATAGGCCGGGCAGATCAAACCCACGCGCCAAGTGGATGACCCTCCGAATTCCGTGTAATGAATTTACATTAAATGGATGAACCGGACGCCTCAAATTCAGCCAAACGGCTATTTATAGCACTCGAAGAGCGAGACAGCCGCATCATTAAAAGACATGTCCGATGCGCCAGCCAGACAGTGCATCACACGAACGCGCCCTTCGGCATCAGGCGCATCACACAGACGCGCCCTACAGTACTCGGCGCATTACAGAGGGTGCGCCCTCACACATCTCCATACCGAGTGGAACGCCAACCGACGCGCCCACTCAGCTGTCCATCGAACGTCACCAACATTAAATGTTGAACTGACAGAGTTGGCAGCACGCCTCCCAAAGTCTGAACAGTTGACAGCTTTATTCAGAAAACGAAGCGTCGGCAACGTCAGCATCATCATGACTTTATTTCGACGGCTACTGCCACGTGGCCACTCCACCATCAGCATGCGCCTCTACGGCCATGCGTCCAAATCAGTATGCGCCTCAAAAGCCATGCGCCTCAGACTGCTCTCTGATCCCGAAAGACAGAAGGAAAGTCGCCTGCATGCGCCTCAAAAGCCATGCGCCCTAAATGGTTTGTAACTCCTAAAGGTTATGAGCCGCAACCTCCTCCTGCGCCCAATCCAAGGCGCAGCTCACCAGATCACTTCTTTCCACCAAATCCGAGATCTTCGAACCATGAGTCGACGACACGTGTCATTTGACTCAACTCATCCAAGATTTCAGCAACGGAAAGATCTTCTCTCTGCTACGTGCCGGCTCACAACAGCAGTATGAAGAGTTCTCCCCCTCGATCAGGGCGCAGCATCCGTGCACCTCCATCAGCAACCTCCACGTGGCATCCCCACACCGGCGCATCCTGCATGCGCGCATGAGCAGCCAGCCTGCAAAACTATAAATAGAAGGATCATCTCCTTCACACACACAGAGACTCAGAACAGAGACTCACAACACAGAGAGAATCGACAACAGAGAATCACCGAGAGGCAGTTCTAGACACTCAACGTCTTCCTCCTCTCAGCAAGCTCCAGCACCCAGAGCAATCAACACCTTCAGAGAACCGATAACCGTCGTCAGCCGGTCAACGGAGTCAACGTATTACCACTCGCTCCATTGGCACTAAGGACCCAGCTTAAACAAAAGTGTACTCCTAGGACTACATCTAAGTCCTATATTGTATCACTGTTCTGTTTGTATTAAGATTTCAATCAAAACAATTTTAATGGCAAACAATTTCTAGGTCAAAATACACAGAATATGTCATTCTCCGTGTTAAAATACACGGAGAATGATCATTCTCCGTGTTAAAATACACAATGAATGACATTCTCCGTGTATTTTGATACGGAGAATGATCATTCTCCGTGTTAGAAACACGGAGAATGGTCATTTCTAGGTCAAAATACACAGAAAATGTCATTCTCCGTGTATTTTAACACGGAGAATGACATTCTCCGTTGTTGAAAAGCGGAGAATGTCATTCTCCGTGTTAGATACACGGACAATGGCCATTTCTAGGTCAAAATACACAGAATATGTTATTCTTCGTGTATTTTAACACGGAGAATCCTATTATCCGTGTTAAAACAAACGGAGAATGATCATTCTCATTTTTCGTGTCAAAATACACGGAGAATGAACAGGACTCAAAGTTACATTTTTTTTCCCTTCTTCTTGATCTTCTTCTTCTTCTCCTGCTTCTTGTTGTTCTTGTTGTTCTTCTTGTTCTTGTTCTTCTACTTCTTCTTGCACTTCTTTTTCTTTTGTAGATTTTCGTTTACGAGCAATCCTCTTAACTTTTATCCTTTCTTTCTTTTGTTTTTCAACATCTACTTCTTCTCCGTCTTTTCTAACTCGGTCTACATCCATTGATGATGATTGCGACATTGTGTGAAACTTGCGAATGGAGATTCGCTGGCGATTTCTTGTAGGGTTTTTCAAAATTTTTTGGAGGAGATGACCTAAAATCGAAAGCGAACAGAGGATGAAAGAGGAGGGAGTGACTCGAACCATTTTTTTGAAGAGTTGCTGGGTTTGTGGATATTCTTAATAAATTAGAAGGGCAAAAAGGTCATGTCGTCCCCTTATATATATATTTTTATATAATGCTGGGCACGCGATGAAAGTTTCTTTTGCGGTGGGTTTTTCATAAAACTTTTTTAATTTTTGGGCATTTCATAAATTTTCCCAAAAAATGCATGAGTAAAAAGATGTCTATTACATTTCAAGTACATCCATTGTAGATTGTAGAAACTATCATGTTGATGTTCCACAGATTCAACAAAGAGTTTAACTTGCTACATGCCAAGTACATCCAACGTACAAACTGTCATGTTCCACACATCAAACAAAGTTTTTAATTTGTTACATAGCAAATACCACTATCTACTGATATCAAGTACATCAATAACAAGTTATACAAAATATTAATCATCCAAAAAGCAGCCTTCAGCCTCCACACAAGTTGCTGGGCTTATAGATGAAGCATCACGACTGGAAGTTGCCAGTGCCTTTAGAAGAATGTAAAAAATATGCACAGTTGGCAGAGAAGCTCCAATGGTAATCAACAATCCAACAAACCCATACACACCCATGAGTCCATGACCCATTGGTAAGCTACAGAAAGAAATATTAGTAATGAAGCATGTATATGATGAAAAGAAGCATGTTTATGAGTCCATCAACAATCAAGGTTGGAAGTTACCTGAAGCATATTTATGATGAAAAGGCTATTCATCAATACACCTGCATATTGAATATTGTATTCTGAAGTAAGCGTGGCCAATGGCCATTGTCCAGAAACTCTAATACATAGTTCAAGTCTTCAAGAGTGTTAATTTGAGAAACTCAAGACTGCAACCCTCAAAGATGCTCTAAAAATATGAATATTTATGCACAACAGGCATACCTTAAAACTGCAACACATTTTACACATGAATATTGAATATTGCATTCTGAAGTAAGCGTGGCCATTGTCCAGAAACTCTAATACATAGTTCAAGTCTTCAAGAGTGTTAATTTGAGAAACTCAAGACTGTAACCCTCAAAGATGCTCTAAACATGGATAGATAATAGTTAATTTGAGAAGTAAAATGTGTTCCAGTGGTGTTACCTCAAAAATATTACCTCTGTAGGGCCTAGGCTTTCCAAAAAAGAGTATGTTCTGGAAATGGTTCAATGTGTAGAGCATGTGTCGAAAAATATGCATATGTTGGATACATTGGCAATAGAAAAAAATTGAACTTTGAAGGCTCAGATTGACATGTTGTGCATCAAAAGATGCAGTATAGTATCTGTTCACTACTCACGTCATCTCATCATTGCCCACTTTCTTCATATTTATTAGCAAATTATAACTGAGTAAAACAAGTAAACTATGCTACTATAAAACAAATGATCTACTACTTTATTAGGCAAGATTTAGAAATAACCTGAGCTATAAAGCAAGTACTAACTGCAGAACTGAAGAATGAAAAAATTGACTACAAAATCTGTAGAATACAGAAGCACAAAAATCTGACTGCATAACTGAAATATGATAGAACTGACTGTAGTGTCTGCAGAATATAGAATAAAATCCCATAGAAATACATACAACTCCACAGAAATCTGATTGCAGAACTGAAGTATGACAGAACCGACTGCAGAAATATAGAATACATGCAACCCCACAGAAATACAACAAAAAAACACACATATGTGCCAAAATGACTGCAGAACTGAAGTCGGCAATGCACAAAATTGAAGTCTACAAAAGTGCATAGCCCATCTTAATAGTCATTAGTCACAGCGCAAAATAATTTAGAGTGTACTTAATAGTTACAGTCCAAATAACTATCTCTTTAAAGCTCGCTTGAGGTTGAGCCCATCGCCAAATGACTTAGATCTATAAGAAATGATAACACAAGTCAATATTCACTACAAGTAATAAAGTAAAAGAAGTAATTCGACTCTTTGATAAAAATTATACCTTTTTCAAGTTGATCAAGAGATTCCATGTTCTCTTCAAGATTACTAACAATAGATCGATCGGTTCTTGACCGTAACCAATCTTGTGAACAAGTAAGATCTTAAGCAATCTTAGGTGTCAAAGAGCTCCTAAATACATCAAGTACTCGACCACCGGTACTAAATGCACTCTCGGAAGCCACCGTAGATATAGGAACCGCCAACACATCACAAACCATTCTCGAAAGAACGGGAAAACGAGGAGAATTAATCTTCCACCAAGCCAAGAGATCAAAATTTGGATTCTCATCTTCATCGGCTTCGGTGGGCTCAACAAGATAACGATCCAACTCCGACTTGCTATCACAACCACCCGTTTTTATTTTATGGTTCTTATATTGAGTCTTCATTATATGTTTCAAGTTAAAAAGAGGACGATCTTGATGATTGAAGATTCAACTATTTCATTAGTAGTTGAAAAAGTAACTATAGGAGAATAGATCTTTTTATACTCTTCAAACATAGAGTACACGACCGTTTTTACCTTCTCCATCATGGTATCACCCCTTGATTTACCATATAGTTGATATAGCCACCATTCCACATATGCAATCTTTTAACGTGGATCAAAAAGTGGCGCAATGAAGATAATCATGTTCATCTTCTCAATGTCCCCCTAATATTTGCCATATTTTTCTCTCATTTTATCTGCCATGTTAGACAACTCAAAGTCATCATTACTCTTGGCGTTCTTCAAGGAAAGTCGATAGATGCAATTTCTTTAAAGAATTTGTTAGAAGTGACATACAAAGAGCCGGAGACACGTAAAGTAAATTCATAGAAATGTTCTAAAAAGGTACACAATTTTCTCACATTCGACCAATCAACTTCGCTAGGAAACAAATTCTCATCTTCAAGTTCTATCCTAAATAAGAGATCTTCATCTTGAAACCTCTCAAAGGCTCTTTGATATCTTTGGGCCGTGTCCAACATCAAATATGTTGAGTTCCAATGGGTACTCACATCAAGACACAATAATTTCTTGCTTTGTATGTTTTTGATTTGAACACAATCTTTGAACTTTTGAAACCAAGAAGGAGATTGTCTCACATAGCAAATAGCCCTCCGAACACGAGCAACCGAAGGAGACATCATCTTCAATCCATCAACCACGACAAGGTTTATAATATGTGTAATACAACGCATGTGCAAATACTTGATTTGAAGAATGCTATTTCCCAGTTGTGCAAACTTTTTACTTAAGTAAGCAACGACAACATCATTAGAGCTAGCATTATCCACAGCGATTGTAAAATTTTTGTCAATACCCCACTCAATCAAGCACGATTCTACATCCCTCCCAATAGCCTCGCCTTTGTGACGAGAAATGGGACAAAAGTTAATAATTTTTTTTGCAATTCCCAATCATCATTGATGTAATGTGCCGTAAGACACATATAATTGATCTTTTGAATTGATGTCCATGTATCGGTTGTTAGGAAAACCCTTTGATTGGACTCCTTGAAGTAGGCCTTCAACTTCGTCCTCTCATCGGTGTAAAGATTATAACAATCTCGTGCGACGGTCCACCTTGATGGTACACTAAAGGTAGGACATGCAATAGAAACAAACCGTTTGAAGCCATCCCCCTCCACAAACCGAAAAGGAAGCTCGTCAACAATTAGCATATAAGCCAATGCCTTCCTCATATCTTCTTGATTAAATTGCCAACTAGTGAGGGTTGACTTGCCCTTTCCAACCGATTGTAAATTCAATATTGATTGGGTAAAGCCTTTATGGTTTGGGTTAAGGGGGCACATATGCCAATGATTCTTAACCGAAGTAGTCCCATTAATTACGGGGTGATAATAATATTATTTTTTGCAGAAATTACACTCCGCTTTTGGATTTCCATTCTCAAGAAATTCTTTGAAATCACTCCAATAAGGAGCTCTTCTTTTGCCAATACGTTTGCTTTTAACCTTGAGCTTTGGGGTCATTTGTTGTCACCCTCATTTCTCGTATTTCCCGTATTTCGTATTTATACTCGTATCTGGATTTTGGCATGTATTTTTATTTTTTTTCTTTCTCAACTTGTGGAATTTTGGTATTTCTCGTATTCTTGGATTTTTGACATGGCTCGGTTTTAATTGGATTGGGTTGGTTTGGTTTGGTTTAATGAGCATTGGATCACCTTAACCTATTCTCCACCCTCAACACACCACATCCCACCCTCTTTAAAACTCCACCAACTTTTTCTCTCTCTTCATAAACCACCATTTATTTCTTCTTCTCCTTCCTCTACACAACACTCTTCTCCTTCCTCTCCACAACACCCACCCATAGGCAAGTGCACCTTGCCACCACATGAGAACACCATTTTATTTGTCCATTTGCTAGTTTAGGACATGATGATTAACATTAGAACTTGGTATTTTGTGATTTGGAGTCTCCATTGTTCTAGATCTAAGTTTTTTCCATTTTCGGTTTTGCATGGTTTTGATCTATTTAAGTTGGATTTCTATGGGTTTTGATGTTTCCACGTGGAAGAGAGTTCAATTCCACCCTGGTTAGAACTTTGGAAATCTGGATTTGGAGTTCGGATGACCAAGTTGTGATGCCTTGAAGTTTTGGGAGCCATGAGAGCTTCTTCTCAGCCATGGAGAAGAAGACCCAGACCCTGCGTGCGTGTTTTTACGCGTACGCAGCTCTCTGCTTGCGTGCTTTTGCACGTACGCAGCTCTCCTGCGTGCGTGACTTTTCGCGTATGTAGCCCTCCTGCGTGCGTGACTTTTCGCGTACGTAGCCCTCCTGCGTGCGTGACTTTTTGCGTACGCTGCGCTCCTGCGTGCATGACTTTTCACGTATGCTGCTCTCTTACGTGCGTGACTTTTCACGTACGCTGCCCTCTTGCGTGCGTGACTTTTCACGTACGCTGCTCTCTTGCGTGCGTGACTTTTCACGTGCGCTGCTCTCTTGCGTGCGTGACTTTTCACGTACGCTGCTCTCTTGTGTGCGTGACTTTTGTACGTACGCAGCTACCTTGCGTGCGTGACTTTTGTGCGTACGCAGCTCTCATGCGTGCATGTTTTTGTGCGTACACAGCTCTCATGTGTGCGTGCTCTTGCGCGTACGCAGCTTTCCTACGTGCGTGCCCTTGTGCGTACGCTGCTCCCCTGACCCCTTGCTTACCCATTGGCTTTTGGAGTATTGATTTTATTTTTCGACTTGGTTTCTTTTGTGGATTTGGTTTTCTTGAGATCTGCTCAACACAATACTACTATCTTGACTCGACACGGCCTAACACGGTTTTCTAGTAGTTGTTTATGACTAGTACGGTTCTCGGGGTTTTCTGTGGATTATGATTTTAGTATTCCCTCATTTTCTTGCTAGTGACCTAGTGGGGTGCACACCTAACTTGTAACTTATAATTAACCCTTGTGACTTGATAACTTGATAGTGGCCCGTGGCGGTGCACTCCTGACTTGTAGCATGACTTGATAACTTAACGCTGTTGCGACGGCTAACTTGACATGTTAAGTGAATTCTTGACACCGTGGGTGATTGTATTGAATGTGCTTGTGTAAGCAACCAGTCTTGTCTCGCATCATGTCTAGGATATGAATCCCTGGTTTCCCACGATCAGGGATTCATACTGAATCTGGCTAGGTTAATGACTAGATGGATCAAATAGTTCATGGAGAATTCCCCAGTTACCTGTTTTCCCTTTGGTCCCGGCCTTATATATATACATGGGATTTGTTGCTATCCGTCGAGATGAGCGCACTTCCAGCCCGCCGTCGAGTGTGGTACCT
The DNA here is from genome assembly GCA_029216955.1 of Iris pallida. Taxonomy (NCBI): domain Eukaryota; kingdom Viridiplantae; phylum Streptophyta; class Magnoliopsida; order Asparagales; family Iridaceae; genus Iris; species Iris pallida. Next base: position 18,162,872 of record JANAVB010042020.1, read on the forward strand.
TAGGACACATGTATCTTACTACAATGTGTCTGCTATATCCTGCTATCTTTTCCTTTTCTTGCTGGGATCACTCAGGTAGTAACAAACAGGTAACCGGACTTAGAATTCTCATTGCATCTTGCTAGTAATTAGGCCATGTGATAACCCTAGTTAGTTAAAGTAGTAAGCCGTAGTAACTGCTTGGCCGTGATTGATTGAATGAGGTATAACCAGTCTAGCCATGTCTTGATCCAGTACAAGATTGCTTCATGTCTTGATTTCTTACATTATTATCTTGCCGATAAATGGTGGAAAACCATGTTCTGTTCAGACGAAGGGTTACAATCCCGGTCCTTGTTTGGTTTACGGGTTGTAACCTGGTTATCTGAATAGTCCCATGGTTATCTCATCGTATATCACCTGTTATGTTTTTCCTTAATTCCCGTCTTTATTACCTTATTATTATTGTGCTAATTGCTGGCTTTTGTTCTTATTTCGTGGCCCCCTTGTGGCACTTGCTCTTTCTGGGGTTGACCCAGCTGGTTTTGTGTGGCCAGATTTTGGAGCAGCTCCCGAGGATCTACCTGCTTTCCAGCCAGATGGTGACCACTAGAGGGAATCCTGGCAACGAGTGGGTTTTTTTTGTTCTCCCACTGTAATTGTACATTATTCTTTTGAGGCATTTAGCCGACAAGCACCTGTTAGCTCGATGCACTTTACTTTCTGTCTGCCTACGGGCTGTAAACATGATTGGCAACTCGAGGTTGATCATGTATGACTTAACTCTTGCTAGTCCTTACATTTTGTACGACTAGCTTCATGATCATCTGGATATGTAATGTTTGGGACGCCTTACAATTGTATATTTGGTGATCTGATATCTTGTTACTATTATTAGTTGGCTGAGATTGAGACAATAGGCTACTTTATGACCTTAAGAGACTGATTGCTTGTAGATAAACCCTCATATTTCTAGACAGCCGTGACCGTATAGTGAGATGGATTCCATTTCATTATACGTAGCTGGCTATGTCCGCCCCCGCTCTCCAGTATTCTGGTTCTGGGGCGTGACATTTGTATCATGGGAACTCCTCCCTCCCCCCCTCCAACCCTACCCTCAAGCTCAATAGGTTCCCGCTCATTGAACATCTAAAATAAACATAACAAAAATATATTACAATTCTAATTTATAAAATAAATTACAAAAAGATTAAATGAAAGGAATTAAGGATACGCACATTGCATGAGTACGATGTTGATGCCATGAATTTGACTCAACTTACGCAACAAAGACCTAGTAAATTATTTGTTTCTATCAGTTTTTTAGTTGTTTTGATCAGTTATGCAAAATGAAAAGTAAAGAAACATGTAAACTACAAAACCCTAAGCAAAGCAAGCATGTTCTTATCAGTTTTAACTTGACATTGTAAACTATAAAAGTCAAAGGCAGGAGGCATATAACATGTTCATATTTTTAGGCAACTAGCCATTAAAGCATTGAGGCATTTTGTGCAAATTGGCACTTAAGTCTGCAACTGTGTCTGCAAAGTGTAAAATGGAAGTTAAAATTCAAAGATTGCTTACAGCGATTGCTGGCTTGCTGCGATTATATATAAGAATAAAGAATCCAAGAAGCGTCCAATAATCCAAAGATCAAAGTCGCAACGAACTGCAAAACAGAATTCACAATTTGAACTTGATTATTCAAATAACATGAGGCAGGAGCCATTGCAGTACCATAATATTTACAATGTGTTAATTATATACAATGTGTTAATTATATACATTGGAACCAACCACTAAAACTAATTCTTTACTTAAACTTGATTATTCATTGCCCAAACTTCTCTCAGCCAAACATATTAAACCAATTAACCAACCATTAACAACATTTAAAAAATCAGAATAATATGTAAAACAAAGACAACTATCATAATGTTGGAAAAAAACAACTCAGTCATGAATCATGATAAAAAAAACTTTCTAGTTCACCATTCACCAAAGCACCGTGGAAACACAAAACTTTTGATCGCTCACCATGAGCACTTCATATGCAGTGTGGAAACACAATTATGCACCGTGAAAACACAATTAATATAAAAATACAAGATAAAACAGGTAGATATTAAAAAATATAACAAAACTGGAGAAATTAAACAAAACAATTCGTGGTGAACCTTGCTCGGCCAAGATTTCGTTGGCTTCCAGGAAAAAAATGCAGAAATTAAAAGATGTAAAGTTAGAATAAAAATATAACAAAAATTAAAAGGAACAAAAAATTAAGAATACTTACAAAGCTATGGTGAACAGCTACTCAGAGATCCGAGAGTGAGGCTAGGGTTTTTCATTTTTTTAGAGATCCGAGAGGAGATACTCAAAGATCCGAGAGTCGGTGAGAGGAGATAGCGGTGAGACTTGAGAGGCGGAGGCGGTGAGAGAGAGGCGGAGGCGGAGGCGAAGGCAAAGGCAAATCTAGAGGCGGTGACCGATGAGAGAGAAAGAAAGAGTCTAGCTAGGGTTTCATTTTCTTTGAGAGAGGGAAGAGCAGCGGCTGCTCTTAAGCAATCTTTGAGAGAGTAAGGAGAGAGAAAGAAAAAAAGTTATTTTATACTTAGGTTAATAATGAGGGTATTACTGTAAATTTACAGTGGCTATTCGGTTTTCGGTTTTAAACCGAAACCGAACCCGATAACTTAAACCGAACCCGAAAACCGAATTACAGGTTTCCTAAAACCGAACCCAACCCGAATTGGTTTTAAACCGAACCGAAATCCTTATTCGGTTCGGTTTTCGGTTTGAAACCTAATAATGCTCACCCCTAGCTACATTGATCAAAGTAAATATTTCATTACTATTCTTTTTTCATCTTTCTTTCTTTATTTCGATTTTAAAGTAGAATAGAGATTTTGTTGATATAAAAAAAGAAAAGAAAAAAGGGTAACGATACTACAAATAGTTCCGACTATTATGGGTTTTTTGTTCTAGTTGAATTTTTTTTTTTTTTGAAATGTCCGACGTAACGTTCTGGACTTTGTGCGCATTTCATTGCATACCTTTTGGGCCTACTGTCTCCACAACTCCTATCATTTATAAATAGAAGGAATAATACGTCCTCGTGGCTCGATCCATCGATCTTCCGTCATCTAGCCAGCATCTTATGTCTCTCCTCTTTAATCAGAGCATCATTAGTAAGGCCCATCCCATTTTCTAGATTCTAGATTTAGAATGTAGGAGCTCATTTTGTAGAATAATAAGTCTCATCCCTAGTCCCAATTTCTACAATTTCGGTCCCAACCCATCCATGGGTGCTAAGGGTTGGGCCTCCCAATTTCTAGATTCTAGATTGTAGAAACTCGTTTTGTAGAATAGTAAGTTCCAATTTGGAGCCCAACTTTCTAGATTCTAAACTTTATATTATTTTTTTCCCACATTAAATTTTGACCACACAATTTTTGGGACCGGAGCTCACTTTATCATTTCTTACTATTCTCATACAAACCCAACCCATTCTACATTTACCTCTTTTTTTTGAAATTTTGGGCTCCAAATTGCATTGGAGAGTCCCAACTATTAATGATGCTCTCACAAAAGTCACTCATTCGCCAGCATCTTATGCCCCTTCTCGATAACCATAAGAGTCATTTGAGTTCGGCTCTAGTTGAAAATTGAACATTGAATTATTATCATAGTGTGACAAAGAAACCACCGGTTTCAAGGGCTGGGAATGTTAGACTTGTCAATTTGTCCGGTAAACTACTTGATCTTCACGTTGCTATGTTGGATTGATAATATTTTGGTCCGTAGCAATGAACCGCTTTGAAATGGCTCATTTCGTACCTTTTTATCCAATTTGTTTTCACCAACAGCACCAATTACCACCATTTTCCTTAGCGAACTGACTGGATGGTTGTGATTGGCTAAAGAAAATAATATGGGAAAAGTAGCAGAAAGATTAGTCTGGATCAAGAAAACATGAAATCATGTAGCAGAGGGGTCAGTAATTAGGATGCACGCATAAATTTGTTTCTGGTTGCAAAACATATACTTGATGGCATCACAATCAAAGAGAACGCTAAGGCTAATCATCGAAAAAATGGTGTGGGGAAATGTGCCCTCTATTAACAATTTATCGCTTCAACACAAACTCCGACTCGTACAAATGTTCATCCCTAGCCCTTGATACATGAAAGCTTACACATATACACAAAGCATCAATAATCTAGTAATTACAGATTTACAGTACACACTTTTGATATGTATACATCCTCTTTGTAGAGCCTTCCTTCATCAGCACTTCCGAGTGACCCTTGTGGTCAGTGGAGAGAGGCATAAAAGCTCTGGCTGGGTAGTGAAAAATTAGCGGATCGAGTCACGGGAGCGTATTATTCCTTCCATTTACGGTGGGAGTTGGAAGACACAGGGCCAAAAGAGATACAATGCAGTGTGCATAAAAAGTTCCGAGCGTTGCCGGACACCGCTGCAGCACTTCCCAGCAAGTATGGCAGCTTGAATAAAATATTTGCAGCAAGCCACGGCACCTGAGAGTGCATTGCCCACCGCTGCCGAAACATCAAACCACAAATATACATTGGTTAATGTTATGGCCTCAAGATCAATATGTTTGACAAACTAAATGAGCAAGTTCAACACAAACTTAAATGAGTGTTTTCTGCACCGGAACTGCAGAATCTCCAATGAACTGCCGGTACTGAATGTTTTACCAGTTTGTAAAATATTTATTTTCATGTACTATCAGCTGCTCCTTTGTGACTTCCGTTCCGCCCGGCTCAATCGGAAATTTGCTCCCTACACCATATCTTTACACTCTCTTGAAGAGTAGATTATTTTCTTTATTTTATGCATTTATTAGTTGATGTGTTTTTCATTTTAGTAAGGGTGAGTGATGTCATTTCATATTGTTTGTATTTTCTATAAAAATTGGTGTGGAGACCAAATAAAAATTTAATGTCATTCTAGATAGAATGTACCCTCCACTTCAACATTGTATCAAAGCCCTAGGTTCTCTTCCTTGGCTCACTCCCTTCTCTTCATCTTTTTCCGTCCTATAAATATGTGATGATTTCATACTTGATAGCAACTTCTTCTTTGGCAATGCTCGCAGTCGTATTTTTTACTTTTCGAGATTTCTTCGGTAGTCGGAATCCCAACTTTCTTTTGGACTTCTCCGATACGCGAAGCCTATTCTTATATTGATATTTATGGATTTTTTTGTTTTCGTTTTTCAGGTCCCTAGTTTATTGAGATTTTTTTTTTTTTGGGATTTATTCGATACACGAAGTCCCGACTTACTTTAAATGATTTCTTTCGTGACTTGTTCGATTTTTGAAGCCCCAACATTGTATGGATCTTTATGAAATTTCTTCAATTTTGGAACCCCAACCTTCATCATTGGGTTTTCAGTTTCTTTCGGAATTTCTTCGCTCATCAAAGTCTCTCCCTCCTTTTTCAAATGATCTCTAGTTTTTTTCCCTCAAGAGGTACTTGATTTCACTAAGTTCTAGTTTGCAGGATTTGTTGAAGAGTAAATTAATTTTCTTTATTTTATATATTTATTCGTTGATGTATTTTACATAGGATTAGTGATGTGATTTCATATACTTTATATTTCCTATAAATATTGGAGAAGAGTCCTAATAAGAATTTAATGTCATTCTAGACAAAATATAGCCTCCCCTTGGGTTAGACACCTCCACTGATGTATAGAAGGCCGAACATGAGACCTCTTACAGAAGTATTTGCTCATCACATCTTGTTTATTATTGTTGCACAAACTTTTGTCCATATGCCTGACGAGTTACTTCAGAGATCCTGATCTGCAGCAATACTTGGATCAAACATAGGAATATGATTCCTACTTGTTACCTTACAAAAATAAATATGAAGGCTTCACATTAATTTAACTCTCCATATAGCTCCTAGGTTTTATAGCATGACTCCCTCGTACTCACAGCTAATTTGACAAGAAATTTGGCATCAAAATAGAGGATTTACGGGAAGTCGACAGGACAGCTTGCCGTAAGAACTTGTTCAAATCTTTTTATGGAGCTTTTTCGTGCTCAATACCTGACCCCATTCTTATGGAAGGAGACTTGAATGATGATCTAGCTCTTTTTCGGTATCTATTCGTCTACCTGCTTAATTAGGTGAACTGTTCCTGGGAGGTTATTATCACTTCAGTTTGCACTGTGAAATATTTCTTGCTCAGCAAAGATTGCTCTCAGTCCAAGTATAATTTAAAAATTAATCTTCTGCATGCTATTTCTTAGGGGTGTCCTTCAATTGCTTCAGATTTTAATCAATTAAATCTTTCTCCCTTGTTACTTTAGATCAAGGTTGTAAACGGCGGTAGGCGGGTGCAGTGGAGAGAGTTCGCCTACCGTCTAGACAGTTGATACATTTTGGACTTTTTTTACTATTTTATCACTGTCTTTTGCATAATATGCATATTAAGGGTGTTTCATACATAATTCAATTGTAGAACAAAGACTTGTGAAGTTTTAGTTTTCTAAAAGTGAACCATAGGCTCATAATGCTTGCAAAAGATTTTGCCCAAAACATCTTGTTAGGTATTGCTCTGTCTAGGCGCTCGCCTATGCTGCCCCACCTCCGCCTATGTCGTCAAACCTCCGTTGGCCGCCTACTCCACCGCCTACCGCAAAAGCGGTGCGGAGGGAGACCGCCTACCCCCTAGGCGGCTGTCTCGACCGCCATTTAGAAAACACTGCTTCAAATCACGTTTCCAATTTTTACAATTTTTCCTTTATCCTCTCATAAAAGGAAACCTATAAGGCCAACCATACTGTAACGGAACCTGAATTCCAGTAAATTCTAGCTTTCTCCACTTTTATGCAGTGGCATTTCATCTAACCTACTTAATAGTGAATAAGATTAACTTTGCTTTCTTTTCCTACAGATAAGTCTACCTCTCCATGATCTATTATGCTATTTTGTTTTCTATAATTTGTTCCAGGTATGGCGGTGATAATTTCAAAACCTTAAGAGAACTGCCATGATACCCTCTTTAGTTTGCCAAAAGGTGTACCTATTTCGAATCAACGGCTTTTTCCTTGCCAAAAGTAAATATATTTTCAGTTTTAGTTCTAGATCAACACTATGAAAAGAGAGGAGTCGCTACGTACCAGTACAATGTCATAAGGCTGATCTTCCCCAAGAGTTCATATCGACGGGAAGGTTTGGCACCTCGATGTCGGCTCTTCATCACCTGGGGCTGTAGTATGTTCCAAGGGTTGGATTGTTCGCCCATTAAAGCAGTACGTGAGCTGGGTTCAGAACGTCGTGAGACGTCCAATGCGGACGTTAGAGCATTGAGAGGACCTTTCCCTAGTACGAGAGGACCGGAAAGGACGTACCTCTGGTGTACCAGTTATCGTGCCCACGGTAAACGCTGGGTAGCCAAGTGCGGAGGGGATAACTGCTGAAAGCATCTTAGTAAGCCTACCCCAAGATGAGTGCTCTCCTATTCCGACTTCCCCAGAGCCTCCGGTAGCACAGCCGAGACAGCGACGGGTTCTCTGCTCCTGCGGGGATGGTAAGCAAAGGGAAGCCCGACTTCCATCAGCACGTCCATGGGCATTAAGATGATTCCCAGAATTGATCAACACCTCGAACGTACTGCACAAGAGGAACAGAAGGACCCCTGAAGGGAAATGTGCAACTGTACAAGGTCTTGTTACTCCTAAGTGTAGCTCCCTCCCATTCTTTTTGAGGATCTTACAGTGCAGTATCTGCTCTTTGACCTCAAGATGTCACTGAAAATGTATAATTTTGAAATGGCTAGCAGTTCTATAAACACAGTCCCCAATCCCCATGTGTGTGGCTCCCTGATGAACTTGTGCCCAAGTTCACCTGCTTGCTGTAAGAATAAACACCATGTCATTAGGCCTCAGGCTATAACCCTCTCGACATACCAGGCAAGCCAAACCATCCTCTTCTTCCTCTGCATCTTCCAGACCTTCATTACAGGTTGGGAAACAACAATCCGTCTGCCATCTGAATTGCAAAACTCCTGTCGCATTCTGAGCCCCTAGAAACAAACACATGAGGGTCAAGATCATGCAAACTAGCAATTCAGTGAAGTTCTGAATATCACCCATGTAAACAAAAATTAATTTAAATCCATAATCTAACAACTCAGTGAGATAAGTTTGAGTAGCCAAGAACCACACTTTGAAGAAAATTCGACATAGATTTGTTTCTTCGCAACTGTTAAGACCCATTTTTTGAGTTGAGAGATGGATTCATGCAGTGGTGTATAATGTTTAAGGTCAAGTAAAATGCGTGCCAGAGAGTGAACCTCGGTTGCTTTGATACCATGTTAAAGTCCCTCTCCATACACCAAAACTCTTAGATTGGTGGTGAGGGATGAGGGTCATTTATTTATATTATTTAACAATAACAAACCACATCTTCCCACACGATAACATAAGATGATTATGGTCCTTGCTGTTCTTCTGATTGAACTAGGCCTAATAGGCACCCTCTAATTTCAAGATACCATGGCGGTGATCTTCAGCAATGTAGTCAAGAGAGTGTTTCGATTCAGTTTATCTAACAGTCTAAGTGGTTAGAAAATTAAAACTGACAGCATTTTCTATACAAAAAAAACCCTCATCTTCTGATACAATGATAGATAAACGAGTCGAAGAAGTTAGAAATAAACTCTGAATACAGAACACAGTTAGTAATCATGTTTGTTGTGTAGGATAAAAGTACACCAGAGCTCTCAGTAGTTTCTGCAAAAAGAACTGCTAAATTGACAATACAATCAAGACATTGAATATTTTCTCATAAATTCCATAGGGTTACTCCAAAGTACCAATACTAAGTTCATAGAGCTTTGAGGATAAAAAAAAGGTATAGATTATTGGTCATGTAATGACACTTGCACTACGGTTATATTAGTTAACTTGCATTCAATAACAAGCAGTTACTTCAACTGAAAAAAGAACACATTATGGGAGAAGCCAATAAAATTTCAACCCGATGTTAACTGGAACATGGAACGAAAAGCAGCAGGCTGGAACATAGAACACCACTTGGATACGGAATTTATCACGATGGAATAGCTTCTATGTTGCACGAATACGGGTATGGATATGAGATACGAACATTTTCAGATAGGGACATAGCCATTAGTCACCTATGTTGCACTAGTACGGACACAGATACGAGTAAAGACATGATACAGACACCATTTCATGTTCGTGCAACATAGTAGCTTTTTGGAATGGCAAGGAGTAATGAAAACATGTGGAATATATATATGCACACAATTTGGAAATTGCACTTTCACAAATATGATGTGAGCATTACTAAATCAGGTTACTAGTATAAAGGTTTGGACTTTCGGATTGACACGTAGGGTTTCTTCTTTCCTCTCACCGGAAAATTTCGAGCATTATGTCTACCATACGAATGAAACAGTTTCATGTTCCCAAGATGAAATGGTACCTATCTATCCTAAATAGATTGATCAGAAAGAAAACATGTTGCAACCATAATTAAATATAAAACCACTGACACTCTAAAAATTCATATAATATCAGTGTCAGACATGTATTGGACAAGGGAGATACACTCTGTAATACACTACTACACCAAACATGTGCCTAATCTGTGTCACCGTGTCCAAACTAAACCGTGTTGTGTCGCATTCGTGCCCGTGCAACATGGGTCATAAGTATTCCAAAAGGCATAAAATTGCTTAAATCAAGGTAAACAACATATCAAATCCCAAACACGATATTTGTTTTATCATCAATTTATATGTAAATGTCAGTATATGTCTCAACAGTTTTTCCATGTAAGCTAAGGCTCTGGATGGTCCAGAGAGAAGATAATAGTTGAATAAATTACCCTGACAATCATATCATAAGATGGGAAATGATAATTTGAAACTATATATTGGATAACAATTTTATTTAACCAACAAAAAATTTAATACTATATATTGAGTAATAATGTCTATTGGTTTCAATGGGGCCATAAGAGCATCTCCAACCCTATTTTGAGTTTAGAAAAAATGGTTGCCACATAGGAATGACAAGCTTTCATTCCAAAAATTCTTCTCCAATGCAAATGTAGAATAAAACATGAAGTTGACATGGCAATGACATGGCAAGGAAAATGTGAAGTTGATTGTCTAGATCTAGACAATGCATTTCACAATGACTTTGTCTCCACATCATCAATTATGAATAGAAATATTTATAAAAAAGTTGAAGAAGTGGAGGCGTTGCCTTGGAAGTTGGAAAAAAATACTTTTTATTGTCTCCTGAATACTTTTGCATTGGAGAGAGTTTTTCTATCTCATTGTCTTTTGAGATATAGTTTTGCCACATAAACAAGACATTGCCTTGTGGCTCATGCCACATAGGAGCCACCTAAGACTCACAACACTTAATAAGACAATAGGGTTGGAGATGCTCTAACCATGCAACTAGAGAGGCTGTGAGAAAGTTGATCATCTCATCCATAGTAAAATCCCAACCTAGGTACAGAGATCTCAAAAAGGAGTCATCTGCTCAGAGCTCCAAATTCTATCGATTGGAGGGATATGTGACCTAGATACAAATCCCTAACATGGTTGCAGCACAGACCGATACGTCTTCCATTTAAACTGGGGTGGATTGAAGTTGAGAATCCAGTAAGCCATCCCGGAAACCTTTGCCTCTCCTTTACATGAACTGTGTACATGCTTGGGGATGCAACACTGCAGCCCATCACAAAACAGTTGAACACCCGTGCTGGGACTTTCACCCTCGAAAGCGATAACAAGCACAACCCAGAGTAAGAAATTCCATACATCAGACCCTCGTCTTCATTTTCGTGAACGCCATTTGGCGTCATCTCAGTTTCAAACTCTTCGATCGAAGGAATTCCACCCGCCTCCAGTTCAAACTTTTTCGGGATCAGATCCTCATGAATCCGATATTTAGCTGCTAGGGTTCGAATGCACGATTTCCTGACACACTCAACTATAATGAGCTTAATTTCTTGAAAGTTATTGAACTCGGAGTACCAATTAAACCATCTACGAACTAGTCCAGAAAACCAATTTATAATCAGATGGTCATCTTGCAACACGAGTGCAGAAACATATCTAGGGAAACCTTCGATGTTGATCAAACCATAGCGGTGAAAGGTTTTCTTTATGTAGCTAATTGGTGCATCCACTCTAGTAACTAATACTGCAGTTTCTCTGCTTTGCGAAGGGAGCATGGCAAGAGTTGCAGCTGTCTCTGATGAGACATAATCATTGGCCTGCTTCTGGAAATTGTAGAAAGCGTCTCTCAGATCCTGTGGCAGTGCTGGCTCGGCAATGTACTTGGACAAGATGATGTCCTCGTCATGTTCATCGTTCGCCTTCACATCCTGCATCCAAATCTTGATCAGAGACTTAAACCAGTGATCCGTCTTCATGCCATCTTTACGGAACTGGGAGATTTGATCCAATAGTGGAGTGCTTAGCCCGAGCGCTTCAATCTCCGATTCCTTTATCCTCCTCAGACCATGGGCCAGCCACTTCTTACCAATCCGAAGTGTCAAAGAATCCCAAACCTCTTGCTTCTGAGAAGCAAACAGCTGCACCTTGTCCTTCAGCTTATGCACAGCCCTGACTGCATTGTTTTCTTCTGAAATCACCCGAAGTTCTGTTCCGAGGAACTGCAACCCACGAGAACTGTCTTTGACTCTCGATATCTTATCTCGACCTTCTACATCAAGTAATAGCGAGTTTCTCAGATAATTTACCATCTCGTTCTTTATACCGATTGTGATTTCTTTAGAACCGGAGACTGAGACAAATATTTCATCCATAAATCTGCAGACGTACAATCTCGGTCCTTCACCATTGCCCGATTGCTCATTGTTATCTTTGATCTGCCTTCGAACCCAACAACGTAGACCTGAGCTCTGTCCATCTTTAGTGGCACAAGAATGTGGGCCGAGTCCTTCGTATCTCATGGATATTCTAAATACTTCATGGTCAAAGAAATCAAGATAAATATTCATCAATATAGGGGATAAGGCCCCTTCTTGAGGAAGGCCATGGCCTTTGGGGAACCCTCCAAATGTCAAGTTAATTACTCTGGCATCGAACATGCGACAGATGAAAGTAAGCAAAGGGGCATCAACAATCTTTTCCTCCATCATTGAGAGGAGCTTCGTGAGTACATTGTCATCGGCCTCTTTGTTCATAGACAGTGTAAAACACCAATCAGAGTTTTGTATTTCTTTGCAGATATGCATTATCGCTGATCGATGGCCTCGTCCGCTTCGGCAACCATGAGAAATCTTAGAGAAGTGAGGTCTATATACAACCTCGAGCACCACTCGGATGGCTTCTTGAACAACTCTCAACTGTAACTTCGGAAGGACCAAGCACTCCTTCCTTCCACGCTTTGCAGTAAACGCTGAACTATTTGCTCTGATATCAAAACTCCCAGTTGCGAGCTGGTCGGCAATGGAAAGGAAGCATAGGTCTTCTCCATCCAACGCCAATTCAACGTTGGAGTTCAGGCGGATGATATCGTACGAGTCCCGGAGAGTGTCAGCAGTAGCAATGACCTTGTGCATAAGGTCACGGAACGTCCCGTTCAGATACTGGGCCTTCACCCTTTTCTTGATTCGGAGCTCGATCGATCTTTTGAGTTCCATCCTGGTCCGGCCTCTTCGGTGGTGGTCCGCGGCGGACGCCGGCTCGTGGAGTAGGTCAGCCAAGCTTTTAGCAAGAGAGGGCGAAGGCGTGGAACCTTGTTGCGATGACCGGCTGCTGCTGTCACCGGAATCCTCGACGTTTTCGAGAACGAAGCGTGTGGAATACAAATGCAAAACTCCAGGAAAGTTGTCTCCTACAAACAATAGAAAGAAGCCAAAATTGGACATAGTCATCACTTACATGAACCGAAATGTAACAGAGATCTTGTGTGCTTCCATGACTGTACCTCCTGTAAAAACTGAAGAAGAACGAATTGGTTTGTTCCGTCTCTGCAAGAAACGATGCGTCCTGCGTGCGATGGACAACATGTTCGATACTTAGTCAGGAAACACAACATAGGGATCCGCTTCTTATGTTACACATGTATTGAAGGGCAACATAGTTGTCGAGCAGTCCACTCTGCAGAGGCATTTCGTCGAACAAATAGTGTGCATGGTGAAGATCCGATTCCTGTTCGATTTCTATTGCTTCTCACTTGCGAGAGAGAGAGAGAGATAGGAAAAAAAAAAACCATGATCACCAATACCAAAGCATTAAGCATTTCAAAAGACAAGTATAAGCATTTCATCAAACAGCTCGAGTACCATAATGATGGGCGTCAGGTGGCAGCCGCAGAAGGCTCGGCGAGGTGCAGGACTGCGAGGCGAGAGTCGGTGTTGAAGCGTGTTCTCTGGCAGCACCGGGGGCGGCCTCTCGGCGAGTCGGGAGGATGTCGGAGAAGACCGGTGATAGGAGGAGCATTTGAAGTGGAGAAGAAGAAGAAAAATAAAGACGGCTATTTTGATGAACAAAATTTTCAAAAAAACACACGTGTTTCCCACCACCATGGGCCTGTTTACTTGGGAGCAGATATGCTGCCCCCAAAACTTAAGGCTAATTATAAAAACACTGCCCTTTTTTATCAGGGCTAGTCCGGATTGGGACTAGCCCAGATTTTTTTTGTGTTTTATTCAGGATAGTCCATTTTTTTGATTTTGGACTGTCCCAAAGTAAAATTCTCCTAAACCCAAAATTTTTCTCTCATTTGCAAAATTTTTTCTCTCTCTTCCTAAACCCTAACTCCTCTCTTCTTCTTCTTCCTTTTCTCCTCCACCATTTCTCCATCCCCAAGCAAGAAGTTAATTTGAAAATTCCTAGAAATTTCTTCCATCCTAGAAATTTTCTCTTCTTCTTCCTCTTCTCTTCCAAATTTCCTTCTCAAGAAGATCGATGGCACCCAAATTCTTTCTCTATTTGTTTCCAAAATCCTAGAAATTAAATTGAAAAATTCAAGCATCCATTATATTGTTTATTTCAATTGTTTGTAGCCCATTTGAATTAAACTACATTCGGAGTGAAAAATTACCCATTTAAATTAAACACAAGTATACACGAACGAGAAAACTGTGCGTCGACCAGGACTGTCCAATTTTCTGGCAGTCCCACAAACTGAATGGACTGCCAGAAAACTGGACAGTCCTAAGTCACAACATGTGAAACAAAGGACTGTCCATTTTTCTCGCAGTCCTTACTGTATTCAGGACTGCCAGAAAACTGGGCAGTCCTAAGTCACAACATGTGAAACAAAGGAATGCCCATTTTTCTGGCAGTCCTTACTGTATTCAGGACTGCCAGAAAATTGGACAGTCCTACATACAGTAAGGACTGCCAGAAAAATGGACAGTCCTTTGTTTCACATGCTGTGACTTAGGACTGCCCAGTTTTCTGGCAGTCCATTCAGTTTGTTGGACTGCCAGAAAATTGGGCAGTCCTTGTTTGCACTAGTTGAACAACAATATTGGGTTTCCTCCCATATTAGGGTTTGTATATTATGAGGAGCCTTTGGGTGCCATCGAAATTGAAAATGAGAAAAAAATTAGGGATAACAATATTAGGGTTTCCACAATATTAGGATTTAACATTTTTGTTGTTGTTGTTGTTGTTGTTGTTGTTCTTCTTCTTCTTCTTGGATGGATTGAGGAAGAAGAAGAGGGAAAAAATAGAAAGAAAAAAAAAGTGACTTTTATACCAAAGAGTGGGATAGCCCTAATCAATTTTTTCAATAGCAAATTTGTAAATAATACAAAGTTACAAATGGGCTAGCCCTGATAAAAATATGCAGTGCCTTTATAACTAGCCAAACTTAAATATCAAACATGTTGTCATTATTTATTTTAAAAAATAAAATCTACAGTTAGTGGGATCCATGTTAGTCCCGGGACTTGACCAAAGATGGAAAACTGATGCAATCGAGATCTGAGATGTCACACAAAAAACTTTGTAGTGATCAAACTCAAGATCTACGATGATACAAAAAACCAAATAGCCAGATTACAATATGAAGGAGGGAAATAGAGAAGAGAAGATCTCTCGTTCTTTCTTGCAAACGTGTTGCAATTGAGACAGAACGAGTTACAATAAAGTAGAGAAAGATGAGATGAAGAAAAGTTGCTGGGGTGTCAAAACACCGTTGCTCAAAGCAAGATTCGCCCCACACGAATTGCTTCCAGGAACCAGCAAGTTGAAGAACTTGTGGAACGCTCGAAGTCACCTCTGTTCTGACTCATCAGATGGACTTGCAATGGCGGCAGCAGCTCCCTCTCTCTCTCTCTCTTTTCTGACTTATAAAATTCGTAGTACCTCACAAAGGAGGCCAGAAGAGAGTATATATAGAGAGATGGTGGAAACCCTAACCGCCTTTTCAGTTATGAAAAGATTGAATTAAATCCCACAAAGATAGCAATGAAATTAATTCAAATCTTATGGGAAGATTGAATTAAGTCCCGCAAAGATGGCAACGAAATTAATTCAAATCTTATGGAAAGATTGAATCAAATCCCACAAAGATGACAACGAAATTAATTCAAATCCCACAAAGATAGCAATGAAATTAATTCAAATCTTATGGAAAGATTGAATTAAATCCCACAAAAATGGCAACGAAATTAATTCAAATCTTATGGAAAGATTGAATTAAATTCCACAAAAAGTGGATCTGAATTAATCGCATTGAATCAGTCTTTCCATAACTGACTTGTAGTCTGCACAGTCAGCCTGGTGCGAGTCCATGAGCCCGAGTCCGAGTCCGAGCCCGAGCCCGAGCCCGAGTCGCTAAGCCCCTTTGGGGCTTAGCTCCAAATAGAATTAATCCAAGAGAATGACAAAAGCATTAATGCTTAATCCTTGGAGCCTTATTCTTACCTCCTAGTAAAATCACCCACATGGTTCCCTCCTTAGGGTCACCACCCCATGTGCATCTCTCAACAACACAACCAAGTATATATGTTGAGATAACTCATGGTACATTTTCGATGTGGGACTAAAATTTTACAAGGCATGTTGAGAGCAAGCTCTCTCCATGTAAAGAAAGCACCAACAATCCTCCACATATCACAACATATATATGTGTACAGGGTTGAGCGTTCCCCACAGTAACTGTCCATTTTGCATTAGGATAGATTTCGCTAATGACTTGAATCTTCCCGCATAGGTTAAATAACAATGTGATACAAGAATGGACTACGCCTTGAATTCTGCACCACAATTGTAATTCTTCCCACTCACAAAGTGTAGTTACGTGTGCTTCTGGCTACACATTAAAGGCCCTGTGCCAGCCTAGTTTCAGTGTATAATTTTGGGCGTCTACAAGTTTACCCTCAAGAGACGGCCTGATATCTCTTTTCATACACTATAGGTGAGTTCTTTATTAAAGAGACATGGCATGAAGCCTTGCGCTTCCTTGCGGTGCTACGCCGCTATGACATGGCCTGAAGCCGAGACATTACCCCTACCTGGGAACCTCATCGTAGTGTCATACTACTGTAGCATGAGGTCTCAGCCTTTTTGTAGTGCCAATCTACTCAGCATGAAGCCTAAGGCTTCCTTGCGGTGTTACGCCGCAACGACATGGCTTGCAATGCCGAGGCTTTACCCCTACCTGGGTACCTCATCGTGGTGTCGGGCCACTGTAACATGGGGCCATCCTCCCCTTTGTAGTGCTGTCTACAACTCTTTAATTACGTCATACAGCATTAGGCTACCTGCCTATTTGCGGTGCTACACCGCTATGACTTGGCTTGTAAAGCCGAGGCATTATCCCAGACCTGGGAACCTCATGGTGGAGTCACCCCACTGTAGCATGGAGTTTCACTCCTTGTAGTGCTGCTCTACCGTGCTTCCTGTAAAACACACCAGGCATTCACTCTGCCTGAGAACTCATTAAGGCGTTTAAGCCAACCTTCCACAGGATTTGTTTTTCCGCAGAAAATATATAGTAGACAACAGTGGTTATGGGTCCGTATCCCTTCCATGTTCCAGAGAACAAGTACCCACTGTTACCTGATAGTTTTCCAGTCAGTGATCCTCTTTTGAACCAAAAGTTAGGTGCCTAGTAGATTTCTCTTTGAACTAATAGCATAAAACTTTATGGTAGGATTACAAAGACACACTATCAGAATGCCTTCAAGCCCATTTTACAAGCTGTGTCATCGACCAACTGGCACTTGAGGCCCTTTGTGAACGGATCTGCTAGGTTCTCCTGACTCCGAACATCAATCACTGCAATTACACCTCTTTTGATAAGATCGTGTACTGCCCTGTGCTTCAACCGCACAGTCCTCTTCTTCCCGTTGAAGAGGTCATTTGATGCCACCATCGCAGTCGTCTGGTTGTCACAGTATATCGGTATCGCCGGTATCTGAGCCCCAACCACTGGAAGATCATACATGAGCTCCCGAAGCCATTCTGCCTCATCTGCTGCAGTTTCAAGTGCATAGAATTCAGATTTCATGGAGGAACGAGAGAGTATAGTCTGCTTCTTCGACTTCCACGATATAGCAGCTCCACCCAAGGAAAAGACATATCCACCTGTGGATCTCTCGCTTTCTACCTCTGAACACCAGCTAGCATCACTGAAGCCTTCCACTACTGTCGGATACCCGTTGTGGTGCAGTGCATATGTCTGAGTCTTCTTGAGATATCTCATCACCCGCTTCACAGCTTTCCAGTGCTCAACCCCTGGGTTGCTTGTGAACCGACTCAGCATTCCCACGGCGAAAGCTATGTCAGGCCTTGTGGCAGTGGTTGCGTACATTAAACTTCCGATAATACTAGAATACTCCAGCTACCTGACGCTTTTCCTCGAGTTTGGCTTCAGCTTCTGATCACACCTGTATGGCGTATCGATCCCTGGAAGATCCTTATACCCATAGCGTGTGAGCATCTTCTCAATGTAGTGAGATTGTGACAGCGCTACTCCAGTGTCTGTCCGGATGATCTTTATGCCCAAGATGACATCTGCATCCCCCAAGTCCTTCATACTGAACTTGGTTGAGAGGAACTTCTTTGTCTCCGTGACACAACCTATATCCGTCCCTAGGATTAGCATGTCGTCCACGTATAGACAAACGATGACTCCTCTTCCATCAGCGAACTTTGTGTAAACACATTTGTCCGTCTCGCTGACTCTGTAGCCGTTTGACCTAATAACTTTGTCAAACTTCTCATGCCACATCTTGGGAGCTTGCTTCAAACCATACAATGATTTCACCAACTTGCAGACTTTGTCTTCAAGACCTTTGACGACAAATCCATCTGGCTGTTGCATGTAAATCTCTTCGGTCAGCTCCCTATTCAGGAATGCTGTCTTTACATCCATCTGATGTATCACCAACTTATGTATGGCTGCTAGAGCGATTAACATCCTAATGGTGGCCATCCGAGCTACTGGAGCGTACGTGTCAAAGTAGTCTATCCCCTATTTCTGAGAAAATCCCTTGGCTACCAGCCTGGCCTTGAACTTGTCAATAGTTCTATCTGCCTTCATCTTCTTCTTGAAGATCCATTTACATCCGATGGACTTTTCTCCTTCAGGTAGATCTACCAACACCCATGTGTTATTGGAGGTGATAGAGTCAAACTCGTCATTCACTGCCTCCTTCTAGAAGATAGCATCTCTGGTCTTCATCGTCGCATCATAGGTAAGCGGATCTGCTTCCACATGATAGGTGACAAAGTCATCTCCAAAGTCTTTAGGTCTCCTCGTTCGCTTTGCTGACGGCTCTGCGATTTCTGGTACAAGAGTTGTTTCATCAACAACAGCTTCTTCTTGGACTACTGGCCCATATGAGATTTTAGTCTCATTTGTACCTACATCATTTTTCGGAATGTCCGAAAGAACAATGTGTTTGTCTTTTACAAACTTGTCTTCAAAGTATTCAGCATCGCGAGATTCGATGATATGATTTGACTCAATATCAAGAAATCTCCGAACATCACTCTTCTC
The DNA here is from genome assembly GCA_029216955.1 of Iris pallida. Lineage (NCBI taxonomy): Eukaryota > Viridiplantae > Streptophyta > Magnoliopsida > Asparagales > Iridaceae > Iris > Iris pallida. Next base: position 18,181,873 of record JANAVB010042020.1, read on the forward strand.
GGCATACCCCAAGAAGATCGCCTTCGTAGTCCTTGTCCACAGCTTCTGAATCTTTAGATCTGGAAGCTTCACATACGCCAGATACCCCCACACTCTAATGACATTCAAGTTTGGTCTGACTTTGAACCAGAGTTCATGAGGAGTTACGTCCGAAGTTGCATATGGCACTCTATTCAGAATGAAAGTGGCCGTTAATGCAGCTTCTCCCCAGTAGCATTTTGGAAGACCTGCAGTAGGCAGCATTGAATTCATCATTTCTGTTAATGTTCGGTTCTTCCTCTCTGCTACTCCTTTGGATTGAGGAGAATATGGAGCAGTAGTCTCGCATATGATTCCATGTTCTTTACAGAACGATGCGAAGTCATGAGACCTGTACACCCCACCTCGAGCACTTCTCAACCTCTTGAGTTGTTGTCCAGTCTGCCGTTCAGCTTCGGCCCTGACCTCTCTGAACTTCTCGAAAGCTTCGTCTTTAGTCTTGAGCAAGTAGACGAACGCGTATTTTGAGAAGTCGTCGATGAAGGTTATGAAATACTTCATCTCGGCCTTCGTGGAGAAATGTTTGAAGTCATAGATATCGGAGTGTACTAACTCCAGAAGATCTGTGCTTCGATTGGCCCGATGAAAGGGTTTCCTTGTGATCTTCGTCTGAGCACATACTTCACACTTCTCCACCTTACCCCCACATTTGGAGATAAGTTCTAGACTAGACATTTTGTTAATTCTTTTACAATGAACATGTCCTAATCTATTATGCCACAACTCAAGAGAATAATCAGAAAATGCAACTGCATTAATGTCATCAAATTGGTTGACAAGCTGAATTTTAAACATTTCTTCGGTTTGATAAGCCTTTCCGAAGTATGTTCCCTTCTTGGACATCACCATCTGACCAGCATTGATGTCCATTCTCAAGCCTGCGTTGCAGAGCAGGCTCCCAGAGATCCGGTTCTTGGCAATCGTCGGAACATGCTTTACACCTTGAAGCGTCAGAGTGTTCTCAGAAGTGAGTTTCAGCTCCACAGTCCCGATCCCCAGAACTTTAGCTTAGGCCTGGTTCGCCATGACAACCTTCTCAAATATCGGCTGGTACGTGACGAACCATTCCTTGCCAGAACAGACATGGCAAGTCGTACCAGTATCTATCCACCATTCAGAGTTAACCCCCACAGTTGTGACTTGTGCGATCATAGCAACAATGTTAGAAACCAATGAAACCTTACTAGGCTCACCTTTCTCTGATTATTTAGGCTTGGATCTGCATTCACTCTTGTAGTGGCCTTTCTTGCCACAATTGAAACAAGTCACTTGGGACTTGGACTTCTGTTGCTTGAATGAAGGACCCTTCACTTTTAGATTGGTGAAGTCCTTCTTCTTGTGATGAGAAGCCGCCTGCTTCCCCTTGGGATCTCTTGAAGTAGATCTCCCAAGCTAATGTCTAGCTTCTTTCTGAGCATCCTTGCATAGAAGGTACTCCATCCAGCAGGAAGTTTTGAGATGATCCCTCCAACGACAAACTTGTCGGGAAGGGGCATCTCTTCGTCTTCCAGTTTCTGATGCAGCTTTAGAAATTCCTTCACCTGTGGCAACATGGACTTTTCGTCCTCAAAGTGCAATTTGTGATATTTTTCAACCACAAATATCTTACTCCTGTTCCTGTCTTCTTCATACAAGTTTTCCACAGACTCCCATATGTCTCTGGCAAATTCCTTCTTCGAGTAGGATTCTGCCAGGGAATCCTCCATAGCATTCAGGATGAGAAGCCTGCAGATGCTATTTTCCCTTCTCCATTTGGCCTGGAGTTTGGTAGCCGCATTGATTGCGGCAGTAGACCCAGTGTTTGGAACAGAAGGTTCTTCCTCCAACAGTACATGATCAACATCTTTGAGTTGAAGAGTTAGATAAACCTTCCTCTTCCAGACTTGATAATGCTCTCCATCGAACTTTTCCAACTTGCAGTAGTCCGATTGGACGAGCGAAGCATTAATGTTTTCCATCTACAAGGATCTTGCTTTGAGATTGTTAGTCCCGGGGCTTGACCAAAGATGGAAAACTGATGCAATCGAGATCTGAGATGTCACACAAAAAACTTTGCAGTGATCAAACTCAAGATCTACGATGATGCAAAAAACCAAATAGCCAGATTACAATATGAAGAAGGGAAATAGAGAAGAGAAGATCTCTCGTTCTTCCTTGCAAACGTGTTGCAATTGGGACAGAATGAGTTACAATAAAGTAGAGAAAGATGAGATAAAAAAAAGTTGCTGGGGTGTCAAAACACCGTTGCTCAAAGCAAGATTCACCCCACACGAATTGCTTCAAGGAACCAGCAAGTTGAAGAACTTGTGGAACGCTCGAAGTCACCTCTGTTCTGACTCCTCGGATGGACTTGCAATGGCGGCAGCAGCTCCCTCTCTCTCTCTTTTTTCTGACTTATAAAATTCGTAGTACCCTCACAAAGGAGGCCAGAAGAGAGTATATAGAGAGATGGTGGAAACCCTAACCGCCTTTTCAGTTATGGAAAGATTGAATTAAATCCCACAAAGATAGCAATGAAATTAATTCAAATCTTATGGAAAGATTGAATTAAGTCCCACAAAGATGGCAACGAAATTAATTCAAATCTTATGGAAAGATTGAATCAAATCCCACAAAGATGGCAACGAAATTAATTCAAATCCCACAAAGATAGCAATGAAATTAATTCAAATCTTATGGAAAGATTGAATTAAATCCCACAAAGATGGCAACGAAATTAATTCAAATCTTATGGAAAGATTGAATTAAATTACACAAAAAGTGGATCTGAATTAATCGCATTGAATCAGTCTTTCCATAACTGACTTGTAGTCTGCACAGTCAGCCTGGTGCGAGTCCATGAGCCCGAGTCCGAGTCCGAGCCCGAGTCGCTAAGCCCCTTTGGGGCTTAGCGACAAATTGAATTAATCCAAGAGAATAACAAAAGCATTAATGCTTAATCCTTGGAGCCTTATTCTTACCTCCTAGTAAAATCACCCACATGGTTCCCTCCTTAGGGTCACCCCCATGTGCATCTCTCAACAACACAACCAAGATATATGTTGAGATAACTCATGGTGCATTTCCGATGTGGGACTAAAATTTTATAAGGCATGTTGAGAACAAGCTCTCTCCATGTAAAGAAAGCACCAACAATTTTATAAGAGAGAGAATATTTGATACATAAATTTTGAGGACAATAGGTTGTTCTCCGTTTAGTTACTTGCATGTTAACCAAAGTGGAAACGTGTGAAACTCATGTTTTGCTAGAGTGAGCATTTGGTTTATTCGATTCAGGGGCGGCTCTAAGCTCATGGGGATCTGAGACGAACTTTCAAAATTGAGTCCCCAAAATAATATATAAAAATTAAAAAAAATATATTGTCGCCAAGAATTTAACTAACCACTACATCACAATTGTTTGTGTTAAGGAAGACCCATGATGCATATTAGTTCAATTTCAGATACAAGATTATTAATATATTTATGTTTAAACTATTTTTTTTGGATCCTCCTAGTCCGTGGACTATGGACAGTCATCCCGACTGCCCTCGGGGCCGGACCTAATTCGGTTTAATCGAACTGCAATAGTCAAAATCGAATAAACTAAAATTATAAAATTCAAAATCGAAACCGAGCCGAAATCAGTCATAACCGTAATCGAACTAAACCAATAACGATTTTGTTTGTTCTTTTGGACTACTTTTATTGTGTAATGGGTCGGTCCAAAGGTTATAATTGTGGTTAAATTATATTTTTTACAATTTATAAGAATGTGTGTTGTATTTTAAAGTTGGAGTTGGACTAGTTGTTAAATTATCAAATTTTTGTTTTAAAAGACATACATAGAATTGTTCTTTTCAAAATAACACATTTTTAATCATTAAATATGCATAAATTGAAGGTATAATAATTGCATAAGTCTTTTTGATTTTTGGATTTGGAACAAAAAAAAAAAGAAATGAAAGCGAATAATTTTTTTTAATTTTTAAAATCGAAATTGAACCGATTTTTTTTTAAATCAAACCGAATCTTTTATTTGGTACGATTTTCGATCGATTTAATGCTCACCCCCATTGCATATGCATCTAGTTTGACTTTCATAAACCCGTTTGGTTTTGTTTGGTTGCATGGAAATGTGAAGTTCGGAAATGGGTGATCGGTGAATCCTTGAGTTCGTGTTTGCTAGAGTGAGCATTTGGTTTTGTGATGGACTGCATACGTTTGTTGAGTTCATATGTATGTTTGGATGAATATTTTGATAATTCCAACCGAAAAATGAAGTATCTCATTTAACTTGGAAACTACACGACCAATAAAATGAAGGGTTTTCAATAATTACAGTAGCATACAAATAATTAAAAAAAAAGTTTTGAAAGTGCATTGTCGTTAAAATGACATATAAAACATTGAATTAACATGAATGTATTCTCACAGACATTACAAGAGTCAAGTTTTATTAAAAATTATCACAAACGCAAGCCGAATTGAAAGAAGAAAACACACATGCACATATATAGTAGCATACATTCATGTTAATTCTATGTTTTATATGTCATTTTATGTGTGTGTATATATGTGTGTTAAACCTAAGTGGTTAGCGTGGCGTCCCACCTTGGTTGGGTTGTATGAGTAATAAAGTTGCCAAATTAAGAGTTGTATAAGGAACACACAAATAAATGAGAATATAATTCACTTTTAAATTTGGTGTTATACCAATGTGTTGATTGGGTTTTCTTCTCTCGTGTTCTACCAAACCTTCGTTGATATCTTTATCAAAGAATCTATTGTCTTACTTGGAGGACCGTTTGAGAAACCTCCTTCAGTTTATATCTTGGAGCCAAGCAATCGGCGAAGGCGACATATCGATGTCTAATTAAAACTTTTCGAGAATAAAATGTCAAAATCTAGACCGTATGTCATTCTTATGTGACGCGTGTGCGATCTTCTTCCTTGATAGTGAGTTTGCACCAAAACATGAGAGTCCCAACATTTGCTAACGTTTCCTCTTTGCATATTGAAGTTTGCGCCTTTCTTAAAGCTTGCAGATGATTAGCGCTTCCAGACAAGTAGTGCAAGTTAATTTCGAAGCCATTAGCAGTAATTTAGGTCATTCAACCATTTACTGCTTAGTTAATAAAGATTTGTTTACTAGTATATTCAAATTCTGATTGTAAAATTGGACTAGTGAAACTTAACTCCTCATTTTGCGACATGATCTTTGGTCTTGTCCTGGGTCACATTTATTTCAGAAATTTTCATATACAGTAAAGAAAGTTTCATTCAATTACAAAAAAGATGATAAGTTTAGGAAAATTGCAGATAGCGTAGTGGAACGACATAGAGTTGGCGTGCGACGCAGGGAGAGGGGAGACGCGCCAGGGGAGTTGGGGGGTGTGGGAGGACGCACCATCGCTACTGGCGGTGCAAGGGGACGCGCCATCACTGCTGGCACGCGTGGGCAGAGTGTTGGGGAGACGCGCCATGAGCCTGCTGACAAGTGAGAAGTGAGTGGAGGGGTGGGGAGAGGGAATATGTGTTGGAGACCCCCCTTTCTTGGAGACCCTCCCGCATTGGAGACCACCCTCCCGTATTGGAGACCGCCCTCCCGCATTGAAGACCACTCCCTTCTTGAAGACCCCCCTCCTCTTCTTCAAACCCCTTACCTTCCTTCCTCTTCGCAGAACTCTTCTATTCTTGTTCTTCATCTTCATCTTCATAGAGTAGCAATCTCTTCAAATTCTTCCTCTTTCTCTCGAAGACTAATGTTCACTTAAAGTAAGTAATTGTTTTTTTAATTGAATTTAGATTTTCTATGAATATCTATTACTGGTCATATTTTAAAAAAAAATTAACAATGGCTCAACCGAATGACGGACGCATTCACGGGGGACCAGTTACAGAAGTCATCAGACAGGAACGAGATGTAAGCCCCTGATTTTCAAAATTTTTAAACTAGTATTAATTAATTATTAAATGTCATTATTGGTTTTAAAAATAATTTATTATGATTTTAGGAATTTTTTAGAATTTTTAAATGAATTTTAAATGAGTTTTAATACCAAAAATATCAATATATAATTTTTTTAAATATCATTTTGTAATTTTAGAAATATTTTAATGTAGTTTTGTAATATAGAATTGTTTTATATGGTTTACAATTATTAGAATTGTTTTTAATTGATTTGTAATAAATGAATTGTATTATAAGGAAGCAAATCCTAATTTGCATTTAGCCCTAGGAAAACTATTATGTAAATTCCTAATTCTAGGGGGACCCTACTGCAATTTACCCAAACCCCCCCCGACCGACAGCTCTCTCTCTCTTCCCCCACCGCCTCAACCCTAATTTCCGGCGGCTAAACCCTAAACCCTAACCCTAAATCCGATGACTCCCACCGCCTTCATCGACCTATAAATACACCCCTCGGCCTTCCCAACTCGACCACCACCATCTCGACCACTCACGACCAGAGCTCCGCCGCGTTTTCCCACTCCCAAATCGACAGACACCCAACTCCGGCGACCCTCGTTCCACCAACCGCCGCTCGCCTGTCGACCCAAACCACCATCGACGAGTTCGCCACGCCAAGGCGAACTCAGCGCCACCGGAGCGCCGTGACGCCGACGCCCCCAGCCGCCGATCGCCCTTCGACAGCAGCTCGACGTCGGACACGTACGTGTCTCTTGTGCTGTGTTGACTCACGTCTCGTGTACACGGACACAGACTCGCCAGGACACGGGGACCCTCGTCCCATACTCGGACACGTTGTTGGACGCTCGTGCGTGTCGTGCTAGGCGAAGACACGTGGATACCTGTGTCCTGAACTGTCTGGACACAGGACAAAATTTATATATTTTTTATGTATAATCTAACCTAATCAGAATATAACTAAACAAGATCCTATCTCTAACATAGCGGGCCGCTGGCCAGCGCGCAATCAATAAAATCCCCCCCCCCCCCCCCCGCTCTGCTAGCTCGAGTTTGAGCCCCCCCCCCCCTGCTGCTGTTTCTTTTCTTTTCTTTTCCTTTTCTTTTTTCTTTTCTTTTGTTTTTATATATAATATATATATATATGTATACATATATTGTATATATGTATATGTATTATTACATACTATATTTAGGTATACATAGTTGCTATTTTTATAAATATATAGAATATACTTCATTATTTTATGTATATATAATATATATATATATATATATATATAATATATATATATATATATATATATATATATATATATATATATATGGTATTATGTTACATATATATTTATGTATATATATTCCTATGTATATATTATTATATATATACTATTATATATATATGTATCATTAATTTTGTATATATATATATGTTATATAGATAAGTATTTTCTTATAGTGATATATACATATATTTGTATATATATATAATATATGTTGAGCATTTCCTATATAAATATCCCTATATTATATATATAATAGATATATATATATTATTTTCTATGTGTATTTACTTAGCTTAGTGTAAATTATTTATATAAAATAATGTTCATACTTTTATAGTTACTATGTAAAACTTTACCTTATTAAAATAATATATTTATTTTGACTGTTACCAAATTATTTTTTATTGTATTTAAATTACTGCAACCATTGGGTCCAAGCCTAGCATGGGTATTTGGGCTCAAATGTGTTTTCACACATTCAAGACCTGTACAAGTCATATTGGACTTGATTCATGGCCTTGGGTCATGTATTTGAACTTTGGTTCAAATTATATACATGGACAAAATACGCAGATAATTATTATTGTGCAATGCTGTTTTGATTTTCTAAAAATACTTAAAGTATTGCTAAAATTATGGAAAAATAGTTTTTAGATACTTTGTTAAGTTAGCTAATTTAGTAAATTTTTGTAGTATTTAATTTACTGATTTACCACCAGTTTGGCATATGGAACCAAAACTCACTTTCTGTATACTTAGGAAAACTGATTTTTTATAAAATACTTGTACTGGTTAATAAATTCCAGAAAAATTATAAATTTCATGATTAACAAGGATCACTTTGATACTTTACTTTAAGAAAAACTAGGCTTTTTGTCTATCTCTAAAATTGTTAGAACACAATGATCTTTTGATTTATTTATGATTAATTACGACTGTAGCTTTTTGTGTTAATTGGAGTTTTAGTCGTGTTGAACCCCATCCCTCACTAGTGTAAAGACCCTAGAAAGTTAGATAACATAGTGTGTCACCCCACATTGGTCTCCTGTGCCAATCATCGTTTTGGCTAGGTGCCCAGTCACAAGTCGTGTCGCACCAATTAGTGTCTAGTATTTTAGCTTAGTGTAAAAGCTAAGTTATTGATGTATTTCTACAGTGACGAGTTACCAGACATCCATAGCACTTTTATCGCAGCTTGTTTTGCTAGAGGCAAGTACATCTACATACTCATTTACTGTCTTTTAATGCTAGAACATGTTAACCCTGTTAAAAGACTGATCCTTGAGGTAGCAAGTTATGTCTTCACATGTTGTATCACTTTCAGTACCGACCATGTTATACAGCTCTTATATCTTCACATGCTTCTTCCGGGTTCTCAGTACAAGTTTCACTATGCTTTAGACTGCTCTGAGTATTCACATGTTTTTACTGCTCCGTATCTCCCACATGTTAAATAAACGGGTTAAGGGAAAACTGTTAGTAGTACGTGAACATGACCCCCTTCTTCTCTATTTACTTACCGCGCTCGGGGACATTCTATATGCGACCTTGCCGTATGTTTCTGAATCTCGCGTTTGTGTATGGATATACACCGATGCCGTTCGTGCACGTGTGGGCACACCAGAAAAACTTGATATGTACCACAGTACATCCTGAATCACCTATTGACCGATTCACGTACATGCTACGGTTTTAAACTTTTAAACTTATGTGGTCATTTGTAGAAATGACCAATTAAACCATGATATGCCATGTTCCCTATGTTACTATGATACTATGATCCCTTGTACCATGAGGCCATGTTTCCAGTATTTTCTGTTTATAGACTTATCACACCATGTTTCTTGTTGTACATCTATTTCATTATATGTCAGTACTTTAGTTGTAGAGGTTGTACTTGCTTCCGTCCTGACAGGATAACGTTTAGGTATACTTACTGAGGAGGATTGCTCTGTGATTCGTATTATGGAGTCACTGCCGAGGACCCGGTTTTGCCATACGAGGATGTTCCTGCGGGGAGACTCGTCTAGTTTGCTTAGCTGCTTGGGATACTTAGTGTAGTCATGTATTAGACTATACCATTTTGTAACTGGACATGTATCCAGTTTTACATTTCAGTTTACTTGTACTTGGATATTTCACTATATACGACGACTTTTGTGTTTGGAGCATTTATGATTCTTCTTCACTTATAGAACTGTTAGCACATTTAGTCTTGTCTTGTTATCTCTAGAACAGCTTACTGCGCTTTATCTTAGCGTAGGCTGGACATGGCTCTCCGGCCCAACAATTTGGGTAACGGGTCGTGACATTTTTTAGTGGTGGCCATGCAGGTCCCGACTAAACTGTTTGTTACGTTATTGTACCAAGCAGCCTGCAATTAGGAACTTAAGGTTAGACAACATTAGGAAGACGCTTAAACACCTAGAGGAATGCGTATTGCAACATAGGAAATACAACACATGTTTGCTATTATAATTAGATTTTCTTGCATATGATTGCTTACTTTAAACAAGTCCTTATAAGTCTTTTTATGTGTAATTTAGATGGGCTTACCCGTTCATCCCAGTATGTACCCCCGAGAATGGGGCCCCCATATCCAGTCAGCTGACCAGTTGACTGATACACCTCCACCTACCACATTCCCCCACTCCATAGATCCACAGACCCAGATACCACCTTCTACATCCCAGTCCCAGCAGGACCCGATACTTCCACCACCCCTATCACTATACCCACCCAGGCTTCCGTCACACTCGACGGGACCCACCTGCTCACACTGATCTAGGGGTTCCTAACGACCCATCAGGAGCAGACTACCCTACTCCGCCAGAGCATGGAGCGTTCTGAGGGACGTCCCGTGGTCCCACCACCTATAGAGCCACGGCAGAAAGCGGGGACGGTCAAGGACTTCATGGGTCTGAATCCCAAGGAGTTCTCAGGGACTGAGGGCATAGTAGTAGCTGATGACTGGCTAGATTCAGTAGAGAGGAAGCTTCTGGGAGTTAGGATGCCGGATGACCTTCAGGTCGAGGCAGCAGGATTTTTGCTGATAGACTTAGCCGGAGTCTGGTTCAGGAATGAGCCGTTGTTCGCGAGAGGTAGAGCCACCTGGGACCAGTTCAAGACCCAGTTCAAGAAGAAATTCTTCTCGACCACTGCTAGAGTAGCCATGGGGCTACGATTTCAGAACATCCAGCAGGGGAACCGTTCTGTTGATGACTATGCAGGAGAATTTAGTCGCCTGAGCCGTTTTGCTCCTAGTCTGGTTGCTGATCCAGAGGAGATGACCCGTAGGTTTTGCCATGGTCTAGTTCCAGACATTGGCATTCTTATAGTGGCGAACGGTACGACTGACTACTACCAGAGCCTAGAGTTGGCCCGGAGCATCGAGGAGCGTCTTCTGTCATGCAAGAGGCCGGCTTCTGTACACCATGAGGGACCGTCCAAGCGTCAGGCTTTCCAGCAGAGAGCGCCGACGCCACCCCAGCAGACTTACCATCCCCCTACACCACATCATCAGACCCAGCCAGTTAGAGCCCCGGGACCCCGACAGCAGCAGCAGAAGGGAGCTTTTTGTGTATACTGCAAGAGGCAAGGCCATGACTCTCTCGTCTGTAGGAAGAGGTTGGGTCAGTGTTTAGCTTGTGGGTCTGCCATCCATCAGATTCGGGACTGCCCAGTAGCCAAGGGACCCCAGGGGAAGACTTATAGCCTAGTCCTTGAGCCGGAGCCGGAACAGGTTTCGGGAGGTTAGTTTTGATCGTAGCCTTAGTCATTTGTTGCATTGCTTGCTATGTTAGAATATTGTCGGGTCTTCAATCCTTGTGAATTTCGAGGACGAAATTTTTCAAGGAGGGAAGACTTGTAAGCCCCTGATTTTCAAAATTTTTAAACTAGTATTAATTAATTATTAAATGTCATTATTGGTTTTAAAAATAATTTATTATGATTTTAGGAATTTTCTAGAATTTTTAAATGAATTTTAAATAAGTTTTAATACCAAAAATATCAATATATAATTTTTTAAATATCATTTTGTAATTTTTAGAAATGTTTTAATGTAGTTTTGTAATATTAGAATTGTTTTAATATGGTTTTGCAATTATTAGAATTGTTTTTATATTGATTTGTAATAAATGAATTGTTATTTATTAAGGAATACAAATCCTAATTTGCATTTAGCCCTAGGAAAACCTATTATGTAAATTCCTAATTCTAGGGGGACCCTACTGCAATTTACCCAAATCCCCCCCGACCGACAGCTCTCTCTCTCTCTCTCCCCCACCGCCTCAACCCTAATTTTTCGGCGGCTAAACCCTAACCCTAACCCTAATCCGATGACTCCCACCGCCTTCATCGACCTATAAATAACCCCCTCGGCCTTCCCAACTCGACCACCACCATCTCGACCACTCACGACCAGAGCTCCGCCGCGTTTTCCCACTCCCAAACTCGACAGACACCCAACTCCGGCGACCCTCGTTCCACCACCACCGCTCGCCGTCGTCGACCCAAACCACCATCGACGAGTTCGCCACGCCGAGGCGAACTCAGCGCCACCGGAGCGCCGTGACGCCGACGCCCCCAGCCGCCGATCGCCCCTTCGACAGCAGCTCGACGCCGGACACGTACGTGTCTCTTTGTGCTCGTGTTGACTCACGTCTCGTGTACACGGACACAGACTCGCCAGGACACGGGGACCCTCGTCCCATACTCGGACACGTTGTTGGACGCTAGTGCGTGTCGTGCTAGGCGAAGACACGTGGATACCTGTGTCCTGAACTGTCTGGACACAGGACGAAATTTATATTTTTTTTTATGTATAATCTAACCTAATCAGAATATAACTAAACAAGATCCTATCTCTAACATAGCGGGCCGCTGGCCCACTGGGCAGCGCGCAATCAATAAAATCCCCCCCCCCCCCCCCCCGCTCTGCTAGCTCGAGTTCGAGCCCCCCCTGCTGCTGTTTCTTTTCTTTTCTTTTCCTTTTCTTTTTTCTTTTTCTTTTGTTTTTATATATAATTATATATATATATGTATACATATATTTGTATATATGTATATATGTATTATTATACATACTATATTTAGGTATACATAGTTGCTGTTTTTATAAATATATATATGAATATACTTCATTATTTTATGTATATATATATATATATATATATATATATATATATATATATATATATATATATATATATATATATATATATATATGTGTGTGTGTGTGTATTATGTATACATATATATTTATGTATATATATTTCCTTATGTATATATATTATTATATATATACTATTATATATATATGTATACATTAATTTTGTATATATATATATGTTATATAGATAAGTATTTTCTTATATGTATGTATATATACATATATTTGTATATATATATAATATATAGTTGAGCATTTTCCTATATATAAATATCCCTATATTTATATATATATATATATATATATATTATTTCCTATGTGTATTTTACTTAGCTTAGTGTAAATTATTTATATAAAATAATGTTCATACTTTTATAGTTACTATGTAAAACTTTACCTTATTAAAATAATAATATTTATTTTGACTGTTACCAAATTATATTTTTATTGTATTTAAATTACTGCAACCATTTGGTGTACAAGCCTAGCATGGGTATTTGGGCTCAAATGTGTTTTCACACATTCAAGACCTGTTCAAGTCATATTGGACTTGATTCATGGCCTTGGGTCCTGTATTTGATATTTGGTTCAAATTATATACATGGACAAAATACGCAGATAATTAATTATTGTGTGCAATGCTGTTTTTGATTTTCTAAAAATACTTAAAGTATTGCTAAAATTATGGAAAAATAGTTTTTAGATACTTTGTTAAGTTAGCTAATTTAGTATAATTTTTGTAGTATTTAATTTACTGATTTACCACCAGTTTGGCATATGGAACCAAAACTCACTTTCTGTATACTTAGGAAAACTGATTTTTTATAAAATACTTGTACTGGTTAATAAATTCCAGAAAAATTGTAATAAATTTCTATGATTAACAAGGATCACTTTGATACTTTACTTTAAGAAAAACTAGACCTTTTGTCTATCTCTAAAATTGTTAGAACACAATGATCTTTTGATTTATTTATTGATTAATTACGACTTGTAGCTTTTTGTGTTAATTGGAGTTTTAGTCGTGTTGAACCCCATCCCTCACTAGTGTAAAGATCCTAGAAAGTTAGATAACATAGTGTGTCACCCCACATTGGTCTCCTGTGCCAAATCATCATTTTGGCTAGGTGCCCAGTCACAAGTCGTGTCGCACCAATTAGTGTCCTAGTATTTTAGCTTAGTGTAAAAGCTAAGTTATTGTATGTATTTCTACAGTGACGAGTTACCAGACATCCATAGCACTTTTATCGCAGCTTGTTTTGCTAGAGGCAAGTACATCTACATACTCATTTACTGTCTTTTAATGCTAGAACATGTATTAACCCTGTTAAAAGACTGATCCTTGAGGTAGCAAGTTATGTCTTCACATGTTGTATCACTTTCAGTACCGGCCATGTTTAGTACAGCTCTTATATCTTCACATGCTTCTTACGGGTTCTCAGTACAAGTTTCACTATGCTTTAGACTGCTCTGAGTATTCACATGTTTTTACTGCTCTCGTATCTCCCACATGTTAAATAAACGGGTTAAGGGGAAACTGTTAGTAGTGTACGTGAACATGACCCCCTTTTCCGTATGTACTTACCGCGCTCGGGGACATTCTATATGCGACCTTGCCGTATGTTTCTGAATCTCGCGTTTGTGTATGGATATACACCGATGCCGTTCGTGCACGTGTGGGCACACCAGAAAAACTTGATATGTACCACAGTACATCCTGAATCACCTATTGACCGATTCACGTACATGCTACGGTTTTAAACTTTTAAACTATATGTGGTCATTTGTAGAAATGACCAATTAAACCATGATATGCCATGTTCCCTATGTTACTATGATACTATGATCCCAGTTGTACCATGAGGCCATGTTTCCAGTATTTCCTGTTTATAGACTTATCACACCATGTTTCTTGTTGTACATCTATTTCATTATATGTTCAGTACTTTAGTTGTAGAGGTTGTACTTGCTCCCGTCCTGACAGGATAACGTTGTAGGTATACTTACTGAGGAGGAGTTGCTCTGTGATTCGTATTATGGAGTCACTGCCGAGGACCCGGTTTTGCCATACGAGGATGTTCCTGCGGGGAGACTCGTCTAGTTTGCTTAGCTGCTTGGGATACTTAGTGTAGTCATGTATTAGACTATATCATTTTGTAACTGGACATGTATCCAGTTTTACATTTCAGTTTACTTGTACTTGGATATTTCACTATATACGACGACTTTTGTGTTTGGAGCATTTATGATTCTTCTTCACTTATAGAACTGTTAGCACATTTAGTCTTGTCTTGTTATCTCTAGAACAGCTTACTGCGCTTTATCTTAAGCGTAGGCTGGACATGGCTCGGCCCGGTCCAACAATTTGGGTAACGGGTCGTGACACGAGACAATCATATATCTAAGATAGTTTTTGACGAACAGGTAAATTTAAAAATGGTAACTATCGATATTATTTATTTATTTTACATAAATATAACAAATATAATTCGCTTGTAGCTATATGATTATCCTTCCGAGGCACGAACATGGGAGCATAAAAATTGGAGGATGCGAAAAAGATATCACAAATAGGAGTTAAATGCTGCCCGAAAGGAGCTGTTGTATTTCTTTGGGTTTTAATATCTGGATGAAATTCAAATTTTAGTCTACGATGTGCACCTCATTTTTAGTCTCGCTGGGCATTGGTGGCCTCAACACAACACTTTTCAATTGCCAGTTGGTGAAATGACAATCACACTTTGGGATGTTGCAAATATTCTAGGATTACCTATTACAGATGAACCTATATATTTTGATACACAGTTAAATTTATCTGAAATAATCATGAGATATCTAGGCATTATGTAGCCATCAGACATAGGAGGAATGAGTTTTGTCACGATAACTTGGCTTTGGGATAATTTGATGGATTTAGGTCACACAATCGACGGTCAAGTCAGGGTCGATAATTTAAGGGTACGTATTTATTGTAAAGATTTACTTATCAGTTAATTAATGGTGTGTTAATTTTAAAATGTTAGTTTAAATATTTGCATATACTTCGTTGTACTAGAGCATATTTGCTCTGTTTGTCTTGGACAATGTTATTTTTCGACGGGTAGAAAAATAGAATAAACGTGCGACTATTATCTTTTTTAGATAATCTAAAAGAACCTACTCGTCATGCATGGGGAGCTGCTACCTTAGCATATCTATATTCCAGCTTGACGAAATTTCTAGATCGAATGGTTCAAAAAAATTGTGTGGGTGCATGACTCTGATTCAGGTAATGGAAAAACAATACCTAAATTGGTTTCAATTATATACATTTTTTAATACTATATTATTTCTGTCGTAGGTATGGTACTACGAGCATTTCGTTATTGGTCGACTTGTAACCAGCATTACAAGTGTTGTTGGAATTTTTCTGCTTGCTACGCGATGGGTCACAAATGTAGTAGACCTGTATCATATTTTATACAAAGATGTTTCACTCTACAGGGGACAATTTGATACGTTACGGTGGAATGAGGTAACTACTCAATTTAATAAAGTTTTTTACACTACAATTGTCAATCCAGTTAATAGATTTGCACAAATTAATCGTATAAATTGTCATCTAATAGGTTATCTGGATACCCTACTCGGATGATGAAAATATTCCAGAAATAAAAAGGTCATCGTACGATCTAAGCCTACACAAATCTTATATTATATACGATCGTTACACTATGTATCATCCGGCAGATCGTGTTCTCCGACAATTCGATTATAGGAAGATAATTTCGGATGACCCGTCTTGCATTAGTTATGATATAGCCAATACAAGAAACAAAATCGATAGTGCTAGAGCGGCCTGTTATACGCGATTCCAGGATAATAGTGTGGCAGAGCTGCCCCGAATAAGGCATAATGATGAATGTAAGTTCTAACTTACTAGTATATTTGGACGGGTAGCGTACACAAGTGTATTTGTCTTATGATTTCTTTTACGAAATACAGATGAAGGCATAGACAATGGTGGGGAGCGTCTCGTATGACCAACAGAGCATACACATTTGAGGAGCCATGGTTCAAGTCTAAAGTCGTAGATGAATCTAGTCTGCGAGCTTTTGTTGATGGCATATCTAGTACGACTTTACTACTAATTCAAATCAAGAGATATATGATCACAATTTTAATTTGTACATTTCAAATTTTAGGCTATTATGGGCCAACAATATATCCAAGAATCAGAGAGCTATTTGTGGTCGCATGGTCGGGAGTGGATGCGAGATATTTTATCTCGCGTAGGTTCACTGAGTCTTGGACGGGATCCTGATATGCCTCCATTGCATATACATATCCCAGCCGATTATTCGGGTGCCACTGTTCCCCTGAGGCATTTACGGCGTCATAGGATGGACGATCCAGAGGACGAGGAGAAAGAGGGCGCTACTGGAGAGGGCGCTTCTGAAGAGGGCACCAGCCAGCAGTATCATGGATAGGGCACCAGCCAGCAGTACCATGAGGAGTATACTAGCCATCAGTACACTGGAGAGTATACTAGCCAGCAGTATGCTGCAGGGTATACTAGCCAACACTACGCTGGAGAACGCCCAAGTTAGCAGTAAGCGGACATGGGCACTTTCTCAGCTTTTCAGCCATATGATCATCACATAGCGACTCAGCAAATCAACACTGCAGTAGCGTATTCGTTTGATGACATGTCATATTACTCACAGTTGATTACGTTCCCATCAGCCCCGGTGCCTACTCAGGATGTCGAGGAAGAAAACAGAGACGAAAGAAGTTTGGAGGAGACCACAGAACAAAGAAAATACCGACTAGGCCTTAGACGTGTGGAACGAAGGCATTACAAACGAATTACCCGCAGATGAAATATTGTTTGTAATAAAATAAAACTTTATTATGGAATGTTTAAAAGTTGACATGAAATGAAACAATTTGAGTATGTCTAAAGTGAAAAATAGAATTTGTTACTACAATATTTTATTCTCTTGGTTAACTTGTACATTTTTTCTGTTGTGTCCCATCAAACCACAATTGCCGCAGCGAAGTTCTCTTGTCGATGATTCACGTGGTTTGATACGATTTTTTGTCGGCCTTCCAGCTTTGCATCTGACATCTGGAACTCTAATTTCTTCCCTAACCAAAGCAGCTTGAATGTTGTAAGGAACTTGAATTGGTTCCATCTGTGGCTCGTACACACTTCTTCATCTCTCAGTAGAAAATATTATCGGATAATAACTTTCAATATCATGACTGCAATATTGACAAGCAAAACATGCATGCATGTTTGCAAAAACAAAAGTTTTATTACAAACTAAGAAAAGTGTACAAAAGTACAATTGATTTCTGGAAAAGTACAACTGTAGTAATCTGATCAGATGATGATCACTTTATCCCTTGGACTATGTGAACTTGAAGACTAAAGCCTTTGAAGAATGCAGCAGCAATTTTGCAAGCGTTCTTGATCTCTGTGAGGCTTCAACAATGATTGAAAACTCTATTTATAGAGTTCTGGAAATAACTGTTTTAGCAGTTATTCTGATGTGCGCGAGGCTGGACTGCGCCACTTTGGGTTACGCCAACCTTATGTTGCGCCAACTTCTATTCAGTTACTCAATCGTGTACTAACTGTATTTAGACGCGTGGTATCATGTGATTGAGATGCGCATGGTCGTGTACAGAATAGTGGACACATTTTGAGAGATTAGTGGCATGTGCGCCACGTCATCCTGTTTGAGAATGTAAGTTGTCTCAACTTTATCAGGTTGCACGAGCTTCAGTCGACGAGTCAAGCTGTCACGACCCGTACCCGCTTTTCGGATACGAGACATGTCCAAGCCAGCCTACGTCGCAGAGTCGGCGGTAGAACGCTGTCACGGCCAATATACTCAAAATCACAAAATTATATTTATTGCTCATTCACGTTGTTAAATCAAATTTACAAATTTTTTAAGATTTACAACATTTATATTTAAAGAAAATACAAGGTTCTCACAATTAATAAAAATGATACACTGCTATCTATTTCTAGGTTTCTGTCTGCATGAACACCCGTATCTCCCCAAAGCTAAGTGAAGCCACAGGTAACCTGAAAAATGTGGGTTTCCAGTCAACAATAGAACAAGTACACAAACTGACGGCAATACGAAAACACAATAGAATTAACCAGACATGAAAATAACATATGAGAGATGAAACTAGAAAATACTGATGACATGGTGTAAGCCCCTGTTTTTCAAAAATTTAATTAAGTAGTGTTAATTAATTTCTAATATCATTTTTAGCCTTAAAACATTTTAATATGATTTTAGAAATTTTTCTAGAATTTTTAAATGATTTTTAAATGAGTTTTAATAGCTAAAATATCATTTTGTAATAATTAGAATTGTTTTTATATCAAACTGTAATTTATTGAATTGTTATAATAGCAGTTTGCAATTAATAATTTGTTATAAACTGCTGGGTGCAAATTTTTATTTGCAACTATTGGGCGCAGGGCTATTTTGCAATTTTCTAAACTCTAGGGGGTTTTCTGCTAAACCTTAACCTAACCCTAACCGACCACCGTCTTTGACCTGTCGTCGTCTCCGACGATCCTCACCAAAACCCTAACCCTAATCCTAATTTCTAGCCCTAATTCCACCGCCCTAGGGTTCTATAAATAGCTCCAGACCCCCCAGACCCTAACCCTAGACTCATCCGACCACCATAGCCCCCTACGTCGCCGCAATCAACCCATCTTCCCCGACGAGACTCGCCGGAGTTCGCCCTAACCTAGCCCGACGCCTACACGCCACTTCGACCGCCCCAACCACCATCAACCGACGTGCCACGCCGAGGCGAGTCGATCGCCACCCAAGCGCCACCGTCCCGATGCCTCCTCCGCCGTCCAGCACCCTCGAACCCCCCCAGCTCATCGGACACGTAAGTTGCAGCACCGATTTGTGTCGTGCGTGTCTCGAATCGACATATGTCGTTCGCCAGGACACAACGAACCCAACGCTGTGCTCGGACACGCGTTTCATGACTCGTACATGTCGTGCGTAGCACGGACACGTAGACTCTGTGTCCCAAACTGTCAGGACACAGAGTTGAATTTTTTGGGTTTTTTTTTAATAATGTTAACTAAACCTAAATAAATTAAACTAAAACCCTCCCCCTAACACAAGCCGCGGGCTGACCCCCTGACCAGCTCGACCCAACTCAGGAACCCGACCTAGAGGGCCGAGTTCGAACCCCCCCCTGTGCTGTTCTTTTATTTTCTTTTTCTTTTTCTGTTTTCTTTTATTTATTTATATATATGTATATATATATATATATATATATATATATATATATATATATATATATATATATATATATATATATATATATATGTATGTATATATGTATATGTGTATATATGTATTTAGGTATTATTGTATACTGTTATATAAGTATTTATATACAATATTTATATTTGTTTATATATATATATATATTATATTTAGTATTTTTATTTATATAATGTATATATATACATATTTTATATGTATATATATATGTATATGTGTATAAAAAAATATATATATGTATATGTGTATATGTATTTCTTTATGTATATGTATATTATTATATATTATATTTACTGTTTTATACATATATATATATTATGTTTATATGTATATGTATATATTATATATTTATTTCTTTATATATATATATATATATATATATATATATATATATATATATATATATATATATATATATATATATATATGTTTCCTTATATATATATATATATATATATATATATATATATATATATATATATATATATATATATATATATATATATATATATATATGTTTTATATGTATGTGTATACATACATAACTGTTTAGCCTATGTACTTTGCATAATATTGCACACATATTATACTTTAATATATGTAAATATACTTGTCATATTTATATGACTACTAGGTATAATTTTACCTTATTAAAATATTAATATTTATTTTGTACTTTTACCACCTTGTATTTTTGGTGTATTTTAATTACTGCAACCATTTGGTGTCCAAGCCTAGCATGGGTTTTTGGGCTCAAATGTGTTTTCACACATTCAAGACCTGTACAAGTCATATTGGACTTGATTCACGGCCTTGGGTCCTGTATTTGAACTCTGGTTCAAATTATGTACATGGACAAAATACGCAGATAATTAATTATTTAATTTCAATTGTGTACAATGCTGATTTTGAATTTCTAAAAATACTTTAATTGCTGTTAAAATTCTGGAAAAATAGTATTTAGATACTATGTTGATTTAGCTAATTTAGTATAATTTTTACATTATTTAATTTATAGTTTTGCCCCCGATTTGGCATATGAAATAGCTCATTTTTTGTGTACTTAGGAAAACTGATTTTTATAAAATATTTGTACTGGTTAATAAATTCCAAAAAATTATAATAAATTTCTATAATTAACAAAAATCATTTTGGTACCTTATTTTATGTAAAATTAAGCTTTTTGTCTATCTCAAAAATTGTTGGAACACAATGTTCATTTGATTTATTTATTGAATAATTACGACTTGCAACTTTTTGTGTTATTTTGAGTTATAGCCGTATTGAACCGCACCCCTCACTAGTGTAAAGACCCTGGAAAGTTAGTTATAGTAGTGTGTCACCCCACATTGGTCTCCTATGCTAAAGTCATCATTTTGGCTAGGTGCCCAGTCACAAGTCGTGTTGTACCAATTAGTGTCTTAGTGTTTTAGCTTAGTGTAAAAACTAAGTTTATGTATTTATTTCTACAGTGACGAGTTACCAGACATTTATAGCACTTTTATCGCAGCTTGCTTTGCTAGAGGCAAGTACTTTCTACAAACTTTATATACTGCTATAAACCATAAACTGTGATTCACCAACCATGTTAAATGCTGATCCTTGGGGTAGCAAGTTAGAACTTTACATGTTGTACTACTTTTAGTCTCTGCCATGTTTAGGATACTTTTCATATCTCTCACATGCTTAAATAACGGGTTAAGGGAAAACTGCTAGTAGTGTACGTGATCATGACCCCCTTCTCGTATGTATTTACCGAGCACCGTTACATTTTATATGTATCTGTGTCGTATGTCTGGTCCCGCATTTGTGTATGGATGTACACCGATGCCGTTAAGTGTACGTATGTACACTTCAAAAAATTGATATGTACCACTGTACATCCTGATTACCTATTGACTGATCACTCACCTACTACAGTTTCAAGCTTTAAAAACAATAAATTATTGCCATGTAACAAAAAACTGAATAAATATGATATGTCATTTCTTTTCATCACATGATCAGTATTACATGTTTGTTAGATTCAGTACTTGCTCCCGTCCTGACAGGATAACGTTGTAGGTATCCTTACTGAGGAGGAGTTACTCTGCGACTCATATTATGGAGATACTGCCGAGGACCCGACTTTGCTTTACGAGGATGTTCCTGCGGGGAAACTCGTCTAGTTTGCGTAGTTGCTTGGGATACTTAGTGTAGTCATGTATTAGATTATGTATTTTGTAACTGGACATGTATCCAGTTTTATATTTCAGACTTGTACTTTGGACTTATTACTATATGAGACAACTTTTGTGTTTGGAGCATTTATGACTTTTATTCACTTATAGAACTGTTAGCACATTTAGTCTTATCCTGTTATCTTTAGAACAACTTATTACGTTTTATCTCAAGCGTAGGCTGGACATGACTCGGCCCGGCCCAACAATTTGGGTAACGGGTCGTGACATGTTTTTAGTGGTGGCCCATGCAGGTCGAGACTAAATTGTTTGGTTACGTTATTGTACCAAGTATGCCTGCAATTAGGAACTTAAGGTAATTAGACAACATTAGGAATGGCGCTTAGAACACCTAGAGGAATGCTAGGATTGCAACATAGGAAATACATCATATGCTTGCTATTATAATTAGATTTTCTTGTCTATGATTGCTTACTTTAACAAGTCCTTATAAGTCTTTTTTATTGTAATTAGATGGTGCTTACTCGTTCATCCCAGTATGTCACACCTGAAAATGGCACACTCCATATCCAGTCAGCTGACCAGTAGACTGATATACCTCCACCTCTACCTCCACCTACCATACTCCCCCACTCCACAAATCCACCAACCCAGATGCCTCCACCACCTTCCACATCACAGTCCCAGCAGGACCCGATACTTCCACCACCCCCTATTACTATACCTACCCAGGCTTCCGTCACACTCGACGGGAACCAACTACTCACTCTGACCCAGGGGTTCCTAACAACCCATCAGGAGCAGACTACCCTACTCCGCCAGAGCATGGAGCATTTTGAGGAACGTACCGTGGTCCCACCACCTGTAGAGCCACGACAGAGAGCGAGGACGATCAAGGACTTCATGGGTCTGAACCCCAAGGAGTTCTCAGGGACTGAGGGCATAGTAATAGCAGATGACTGGCTAGACTCGGTAGAGAAGAAGCTCCTTGGAGTTAGGATGCCGGATGACCTCCAGGTCGAGGCAGCGAGATTTCTGCTGATAGACTTGGCAGGAGTTTAGATCCGGAATGAGCCGTTATTTGCGAGAGGGAGGGCCACCTGGGATCAGTTCAAGACCCAGTTCAAGAAGAAATTCTTCTCGACCACTGCTAGAGTAGCCATGGGACTACGATTCCAGAACATCCAGCAGGAGAACCGTTCTGTTGATGAGTATACGACAAAGTTTAGTCGTCTGAGCCGTTTCGCTCCTAGTCTGGTTGCAGACCCAGAGGAGACGACCCGTAGGTTTTGCCATGGTCTAGTTCCAGACATTGGCATTCTTATAGTAGCGAACGGTACGACTGACTATTACCAGAGCCTAGAGTTGGCCCGGAGCATCGAGAAGCGTCTTCTGTCATGCAAGAGGTCAGCTTCTGTACACTTCGAGGGACCGTCCAAGCGTCAGCCTTTCCAGCAGAAAGCACCGACGCCGCACCAGCAGACATATTTCTCTCCTACATCACATCACCCGACCCCGCCAGTTAGAGCCTCAGGACCCCGACAGCAGCCGAAGGGAGGTTTTTGTGTTTTCTGTAAGAGGGCAGGCCACGACGCTACAATCTGTAGGAAGAGGTTGGGTCAATATTTGGCTTATGGGTCTGCCACCCATCAGCTTCGGAGCTGCCCAGTAGCCACGGGACCTAGAGGGCCGCTTCCGACTCAGCAGCAGAGGTTTGGGCAACATCTGCAGCAGCAGAAGGGACCTCAGGGGAAGACTTATAGCCTAGCCCTTGAGCCGGAGCCGGAGCAGGTTTCGGAGCCAGATTACTTAGCTGACGTCATTACAGGTTATGTTTTTTTGCATACTTTTCTAGCTCTATGCTTGTTTGATTCTGGTGCATCTCATAGCTTCCTGTCATTAGAGTTTATGCATGAACACCACTTAGTATCTACACCTACTGCGGAGATTAGTAGAGTGATGACAGGAGGAGGACCAGTGCCTATTAGAGCTATCTATAGATGCTCTATTTTTATAGCCGGGAGAGAGTTCAGGGGGCGATTCTTTGTGATACCACTCCCCGGTTATGATATCATATTGGGGATGGACTGGCTTAGCTATGTCCATGCATCTATAGACTGTCATGAGGGTAGTATTTTGTTCAGTCCCCCAGGCACAGCACCATTCAGTGTCAGGAGGACAAGGCCGAAGATCAGCCTAGAGCCGAACTGTTGTGCGACAGTTGGGGACGTAGCACCGCCACACCCTATCATTAGGGAGTTTATGGATGTATTTCCAGAGGATCTTCCAAGGCTTCTGCCTGACAGAGATATGGAGTTCACTATAGATTTAGTACCGGGTTCATCACCAGTATCCCGGGCTTGCTATAGAGTGAATCCCAAGGAGGCCGTAGAGATGAAAGAGCAGATTGATGACCTGTTGAAAAAGGGTTTCATTCGATCTAGTACTTCTCTATAGGGAGCGCCAGTGCTCTTTGTGCCTAAGAAGGATGGTACAGTTCGGTTGTGTATTGACTACCGGGCGTTGAATGCCATCACCATTAAGAACAAATATCCTCTGTCCAGGATAGATGATTTATTCGTCTAGTTGACTGGGGTGAAGGTGTTTTCCTGGATAGACTTGAGATCCGGGTACCACCAGGTGAAGGTTAGGGCAGCAGACATCCAGAAGACGGCGTTCAACACGAAGTACGGACAGTACGAGTTTCTGGTGATGCCAATTGGTCTTACAAATGCGCCAGCTGTCTTTATAAATTTGATGAATAAGACATTTCACCAGTACCTGGATAAGTTCGTCGTAGTATTTATCGACGACATCCTGATATACTCGAAGACGCCGAAGGAGCATGCAGAGCACTTGCGGACAGTTTTAGGGATTCTGAGGCAGGAGAGATTGTTTGCCAAATTACCGAAGTGCGAGTTCTTTTTAGACCGAGTGGAGTTTCTCGGCCATGTAGTTACTGGAGAGGGAATCTCGGTGGATCCCAGGAAGATTGCTGCAGTTGAGACATGGAAGGCTCCGACATCAGTTTCAGAGATCATGAGCTTTCTGAGTTTAGCAGGCTATTATAGGAAGTTCGTCCAGGACTTTGCTAGGATAGCTGAACCCATGACGAAGCTGACGCGGAAGGACGCAGAGTACATTTGGTCAGAGGACTGCCAGGCAGCATTGGAGGAGCTGAAGAGGAGGCTGACGACCGCTCCAGTTCTGACTTTACCTTCAGGTTATGGAGGTTTCACCATATACAGCAATGCTTCAGGAAAGGGGCTAGGATATGTCCTACAGCAGCATGGAAAAGTGATTGCTTATGCATCTAGGCAATTGCGGACTCATGAACGGAATTATCCTATCTATGACCTAGAGTTAGCTATGGTGATCTTTGCACTCAAGTTATGAAAACATTACTTATACGGAGAGCGTGTGGAATTCTTTACTGACCACAAAAGCTTGAAGTGTGTGTTCACGCAGAAAGAGCTGAACATGAGGAAAAGATGATGGTTGGAGTTGATGAAGGACTTCGACATCGATTTACAGTATCACCCCGGGAAGGCAAATGTGGTGGCGGATGCGCTGAGCAGGCATCCGATGGCATGGTATCTGATGATAGATCAGCATTTGCGGGAAGACCTGGAGAAGCTCGGTATCGAGCTAGTTCGGCCAGGATCAGTGATACAGATGATGGCGCTTGACATTCAGTCAGGTTTGATAGAGCAGATCAGGGAGACGCAGTCTACAGATGAGAGCCTTCGCAGACTTCGAGCCCAGGCTTTAGCTGGATTACTGGATGACTTCACTGTAGCAGAGGATGGATCTTGAGGCATGACAGCCGATTGTGCGTACCGAAGGAAGAGCTGGTAGAGGCAGTCTTGCAGGAGGCGTACCGATCGAGATATTCTATTCACCCTGGTGCTAACAAGATGTACCGTAACTTGCGGGAACATCTTTGGTGGTACGGAATGAAGAGGGATGTATCACGTTTCATCTCGAGATGCCTAGTTTGCCAGCAGGTCAAGGCGGAGCGCCAGAGGCCAGCTGGTTTGTTACAGCCGTTACCCATTTCCGAATGGAAGTGGAAACATATTACGATGGACTTCGTCTCAGGGCTTCCTCGTTCCCAAGGAGGGAAGGATGCCATTTGGGTCATCGTGGACAGGCTGACGAAGTGTGCGCACTTCATACCCTTCAAGGTGGGGCTTTCCACCGAGAAGTTGGCAGAGCTATACATGCAGCAGATAGTTTGCCTACACGGAGTGCCAGTGAGCATCGTGTCGAACAGAGACAGCAGATTTACGTCCCACTACTGGAGGAGCTTGCAGAAGGAGTTGGGCAGTAGGCTCAAGTTCAGTACGGCGTACCAACCGCAGACAGATGGGCAGTCCGAGAGGACGATACAGACACTGGAGGATATGCTGAGGATATGCATACTGGACTTTGGAGGATCATGGGAGAGCCATCTGCACTTGGTAGAGTTTTCATACAACAACAGCTACCAAGCCAGTATCGGTATGTCTTCTTTCGAGGCGCTATATGGACGATGATGCCGTACACCACTTTTTTGGGACGATGTCAGAGACAGAGTTATGCTTGGACCAGAGATGATCACGGATGTAGCAGAGAAAGTCGGGATGATCAGAGACAGGCTCAGAGTAGCTCAGGACAGGCAGAAACACTGGGATGATGCTAGTCGCAGACCGATAGAGTTCGCAGACGGTGATATGGTGCTAGTGAAGATATCACCTACTAGAGGGACGATCCGGTTCGAACGAGGAGGGAAGCTGAGCCCCAGATACATCGGGCCGTTCGAGATACTTGGCAGGATTGGAGAGGTAGCTTACAGGGTTGTACTTTCACCCAACCTAGCAGGAGTTCACGATTTCTTTCACGTATCTCAGCTGAGGAGATATGTTCCAGACCCCAGCCATGTGCTAGATCATTCAGAGTTGGAGGTCGGACCGAGCCTTACAGTTTCTGAGCAGCCGGTGGAGATATTAGACAGGAGGGAGAAGAGACTGAGGAACAAGGTTATACCCTTAGTACGAGTAGCTTGGAGCCGTCACTCTCCGGGTGAATCTACTTGGGAGAGGGAGTCAGACATGAGGGAGAGGTACCTTTACTTGTTCGATCCAACCGCTGCGAGGGAACCACTCGTTTCCGCTTGATACCTTAGAGGTTAGTTTCGATCGTAGCCTTACTTATTTGTTGCATTGTTTGCTATGTTAGAAATTGTAGGATCTTCAATCCTTGTGAATTTCGAGGACAAAATTTTTCAAGGAGGGAAGACTTGTGAGCCCCTGTTTTTGAAAATTTTAATTAAGTAGTGTTAATTAATTTCTAATGTCATTTTTAGCCTTAAAACATTTTAATATGATTTTAGAAATTTTTCTAGAATTTTTAAATTATTTTTAAATGAATTTTAATAGCTAAAATATTATTTTGTAATAATTAGAATTGTTTTTATATCAAACTGCAATTTATTGAATTGTTATAATAGCAGTTTGCAATTAATAATTTGTTATAAAATGCGGGGTGCAAATTTTTCTTTGCAACTATTGGGCGCAGGGCTATTTTGCAATTTCCTAAACTCTAGGGGGTTTTCTGCTAAACCTTAACCTAACCCTAACCTTTGAGCTGTCGTCGTCTCCGGCGATCCTCACCAAAACCCTAACCCTAATCCTAATTTCTAGCCCTAATTCCACCGCCCTAGGGTTCTATAAATAGCCCCAGACCCCCCAGACCCTAACCCTAGACTCACCCGACCATAACAGCCCCCTACGCCGCCGCAATCAACCCATCTTCCCCGACGAGACTCGCCGGAGTTCGCCCTAACCTAGTCCGATGCCTACACGCTACTTCGACAGCCCCAACCACCATCAACCGATGCGCCACGCCGAGGCGAGTCGATCGCCACCCAAGCGCCACCGTCCCGACGCTTCCTCCGCCGTCCAGCACCCTCGAACCCCCCAGCTCATCGGACACGTAAGTTGCAGCACCGATTTGTGTTGTGCGTGTCTCGAATCGACATATGTCGTTCGCCAGGACACGACGGACCCAACGCTGTGCTCGGACACGCGTTTCATGACTCGTACGTGTCGTGTATAGCACGGACACGTAGACTCTGTGTCCCAAACTGTCAGGACACAAAGTTGAATTTTTTGGGTTTTTTTAATAATGTTAACTAAACCTAAATAAATTAAACTAAAACCCTCCCCTAACACAAGCCGCGGGCTGCCCCCCTGGCCAGCCCGACCCAACTCAGGAACCCGGCCCAGAGGGCCGAGTTTGAACCCCCTCTGCGCTGTTCTTTTGTTTTCTTTTTCTTTTTCTGTTTTCTTTTATTTATTTATATATATGTATATATATATATATATATATATATTTTTTTTTTTTTGTTTTTTTGTTTTTTTTTATATATATATATATTTTGTATATATATATATATATATATATATATATATATATATATATATATATATATATATATATATATATATATATATATATATATATGTATAAATCTATATGTGTATATATGTATTTAGGTATTATTGTATACTGTTATATAAGTATTTATATACAATATTTATATTTGTGTGTATATATATATATTATATTTAGTATTTTTATTTATATAATGTATATATATACATATTTTATATGTATATATATTTATATATATATATATATATATATATATATATATATATATATATATATATATATATATATATATATATATATATATATATATATATATATATATATATATATATATATATATATGTATTTCTTTATGTATATGTATATTATTATATATTATATTTACTGTTTTATACATATATATATATATATATTATGTTTATATGTATATGTATATATTATATATTTATTTCTTTATATATATATATATATATATATATATATATATATATATATATATATATATATATATATATATATATATATATATATATATATGTTTTATATGTATGTGTATACATACATAACTGTTTAGCCTATGTACTTTGCATAATATTGCACACATATTATACTTTAATATATGTAAATATACTTGTCATATTTATATGACTACTAGGTATAATTTTATCTTATTAAAATATTAATATTTATTTTGTACTTTTACCACCTTGTATTTTTGGTGTATTTTAATTACTGCAACCATTTGGTGTCCAAACTTAGCATGGGTTTTTGGGCTCAAATGTGTTTTCACACATTCAAGACCTGTACAAGTCATATTGGACTTGATTCATGGCCTTGGATCCTGTATTTGAACTCTGGTTCAAATTATGTACATGGACAAAATACGCAGATAATTAATTATTTAATTTCAATTGTGTACAATGTTGATTTTGAATTTCTAAAAATACTTTAATTGCTGTTAAAATTATGGAAAAATAGTATTTAGATACTATGTTAATTTAGCTAATTTAGTATAATTTTTACAGTATTTAATTTATAGTTTTGCCACTGATTTGGCATATGAAACCAAACCTCATTTTTTGTGTACTTAGGAAAACTGATTTTTATAAAATACTTGTACTGGTTAATAAATTCCAGAAAATTATAATAAATTTCTATAATTAACAAAGATCATTTTGGTACCAAATTTTATGTAAAATTAAGCTTTTTATCTATCTCAAAAATTGTTGGAACACAATGTTCATTTGATTTATTTATTGAATAATTATGACTTGCAACTTTTTGTGTTATTTTGAGTTATAGCCGTATTGAACCTCACCCCTCACTAGTGTAAAGACCCTGGAAAGTTAGTTATAGTAGTGTGTCACCCCACATTGGTCTCCTATGCTAAAGTCATCATTTTGGCTAGGTGCCCAGTCACAAGTCGTGTTGCACCAATTAGTGTCTTAGTATTTTAGCTTAGTGTAAAAACTAAGTTTATATATTTATTTCTACAGTGACGAGTTACCAGACATCTATAGCACTTTTATCGTAGCTTGCTTTGCTAGAGGCAAGTACTTTCTACAAACTTTACATACTGCTATAAACCATAAACTGTGATTCACCAACCATATTAAATGCTGATCCTTGGGATAGCAAGTTAGAACTTTACATGTTGTACTACTTTCAGTCTCTGCCATGTTTAGGATATTTTTCATATCTCTCACATGCTTAAATAACGGGTTAAGGGGAAACTGCTAGTAGTGTACGTGATCATGACCCCTTTCTCCGTATGTATTTATCGAGCACCGTTACATTCTATATGTATCTGTGTCGTATGTCTGGTCCCGCGTTTGTGTATGGATGTACACCGATGCCGTTAAGTGTACGTATGTACACTTCAAAAAATTGATATGTACCACTGTACATCCTGCTTACCTATTGACTGATCACTCACCTACTACAGTTTCAAGCTTTAAAAACAATGAATTATTGCCATGTAACAAAAAATTGAATAAATATGATATGTCATTTCTTTTCATCACATGATCAGTATTACATGTTTGTTAGATTCAGTACTTGCTCCCGTCCTGACAGGATAACGTTGTAGGTATCCTTACTGAGGAGGAGTTACTCTGCGACTCATATTATGGAGATACTGCCGAGGACCTGACTTTGCTTTACGAGGATGTTCCTGCGGGAAAACTCGTCTAGTTTGCATAGTTGCTTGGGATACTTAGTGTAGTCATGTATTAGACTACGTATTTTATAACTAGACATGTATCCAGTTTTACATTTCAGACTTGTACTTTGGACTTATTACTATATGAGACGACTTTTGTGTTTGGAGCATTTATGACTTTTATTCACTTATAGAACTGTTAGCACATTTAGTCTTATCCTGTTATCTTTAGAACAGCTTACTACGTTTTATCTCAAGCGTAGGCTGAACATGACTCGGCCCGGCCCAACAATTTGGGTAACGGGTCGTGACACATGGCACGGTAGAGAAGACAAGGAAAATAAATAAAATATAACTACCTATGTGGTGTGAAATATTCGTTTCGACATGTAAACGGCTAGGGGTAAATTCGGCACACTGCATGTGTCGTGTGCAGTTGCTATCAGGCAAGAATAGATATTTTGGGGATATTTCTGGGTAGTCCATATGTCTACTAAGATATTTCCCCTCCCGACTACTCCGTGTGACGAGTGTGTCAACAAACAGCAAGATATATGTATAAACATGAAATAAGAAGACTACTATGAATCGAAAGCAATCAAAAAGTGCACTTGCCTGAGGTCCTTAGCTGGAGAAACCGATAGTACAACCACATTAGAAGAGTCACTAAAGTCAACACATGCAAAAAGTCTCCAGATGCTGAAATAAATATTACCAACATTCTCAAATAGTCAAATTAGCTAGGATTTCTAGTTCTTAAGTCCAATTCTGGACACAGGGCAAAATGGTAATTTCAGGTCAAAATGGTGTCCGTCGTTGGACCCGCTTTGCACCGAAAAGCATGCCAGAGTCAACGGTCTCTAAAGTCATCAAACTATATGTCAACAGGTCTAGTTTTCTGATACAAACACAACCGTATGTCCAAAGTTAGATTTCGGCGGGCCGTACACAAAATCGCCCGTTGAGTCGGACCGTGGGGCCCGCAAAACGGCGATCCGATCAACTGTCTCAGAATCGGACTAAACTTCGCATACAGGACCAAAAAAATGATACGGTCCTGTTGGCGCAAGTTTCGTCTCGATCTGACGAACGTGCACAAAGTAATTAGAAAATTTGCACAGAGACCGATACGATAAATTTCGACGGATACGCATCAAAGCCCACACGTCCACGAAGCTGATACGCACCTTTCGATGCTTTCGGTTCATGACCACGCCGCCCGGATTGGCGGGACCTACGTCGTATCGGAGGTTTTTCTAGTTTTTTAAACAGATTTTCGATCAACTTCGGGATCCGATCTCTCGGCGCGTAGTCGATAAAACCGACTTCTGCAAATTGGGTTGTGGAGCCCTACATGTTGTCTAAAAGTACGTTCAAAGGGAATTTCTAATATGGCATTAGATCGATCGAAATCGATCTTCGAACATGGATGATTGGA
Organism: Iris pallida; assembly: GCA_029216955.1. Lineage (NCBI taxonomy): Eukaryota > Viridiplantae > Streptophyta > Magnoliopsida > Asparagales > Iridaceae > Iris > Iris pallida. The sequence continues at coordinate 18,213,827 of JANAVB010042020.1, forward strand.
CTGCTATTTGCTCTGTTTTCGAGCAGGTTTTTATCGAACTTTGGTTCTATTTTTCGGACAACCTAGCGCATGAAAATGAAATCTATTTGAAGGGGTTCTAAGAGTTATAGGCTGTGTTCGTACCCAAAGTTTTAGATCGACGAATGATCGACTACGCGTGGCAAAAGCCCTTTGCAAAGTCGCCCCTGTGGCCGCAACTGCTGCTGTGCAACCCGCACTTGTGCGCACTGTCCGCGCGGACCTGGCCGGCCGGCGGTCGGCCACCACGGCGTACGGAGGTCATGGGGCACTGCCCAGGCTTCGGGGAGGGTTTAGGTTAGGGTTTACGAGTTAATATCTCTCGATCTCTCTCTATTATTTGTGTACGCGAATACACAGGGTGTTATAGGCTCGGGTTTTCCTCTCTTGTGGGTTCAGTTTACTCGTGTACTGGGTGGCTGGCCTGCTGCTGTAGGGGTTTAGCTGGAGATTAGCTAGGCCGGGCTGGGATTGGGTATGGGATTGCTTACTACTAAAAGGTTTGGGTTCTCAATATTAGTACTGCTGGCGTGGGGTTGTGCTCGGTAGGGAGGATTGGGGAATTAGCAGCTGTGGTGATTAGTCGGCCTGACCGGGATGCTACTGCTATCAAGTATCAAGAATTTAATTTTCCATTTCAAATCAGAGGGCATCCAAAAAGACATGGTCTGTAGTAAGCTTGACCACAGGCAGCCATAAATAAATGGCAATTAAAAACCAACATATGAAATTCAATTCTAAGTAATGTAAGCTGCTAATATTTAATTCTTAAAGAACAGGAAAACCCAATTAAAGGTGACTTAATTACACATACATAAAATTCCTTTAGCTAACTTTGTCATCTCAGGAAATGTGTTGAGCTACAACAAAGCTCTGTATGATTACCTGCTGTACTTTGAGCAGAAACCACGCCAAGTTCATTTTTGCTGTCGATAGGTAACATGCCCTTGCATCTCCAAGAGAAAGCTTCATTTAGGGATTAAGGGTCACAATACCTTTTCTCATGAAATCATAACAAACCAAAGACTAGAGCCACCATTTAGAGAGGGGAGGGGAATGCCCGCTCGGCTGTGGGGGATTAGGGGCTCGGCCTGGGCTGGGCCTGCCTGGGCCGAGGCTGCTGTTGCTTCTTTAGCAATTAATATATGTATCTAATTTATATATTTATATACACACACATATGTATACATGGTAATTTATATATATATTTATATATACACTTATACACATATTATATTATGTATATAATATATATTTATATATACATGCACATACGCACATATATATAATATATTTATACATACATACAAATACACACATTTATATAATATATTTATAATTTATACAATTTATACGCATATACGAAAAATTACAGTAATAACCATATAATAATAGTAGTACCAACAACCCACTAAAATATCCAAAAGAGTCTTGGTGAACATATCTAGCCCTAGAAAATTGTACCAATATTCTAAAACTCCATTTAAATAAAATAAATAATAATAAAATATTTCAAATTTCCGGGAAGGGAAGCTACACAAGCTGTGCCTGATTGGGTTGCGCCTAGACGCAACTCAGTGCATAGGCACATGGCAGCTTTTGAATATATGAGAAGAAGTTGTTCAGGTTGCGCCTAGGCGCAACTCAGTGTGTTCAAGACAGCTATCAAAATTGTCTCGAGCGGCATGCTTTGAGAGATTCGAAGAGATTTTCTTCGTTTAATGTGCTATCAGCTGTCAGTGCTGTCAGACAATGATGGCAGTTATTGTCAGACGCCACGTAGGCTTGGGCGTAATATGATTTGGGCACAGTCTGTTGTCAGACGCAACCTAATCAGTGGTGTAGTTTGATCCCTGAGCTTCAAAACAGTGGCGCAACTTGATTTCTGGGGCAGAACTTGATTGCTGGGTAGTAAAAATATGGCACAACTTGATTTTTATGCTCTACAAGACCCCCTTTAAAGTTTTCAAATTCTGAAAAATTTTAAAACTTTGAAATACTTTGAATCATGACATTGACTGAGTCAAGTTCCGCCTATCTCGTGCAATCTGTTGTAAACCGTTACGATTTTCTATGCGCAACTTAAGGCGACTGTTAAGATTCTGTCTTTTAGGCTATAAATAGCCCTTGATTAGCCGATTGAAACTCTTTATATTTGCTCCTAATCTTCATTGAATCCTTGCGACTTTCTTCTCCAACTATTCTTTCGACGACATGGCCCCCAAGAAGACCACTGCCAGCAAAGGGAAGGGCATCGCCGCCCACATCGACTCATGCTCCGTCGACTCGCGTGCCTCAGTATGCGTCACCCTCTTCTCGACGAGAGACGGCCAACCCAACACTGGAAGTGATCACAGACGAACACCTTCGACATATTGACAATAATTTAATCTCAAATTGACTTGCGCCCCTCTTCTTAGAGTGTGGCACATCACGAACTTTGCGCCACCCCTTTTTAGGGTGTGGTTGCCTCATTTGAGCACTGTTCGTTCTTACGAACCATGTTGCGGATGCTGTTGCGCAAATTTGTATTTTATGCAATCAAAAACATTGCACAACTAAGTTAAGGCACAATCCAGCATGTGACGCAACCTGAGATGTTGCACAACTTATGTTTTGTGCAACACAGTATGTGGCGCAACTCAGGTTGTCGCACAACTCAGAATGTTGTGCAACTTGATTGTTGGCGCAACCTAAGATGTTGCGCAACTCAAAATGTTACGTAACTCAGGATGTTGCGCAACTTAATTACTGGCGTAACTTGAATGTTTGTGCAACTTAATAGTTTGTACAACTTAATTGTTTTTTGCTTTTTATAAAGTTGCACACTATTGCTGCTTCTAATTTTTGTTCATGTATTTCTTTGCAGTTGATCTTAGGGAAGACCCAAATGTTGAAAGATTTGCTTCAGCATTCAATGTCCCGGAATACAGAGAGAATTTGTTTCATGTCATATTTCCTCTGTACGACGGTCCTGAAGCACGAAGAACCCTCCTCATTGTCCAAGAGAATCAAACCCTGTTGAACTTAATGAACGGTGAACCTCTTGAAAGTCTGGATACTGTGGTCTACAAGAAATCTGCCTTTCTATTCGGGGATACCATCAAGAAGACCTCCCAACCGAAGACAAGAAAAGCGCAGAGAATTTTCACAAAGGAGGATAAAGTCATATACCTCACGAAGATATCAAGGTCTATAGCGTTATCCTAATATGCTTTTGCCAGCTATTCCACAAGAATGTCATGGGATCTAACTCCCATTCAGCAGGCAAGAGTCGGCAGAATCTGTTACAGACTTGGTCCGAAGAACAGGTACCTCTTTTATAGTACCTCTGAAAAATACAGTTCACATTTAAGAGGTTTGAAGCCAAGTTGCATCCCACCCGAGGATTCCACCCTGCTCCTTTCGGTCAGAATACCCATTTTTGCAAACACATTTGCAAAAGCCGAAGGAAGATATATAGACCACGCTATGCGTATGACAGGTCTGGTAAACCTAGAGATGAAGCGCTGGAGCAGTTTGTGTATTTGGATTTTGGATCAATTCGAGGACAAGCTCCTCGATCTGGGTCTCTGCAATGCCATCTGTACTACAGTATATGGCATTCGCCCGAACGCTCACATGTTTTTGGCTCTAGTAGAGAGGTACAATAAAAGTACTGGGACTTTCATGACTCCCTATGGAGAAATAGGATTTGCTCTTCATGAGATGGAATATCTCTCTCACCTACCAATGGGCGATAATCCATACGAAGAGTATGTGTCCACAAACGATGAATTGGATGCGATGGAAGAGGAGAACCCTCAGATGATCGTAGTTTTCCAAGAATTACTATGTCATTATATGATCTGCTCGCTCTACTACAAAAGCGCCACTGCGGGTACTTGCTACACCACCAAGCGGATGCCGTATCTCTTTTTGGGTCATGCACGGGAGGACAAGCCAATTGAAAATCAAGCCTATGCTCCACGTTTCTTTGAACCTTTCAATCAGAGCGACATGCAATATCTGATGGAGCAACATGAACATGGAGATGTAACGCTGGATGAGGACTTGCATCTGTTCAAGGCTGGCGACACTCTCCAGAGTTACCTTAGACAAGGTTACAGGCCTATGTCTCAAGAGGCCCAGCTAGCAGGTTTTCTATCTCTATGGCTACGGCGCTTTATAGTTCCAGGAGCCAGTGCAGTCGACAGATTCCATCAGGACGTCCTGTTTGCTGCATCACGTCTGGTCTTCGGATACAAGATGGATCTCTTATCAGCCATGACCTGCCGCTTGAACGCAGGATTGCGTTCTTTTGTACCGACCATGTTAAATGACAAACCGACGAGGCAAGATTTACCTCGTACCTAGATGCCATACACTTACCTGTTCGGATGGCTATTGCTTCACCATCCTTGTTTGATGAATCCTGATATGGGAACTGTCGACGGAGACTTCATCAGACGCTTTTCCAGCGCTCACTGGCAATATACTGCTCTTTTGGAGTATAGATTTGCCTTGAATCGTGGATCAGGATGGAGCTTTTAGTGCGTCGGGCCTCCTCATGGCTGAAGGCGATCCGTCCCTATCACCTGGTCTATAGATTCGAGGAAGAGTGATTACTGGAATCGTACTTACCGAGTAGATTTGCACGGCAGTTCGAATATGACCAGCTTCATGTAGGTAACACCACCACTTGCCTACAGGCTAAGGGTTACCTCATAGATAGGGCTAGGGCCTGGAGCTATTACAACGCTCAGGGTACAAAAGCGATATTTTCCATACCCTACAATCTTCTATAAGTCCTGCGTATGTTGTATACATACGCAAACTTCTATACTTCAGCAAACACATTTGCTAAAAACTTCCATCCTGCACACAGCTTCGAACTGAAAAGAGATCCAAACAAGAAAAACACACTACTCACTCTTTTCAGGATGCAGAAGGCAAAGATCCTGAAGATTTGCCACTGGAGGCATCAATTTTAATGAGCTATGCTGATCAAGTTCAAGATCCTCTGGACGTATCCTTGAATGTGCGAAAAGGGAAATTCCCTATTAAGGGTTTGAAGAAAAGAAAGACTAAGGAGACAACAGCACCTCTTCAGCGGGATAATAGACCCGACTCACCAAGGGCTCCAGAGAAAAAGAGAAGAACATCACTGGTTATCAATGAACCAACAACCACGAGAACAACTCGTTCTCAATCAAAACAGATGCTCCTTAGTTCTTCTTCTGGAGAGAAAGACATCACTCCTGTGGACACACACAAAAAAGAAGAAAAAATGCTGTCTTTTCTTTATTGGCACAAGGTACTGCAAATTGAGTACGCGTGAGAGATCCTGTGCTGAGGATGCCCTAGTACGAAAAAGAATTCTGGGGAATGGGACGATGGAGATTGAGCGGCAGTTTCTTCTTTACTCCATTGACACTCCGATTACCAAAGTAGGAGAAAACCTAAGAAAATTGCTAATTCTCGGCTCACTGGCAAGACGTACAGCAATTTGGCTCTTGAAAATGCTCTCCGTTCTGTATTTTGAATAGGGATGAGCCCCCCTGTTATAGTCGTTCTTGTGCTGGAATGATGTTATGCGCCCACGTGAGGAAACATGCTGGTTCCTATGTGGGCGCATAGTCCTGCTTTGGGCGCATAGGATGTTGGCGCATACAGGATGCGAGATCGTGGGTTGGTCATGGCGTTGACGTGGCCGCATGCTTCGGTGCACGACTGCTCGTGGAGACTGACATGGCCGGGCAGTTCGGTGCACGTTTTTATCATGGCTTTGACTGAGTTAGGCTTGGACGCATAGCCATGTCTCAGGCTATGTGCCCTCCTGTCGGGGGAGCTAGTCATGGGCACATGAAACTTCACTCGCTGGGCGCATAAAGCTTTACTGACTGGGCGCATGAAGCTTTACTGACTGGGCGCATGGAGCTTCATTGACTGGGCGCATGGAGCTCTACTGACTGGGCGCATGGAGCTTCACTGACTTGGACGCATGAGGCTTCATTTGCTGCAAATTTTTCATGCTTCTACAAGACCCCCTTCAAAGTTTTCGATACTTGAACAAGTTCAAAATACTTTGAAAGAAGCATGGATCGCCTTCTCGTGATGCAATGGGCGCATAACACGGCTCTCTCCTTTGGGTGCATAGTATTTGGCCAGCCTGTCAGAGAGATACGACTGTTGAGATCTTCCTCGACATTTGAACTGATAGATTCATCAGGGCGGAATTTGAAGTGGTCCATCCTTCATACGTCATCCACGTCAGCAAGTAACAGTCGTATAGTGTGCAGGAAGCTGATTCTTCATGTGGGCGCATAGGCCATTGTGGGCGCATATAAAGCAATGGGCGCATGGGCGCATACAGCAAGTGGACGCATATGAAGTGGCCCGTGCCTATAAATAGGCCCTGAAGGAGAGAGAAAGTTCATTATTCCCTTCTCTTTGAATTTTTCAAAAAAATTCTTCGTCTTCTTTCTTTGAGAACCATGTCTCCTAAGGTCGCCAAGAGATTCGCGAAGGGCAAGGGGGCTGCGCCGAATGACTCTCCTCCTGCGGCAGCGTCCTCGACAGTCCAGGACCCGATTCTGGGTGAGGGCATGCTTCAAAAACAAAGTCTCGAGCGTTAATTTGTGACACTCGTACTTTCCTTCTGCCCGGGCGCTTGTGCCTAAGGCAACGTACTTCTATTGAGCATCATTATGCGCCCACAGAAGTCATGAGCCAATATTGTGGAGTGCTATGCGCCCACGTGTTACCATGTTATGCGCCCTCTAAGCAGTGGCATGTTATGCGCCCACGTATTGTCCGAGTGTTATGCGCCAACATGCCTTGTTTTGGGCGCATATCCCTTTGGGCGCATAGCCCTTTGGACACATAGGAGTCTTCAGGACTTTGTTTTTTCTGCAGTTTTCCTGAGTCTGACTTTCTTTCTGCCCTTGTAGTAAACATGTTTGTCCAAGAATTTGACGGAATCCCTTTCGGCTCCGCTTATCAGGCCCTTGATACCAGTCCCATAACATATATGATCAGCGCGGTTCAGGCCAAGATTAGTCAAAATCAGCCTATGGAGCGGACCCTCGCTATACTTGAACAAAATAAGGCTTTCTTGCAGCAGATGATTAATGATGAGATGTTCGTGTGTGAAGGGGCACGTTGCTTCAAGAAAATCATACCTTCTGTTTGGTGATAGTGTAGGGTTTAAAAATGGCGAGACCATACGTTCTGGAAAATCAAAGGATATGGCTGTCGTCAATAGAGCGCAGTATCCTTTGTCTGCTTTCACTGCCTTAGCTGCGCGGTGACGGTTGAAGTGGGAGCTAACTCCCGAGCTTCCAGGAATCATCTCTGGGAGAATTCAGTTCGACTCAGCGATCGAAGGAAGGACACTTTCAAATGTGTTCGGGGCTCTGCATCTTACTCTACGAGGGGACTGCAACCTGGTGCCGTAGTGAACGACATTTCCACTAACCTCCATCTTTATGCCGCTGACACGTTTTGCCATTTGATGATGATGGGGGGGTGTGTCGTATCCCGCAGGGAAGATACGGATGGAAGGCTGGCGGTACCCGTCTTCATTCTGGAGCAATCTCACTGGCTGGATTCTTTCCACATATGAAGCCACCCTGAAGACTGCTGGCCTTTACTATGCTATTAGGGCCACTCAATATGGTGTGAGGGTCAACTGGCCAATGTTTGTCTCTTTGGCCGAGTTATATAACCATCATACTTGTACTTTCTTTACTCCGGCTGGGGAGATGGGATTGGCTCTCCATGAAATGCAGCAAGTGTCAAAGCTTTCCTGGGGTACGGAGCCCTATAAAGAGTACGTGCCTTGTGATGAAGAACTCCGGGACCTGGAGAGTGAAAACTCTGGAATGATTGATGTATACAAAGAATTGCTTTGTCACCTTCTTATCTGTCATAGAATTAATAAGAAAGGGAGGGCCGAGGGGTCCAATCCCCATACGGGAGCCTGGACGAGCTATGTCTTCGTTCAAGGAGAAGGGGAAGATCCGCCTTCCTTTTCGATCTTAAAACCTATAACTAAGTCCGATTTAGAGGCCCGGATGACGCACTATGAGACGGCAGATAATGAGGACATCGATGATCCTGGGTATCCGATTGGACACTACTTTCGTCAAGCCGAATATCCATTATCGGAGAAAGCTGTGTTGGCAGCTTTCTTAATGATCTGGCTTCGTGACTGCGTAGTCCCTGGAGGTTCAGGATCCCTTGAGAGAATAAGCCAGGTTATGATACTTTCGAATGTGAAGCTGGCATTCGAACACCGTCTTGTGTTGCTTTCCGCGATGGTCTGTGCCACTGGACGAGGTCTGCGGGACATTGTCAGGGATGCAGTGACTCCCGATGGCAGGCCCCACTTCGCCCGGACCGAGCTTCCGTATCATTTCCTGATGGGGTGGCTGCTACTGCATTGTCCTTCCCTAATGAATGCTGGGCCGGTGGCGGACTCTGTGGCAGAAGACGCCTTTCTTCATAGATTTTGTGATACAGATTGGGCCGTCACCAGTGTACCTGCTTGTAGAAAGGCTTTAGGCTTTTTACAGAACGATGAGTTCTTTAGAGTACCCCCTCCGTCTGGCAGTGGTACTACGGGAGATATCTTAGTGGATGAAGGAGTTCATGCCACTATTTTGACTGCTGGGTGTTTCACTGGCTTTAGTCTATTAGACCATCGCATCTGGTGCTCCGAAACAGGAATCATGCCTATTTGGAGCCGTATTTGTTGAGCCGTTTTGCGCGACAGTTCGGCAAAGTGCTCTATGGACTGAGTCAAAGAGATTGGGAATTTTATGCCTAGCTATTTTATGCTAGCTATTTTACGCCAGGGCTAGTCGTTGAATTTTATGCTAGGGACAGACTGTCAAGCCGCATTTAATACAGAAGATTTGATTTGACAGAATAATTATACTGACAGCATGCAACACAGAAGTCGAGAAGATCAGATTTTTTACCAAATTCGATACTTGTCGTATGTTGTGCAGAGAAGGCTATTTTACGCTCAATAAGATCACTTCCTTTTACGCACGATAGTTATGTGAGCTTTTACGCTCAAGGTTATTGTGAGCGTAAATTCCATTTGGGCTAAGTTTTACGCTCAAGGCTATTTTAGCCACTTTACGCTGAGAAGTTTTATTTGGGTTGTTTTTACGCCAGTTTGCCACTTTACGCTTGGACCATATTTTGGGTTGTTTTTACGCCCAATCCTTTCTGACTACTTTGGAACGTGGTTTATCCACGTGGCTTTCGTGCCACATTTATTGAAGAACGTGTGTACGTGCTCCCTATTTTTGTTAAAATAATGGAACACATGTCAACATACGTACAGGATGACTCCCATCGTGGGTGACAGTTACCAGCGTAAAAACCTAATTTTGTTGCTTTTTACGCACAATGGGTCAAGTCTATAAATAGACTTATTTTTCACATTAAAGGGATCATCATCATCAGAGAGACAGGAGAGAATACAGAGATCAGAGCCTAGAAACTTTGATTTTCGAGAGCATTCTTCTTCAACTTTTTTTTCCAGAATAGAGTGAAGCAAAACAGGAAAGCATTCGACCTCGCCATCAGTGCCCAAGTACGTCGATACCTTTCTGGTGACTTAGTTCTTCCGGTTGTTCATCTTCTAGCAGTGATCTTCATCATCATCGTATGGTCCAAGGAACAAAGTGATCGCCTTCAGATCAGACTTCCATAGCAATACTTCCCAGAACAATTTGTACTTTCTGTACTCTTTCTCGTTTTCTTTCAGAAGCCAATTTTAGGTATTTTGTTAAGTGAAACAAAATGGCGACTCTGCTGGGGACGACCTTCTCCTCTGACGAGGAGGCAATTGCTCAATACGATGATGTGTCGATCGGATCGACAAAGAAGACTCTGGTTGTACACTTCGACCAGACTGCCTACGAAGAAATGCTCCGAACTGGGGGTGGTACTCGCTACTCCAATGTTCAGAAATCGAAGAAAGTGCGAAAAGTTTGGATTTCCAAATCCAAAGCATCCTCGGATCTCCCGACTGTCTCTAAAGGCAAAGGAATCCTTCCTACTCCTGTTGTAGGGGCTCCCGTTTGTAACGAGGCAGTCCTTACTTCAGAGTTGCACTCTGAGCGTAAAAATAAATCTCCTGTCTGTGACAGTGAAGATTCCCAAGTTTTACGCCCAGCGTGTAAAAACTAGATTTTACGCCCAGTGCGTAAAATCAAAGATTTACGCTCTGTGCTTAAGAATAAGTCTCCCGTCTGTGACGTGGTAGACCCCAATATCTTACGTTCTGAGCATAAAAATAAGTTTCCCGTTGGTGACGTGGTAAACACACAAAATTTATGCTCCACGCGTAAAGGAAAATCTCCCGTCTATGACGTGACAGATACTCATGTTTTACGCTCTGTGCGTAAAGGTAAATCTCTTGTCTGTAGCAGTGTAGATAAAATTCACAAAGATGCTTCTGCATCTAAAGTAAATGTACCTGCACGCATGAAGCATAAAAACATAGTTGGTAAAACTTCTGTTTTTAACCAACAACCTTCTTATACTGCTGTACGTAAAGTTCCAAATCTTCAAATTACGCGCAATGCTGATGGAGTCCTTTGTGCTCAAAAATCTCAGGATTTTTGCACGTAACTCCAAGCACGTAAAAATACACAGGTTGGTTCTGCGAATGCAGCCAGTGGTCTTCTTTATACATAAGGGACTAAACGTTTCTCTACCCCAAATGTAATAAAGAAGACTACTTCTTCTGCTCCTTCTGATTTACGCGAGTTGTTAGTACAAAAGCGTAAAGATAGACAATCTCCTGTGACACTCCTCCAAGAAAATCATCATTGCGAGTGTCATCAGATTGTAAACAACTGTTGTTGTTCGGCTTCTAAACGGTCAGTTTTTGATCGGTTAAGTGTCAATACGCCTCAACCACAAGCTGTTGACCAAGAACATGAGTTATCATATGCGTCAGTCAATATGGCATCTCATACCAACAGAGGACGACGTCCAAGACGCAACACGTCCCAAACTCTAGGTCAACAACAATTTAACAGACTTCTTATTCCTTTGAAGGAGTATATCAGAATACTCGATCAAGAAGGCAAAGACAGTTGCAGACTTCTGATTCAGAAGCTGTGGGTACTCAATCTCTTGAGTCCGAAACAGATAGTGTCGATTCATACCTCTATACCAATCCTTCTATATCTTCAAGAGAGGTTGAATCCTACGCTATTGGAGATAAACCGGAGACGTCATCTGCTAATACAGAACAACGTCTCACTGCCGTTGAGCAATCATTAAAGGACATGCTTACTATGATGCAAAGCATGCACCAGATAATAATGACTCAACAAACTGCTCAGCCGGCAGTAGCAGCACCGGTGCAAGTAGCAGCACAAACTCAAGATAGTCAAGGGGTTGATATACCTTTGAATATTCAAGAGCCTGCTGTTAACCAAAATTCTTCATCCCTAGATCCCATTATTCCAGAAGATATGCCACTTCCGGTGGGAGTTACGGTACATCCGACAACAATTCAATCAAATGTGCTTCCTCAAATCAGTGAAGCTATTCAATCAGTACGAGAATTAAAAGCACAGTTTGAAGTTTTGAAGCATAAGGATCAACTCCAGAGGTTAGGGATTAAGCCACCTTATCCTCCTCATTGGAATGATGTACCCTTTCCACCAAAATTCAAGCCACAATCAATGGTATTGTTTGATGGAAAGGCTTCTCCTAGTCAGTATATCAATTACTTTGATATTATGACTGTGCATCTGCAGAAAAATGATGCTCTTCTCACTCGAGTGTTCATCGGGTGCTTGATGGGTTCAGCTTACGACTGGTATCGTAGTTTACCCGACAATTGCATTTCGTCTTTTGACGAATTTAAAGCAATGTTTCTCTCCCATTTCTATGAAGGGGGCATGGACATGAACATGTCTTCTTTAATAGAAATCAAACAAAAGGAGAAGAAAGATACTCGAACGTTCATCGAACGTTTCCGACAGGCGACTCTGAAAATGCCTCCTGGTATGCCGGATTCAGCGTTGATTGATACATGCAAGATGAATCTGCGACCATCTATTGCTGTCTTAACGGGTTCCCAATTCACAGATTAGGCCTCGTTTATTATAGCAGCAGTTTCTGCCGAGACCAATGGTAGGTTGGCTCGTGAGCATGGGATGATTTTTGCCTCAGAAAATAAAGTAAAGAAAGGCTCTTCTGGTAATAATTCCGACAATCGTAATGGAAAAGGAAAGGATACTCTTATGGTTAATCTTTCCAAAAACAAAACGATGCCGAATAATCAGGAGTCTTCTAAACCAAAAGAAGAATACTCTTTTGACGAAAGTGATATCCCAAGGATATTTCAATATCTGGTAAAGAGTGGCAAACTCCAAATTCCGGAGCCGAAAAGGCCTAATGAGGTGAATCTCACTGACAATCCCAAGTATTGTATCTATCATAGATACATAAATCATCCCACTAAGGCTTGTTATGTTCTAAAGAAGAAAATCCAAGAGCTGATCAATGCCAATGCCATTGCTTTAACTAACGATGAGCATACGGTCACAACCAATATGGTTTCTCTTCAATTCGGAGGTTTTCCTCCTCAACAAGTCCCAGATGGGATTGTCCCAATTCCGAAGGCGACGATAAAGATTGTGAATATCCCGCCTGCCAGAGAGGAAAATGAAGGATTGTTGCCTCTCACATTAAAAAATGGTGAAATTATGTGGGTACATCCTGACTTGGTACCTGAAATAGAAGATGAAGCAAAAACTTTAAAATCTAAGAAAGGTAAGAAAGTCAAAACCTGCAACATGATTTCTCATGTTATTCCTGATCCAGATGATTTGGATCATCTATGGGATGGCATTCCTTTGGAAGATAGACTGAGAGGTTTGAACATTTGTCCTCCAAGTCTGGCTCCTCCTACCAAACTCAAGTTGACTCATCAGCAGTGGCTAGCTATGAACAGTGTTCCCTTATACAGGGCACAACCAGTTTTTGCTGCTTATGAAAAAGCTCCTACAGGGATCTTTTCTCGTATTCCGAGTATTCCTTCTTCTTCTATGGCTACAGAGATTCCTCTTCCTCCTTCTTCGAAAGTCTCTATGTCTTCTTTTTTTCTGTAGTTACAGAGATCTCTTCTCCTTCCTCTGTTGAACCACCTATTAAAAGTCCGCTTCCCATTCACTTAAACAGTCGGCAATCAGTCCTTCTCATGAAAAAGATGGGCTATGACTTTCAAAAGGCAGAGGGTTTGAACTATGATAAAGAAATACGACTTCCTTTACAGATTCAAAGTCAAAAATCTACTATCGGATTGGGTTCGGAGATTCCTCATAAAAATCCTCACAAGAAGAAGGTTAAGGGAAGGAAAACTAAATCATGCAATATGGTACTTCCTTCTTCTGAATCTGAAGAAGGAACCTTTGCTGGTACAAGATCTGGGAAAGAGTACCATAAAGATTATGAAGGATCCTCCAAAGAAACAGAGGATGTTGAAACACCACCAACTCAACCATCTCTTGCTCCTACTAAACCATCTGTGGTTGAGAAGGGGAAACAGAAAGCAGTACGCTTCGACGTCCCGTTGAAGTCTGCTTCCAGTCAAGGGGTAATGATGAAACCCTACAAATTTGATATTCTAGCCCAGTTAGCTAATACTCCGGCTAGACTCTTTATCTTCGAGTTGCTTCGCCTTTCTAAAGAAAGTCGCGAAACTTTGAGTGAAGCTTTGTTGCAAGCTGACTCGTGCTTAGCCCAACTCAAGACTCCCGATAATATACCAGTATCATGCCCACAATGCCATAGTGTGATGGAGGTCATTCCTAACATTACCTTCACACAAGAGGACATGTTGTTAAAGCATAACAAACACGACAGGCCTATGAGCTATACTGGGTATATCGAATCCACTGAAGTTGACAGGATTTACATTGATCCTGGGTCTTCCATTAGCATAATCCTTCAGAGTATGCTAAGACCGTTGAGGATTCCTACTAGTGACTTGACCTACACTAGTACTACAATAGTTGGTTTCAACTCTGGAAAGAGTAAACCACTGGGGAAGATTCGTCTGAAGATTCAGATCGGTGATCTTCGAACTATGGCGACATTCTATGTTATTAACTCAGACGTATCCTACAATATCCTTCTTGGAAGACCGTGGATACATGAGCATAATATTGTGCCTCAACTCTCCACCAATGCTTCAAGTACGTGGATTCTCAAGGGGTTGTGAAGACTGAGTTTGCTGATATCAATCCTTTCAAGGGTGTCGAAGCCTATTTTTCTGATTCAATGCTCTACAAATAAGAGCATGTAAAGGAGATATCAGACATGGCTGAAGATCGATAATCTGTCGAAGATTAATATATTAATGAAGATCCTCCAGAGGAGCAACCTTTGAAGATCAAAGTCAAAGGGCGAATCCAACCCCAACCTGTCAACGACCAACCTTTGAAGATCAAGGTCAAAGGGAAAATTCGAACTTTATCTGAGGAATCAGTGAATGTTCCTGCCAAGAGTCAAGACCAACCCCTTATGATCAAATTCAATGGACGTACTTCTCGTACGAATGATCCAGAACCACCATTGATCATCAACCTTGGCAAGTCTACGCAGAAGGCGGATGACAGTCCGTTAATGATTAATCCTAAGCGTAGTACTCAACTTGTAAATGATGTAAATATTGATCATTCTATACTTTCCAATATCAATGAAGATTTCCTTTTTGAGTATATGGCTTTCAAATTTGTTGAAAGAATGACTTTATCTTCTGATGATCAAAGTCATCAATATAAAGATGACAAAGATACAGAGAAAACTTTATACATTGACAATAAGGAAAATTCTTTTCCTCCTCATGTCGATGTTGGACCTTATGCTCAAAGGTTCTTAACATCTTCTCCCTATCTTCTTCCTGTAGCTGCTTCATCGCAAGCTTGTGTAACTTATAGACGTCACGAAGAATCTTATTTCGTGATTCCGTCTGATAAGAAAAACAAGCGCCAAATTGTGTTTGGTTTGGCTAGAAATATCCCTGTTGTTCAGACGGATGATCTTAGAGATAAAGATAAAGGAAGAATCCGAATTGACAAATATAGTCAATAATCTCTCAAGATTATCCAGAATATGGGATATGATTTGAAGACTATACAAGGTCTCAATTAAGGCAAATGTAGACGATTACCATTATGTGGTGATCCGTTTTACCAGAAAACTTGTCATGGGTTGGGATATGATCCTTCCCACATGTTTAATGATGATATACAAGAAAAATTCTCTTCTAGTTCTTCATAATCCTCAGATTTCGAAGAAATCCATTTCATCGAATCTGAATATGCTGGAGGAGACTATTATGATGAATCTGAGTGTATATTCTCAGTCAACATGGTTCAAACTGATGGCGAATCAGAGCCATTTAAAAATGACCCTTGGGCCCAACAGATGGACACACAGTGGGAACTTCGTTTTGAACAACGACAACCACCTACGGAGGATGAGATTCTTCAAATCGATGTTGGAGACGGAACTACGTCCAAGCCAATATTCATCAGTAAGAATCTTTTCGAAGATGAAAATGAAGAGTTGATAAAATTAATTAAAGAATATATTGATATCTTTGCATGGAGTTATGAGGATATGCCGGGTTTGGATCCTATAGTTGCTACTCATAAACTCAATATTCTTCATAATGCCAAGCCTGTAAAACAACAGCAGCGACGTTTTCGACCAGATATAATGGATGCAATTAAAGCGGAAGTCAAAAAGTTGATTACATGTGGCTTTGTTCGTGAAGAACAACATCCAGACTGGGTTGCCAATATTGTTCCTGTTATGAAGAAGAACAGAAAAGTCGGAGTTTGCATAGACTTTCGAGATCTTAATGCAGCTTATCCAAAGGACGAATTTCCACTTCCAATTACTGATGTCATGATAGATAATACATGCGGTTTTGAACGCATGTCTTTCATGGACGGATTCTCAGGATACAATCAGATCAAGATACATCCCAAAGATGAGAAGCATACTGCTTTCCGAACACCCCTTGGGGTTTATTGTTATACGGTTATGCCGTTTGGTCTTAAAAATGTCGGTGCCACGTATCAAAGGGCTATGAGCAATATATTTCAAGAACATCTACGGAAAACAGTTGAATGTTATGTAGATGACATTGCTGCCAAAAGTCGATCAAAAGATGATCACATTCAAGACTTAAAGACAGTATTTGAATTGATGCGTCAGCATCAATTAAAAATAAACCCTACCAAGTCCTTCTTAGGGGTTTCCAGTAGCAAGTTTTTGGGATTTGTCATCACTTCTCAGGGTATCCATGTTGATCCTGATAAAATCAAAGCAATTCTTGAAATGCGTCCTCCACGCAATTTAAAAGAACTCCGTGGCTTCCAAGGCCGCATTGCTTATATCAGAAGATTTATATCCAATCTATCTGGGAGATGCCAACCTTTCTCCCGTCTATTAAAGAAGGATGTATCATTTGTTTGGGATGAAGCGTGTCAGAAAGCTTTCAATGACATCAAGAAATACCTTACAAATCCACCTGTTCTAGTACCACCAGTAGTGGGAAGACCATTTTTGCTATATATTTGAGCATTAGATCATTCACTTGGTGCTCTTCTTACACAAAAAAGTGATATGGGTCATGAACAAGCAATTTATTATCTTAGTCGAATGATGGTCGGAGCTGAACACAGGTATACTCCTGTAGAAAAGGAATATCTGGCTTTGGTTTTTGCTGTACAAAAGACACGACATTATGTGTCAGGACAAACTATTCATGTCATCTCCAGAATAAATCATATTCGGGTACTGATGAGAAAACCAAGCATTCTTAACTCCAGGTTAGCTACCTGGGCGATGTTGCTCACTCCTTATGACATGGTCTATGTACCTCAAAAATCAGTGAAGGGTCAAGCATTAGCTGATTTCTTAGCAGCTCACCCTATACCTGAAATATCGAATCTATATGAAGATATTCCAGATGAAGTCGTGGATTGCAACATGACTTTGAGGGATGATATTTGGCAATTATACTTTGATGGGCATCACGGGTTGGACCTAAAGGCAATATCGTCTCCAGAGTAGGAATCGTCTTGGTTTCTCCTGACAAAATAGTCATATACCGTGCTTATTCTCTCAATAAGCCATGCTCTAACAATGTGGCAAAATACAATGCTCTGTTGATTGGTCTCCAAGTAGCAAAAGAATTGGATATCGAGTTCTTAGAAGCTTATGGAGATTCTCAACTGATTGTTAATCAGGTTAGAGGGACATATGAAGTCTGAAATCCTGACCTCATCCCTTATCATCAAGAGGTAATCGAATTGGTCCTTTCATTCAAAGGATTCTTCATCGATTTCGTACCACGTTCTCATAATGTGGAAGCTGATGCTCTTGCTAGCATAGCTGCAACTTAGCTGTTCCCATTCGAAGACAAAATACAATTACTTTGTTGGACCGAGACTTATTCTGTATCAAGAATAATCTGTATATTGAACAGAGTTATACTACAGAGTCAAGTTTCCAGCAGAGGGATTGGAGAAGTCCATTCATTGATTATGCGGTTCATGGGATTTTACCTGAAGATCCAAAAGAAGCTACATCAATCAAGAGACGATCATTTCGATTTTATTATGATTCGTCTTTACATATGCTATACCGTCGTTCATATGATGGATTTCTGCTGCATTGTCTCTCAGAAAGTGAGGCTAAACAAACACTTCGTGAAGCTCATCATGATGTTTGTGGTGCTCATCAACCAGGTCCAAAATTACACGACCGTATTCAAAGAATGGAATATTATTGGCCATCCATGATAGCAGACGCTGTGGATTATGCCAGACGATGTAAAGCATGTCAGATTTATGCTGATTTTATTCATCAACCGTCTGAGTTCTTACATCCTACAACAGTTTCTTGGCCCTTTGAAGCTTGGGGCATGGACATTATTGGTCCGATTAATCCTCCTTCTGTCAAGGGACATCGGTTTATACTGGCTATAACCGATTACTTTTCTAAATGGGCGGAAGCAGTTTCCCTTATTGAAGTAAAGACATCCAATGTGGTTAGTTTCATCAAACACCATGTCATTTATCGATTCGGAATTCCCCGATGGATAATTCATGATAATGGACCACAATTTGCCAGTCAGGCATTTTATCGATTCTGTGATAAGAATCAGATTCAAAACCTGGCGTCTACGACTTATAATCCAGCTGCTAGTGGTTTAGCCGAAGCTTTCAACAAGACGATCATCAAACTTCTCAAAAAGTTCGTCTCTTCTAATAAACGTGATTGGAATGAGAAACTTGGAGAATGTTTATGGGCTTATCGAACGACAGTCCGAACTCCTACCAATTTTACACCATTTTTATTGGTCTATGGATGCGAGACTGTCCTTCCATTAGAAATTCAGATTCCATCTCTTCGAATAGCCATTGCTAATGAGCTAACCACAGAGAAAAATAATCGCTTACGACTCCAAGAACTTGAAGGATTGGACGAGAAGCGTCTTCAAGCACAACAACATATTGAGCTATATCAAGTCCGTATATCTCGAACTTTCAATCGTAAAGTTAAAGAGAGGGTATTCAAAGTCGGTGAATTAGTACTAGCTGTTCGAAGACGGATGGTGATAACTCATAAGAGTAAAGGGAAATTCCAAGCAAAATGGAAAGGCCCTTATGTTATCGAGACAATTTTCTCCAATGGTGCTTATAGGTTGTCTAAACCTAATAGAGATTTACTCATGATGCCTATCAATGGCAAATTTCTGAAGAAATATTATGTTTGAATTTCTCCCTTATTCCCTAGCTACCAATGTTTGGTTGAGCTTGGAGAAAAGTTTTAATCTTTTATCTTGCCAGTAGATATAAAAAGTTGGATCTATTATTTATCATGTCCATTTGACCTCTGAATAAATATTAAGTCTGCTTGTTTTTCCTATCTATCATGTCCATTTGGCCTCTGAATAGATATTAATCTATTTTTTTTGAGTCGTTACAATCTGTCATGTCTATATTACCTATGATAGTATTGTATACTCTAAACAGAAAACGAGATTTTATTATCTATTATGTCCATATTACCTCTGGATAGATACAATTTATTGAGTTTCGAAGACTTATCATGTCCATATTACCTCTGATAAGTGTTTTCTATCTCATACCTATTGTTTAGATTCAAAATAAATGATAGGATCACAAAACAAATATTTTATTCATTTCTTGAATAAGATAAAAGGTTACAAAAGCTCCCTATTTGCCTAAGGCCGAGCAGATATATCTTTCAGCAATTTTTGGAGCTCTGCTAAACGCTTCTCATGAGAGCCCATTACATTTTCAGTAGCTATCTTTCTTCGAGCCTCTGGAGTACAAATAGGAGAAAACTTAGCGAAAGTAGCTATCAGATTATCTCTGGCATCATCAAGATGCTTGTTAGTGGATTCAGCTGCAAAAACTTGTTCCTCCAGAATTGAGCTCTGTGTCAAATATTGGTCACGAGCTGCTATTAATTGCTCCTTTTCAGCTTTCAGACGAGCTAATTCAGCCTCCACTTCACAAATTTTATCATTCTGTTCCTGAATTTTCGTATTTGAAGTGTCATAGGCTTCTCTATAATGCTCCAACCGAGGCTTTGCATCAGTTAAGAGAGCTTTCTCTTTGGCGACTTTGCTGCTATGTTCTCTGAGAGAGTTGTTGAAAGTAGTCTCTCGAGCAGTGTATTCAGCTGATAATGCATCGTACTCAGCTTGAATGAGACTTTCAGTAGTGTCACTTATCAACCTCAGATATTCTTTAATAGGTTGCTCAAGTTCTTCTACTACTTTTTCTAATGCAGTTGATCTCTCAACATAACTCAGGCCCATATTCAAGACCATGTCAATCAAAGCTGCCAGTGTTTTATAAAAAGCTTCAGTATGAATCTCAACTAAGAGATTTATTTCTGCATTGGAGCTCGGAGTTGCAGCAATCTCTACCAAATCTCTTTTCCGAATACTAGGGGCAGATGTGGTTGCTCCGGTAGCAGAATGAGATAAAGATGATGTTGTCGTCGCTACCATAGTCAATTGATCCCTGGGGATTATGTCTTCAGCACTAGTAGAGGTGGTTGCTTCGGTAGCAGACTGAGATATAGATGATATCGTCGTCATTACCATAGCTAACTGATCCCTAGGAGCTCTAGGGATCACATCTTCAGCACTAGTCACTCCAACCGTTTCTGGAGTTCTGGTGGCGATAATTGTGGTGGGTGGAGTGATAGTTGGAGCAGCTGATTCAGGTTCAGGCATTGTCTCCTCATGAACTTCTGTTGGATTAGTAATAATAGCAGATGATGCTATTATGACATTTCCAGTTTCAGTGGATGACTTGACTATGCCTTCATCACCTTCTTGGACTTTTGGCTGTTCAGACTCTTGAAACACTTCAATCTCTTCATTGAGATCAGTTCCTTCTTCATCAGCTGTTTCTTGATCTGCAGTTGATTTTTCTGCAGTTTGTTCTTCTTCTCTGTTGTCAATATGGGAAGATAATCCTGGTTGAACCTCTGTTTCAAGCTCTTGTCGTAGTTCCTCTTCTGGTTGAATTTCCTCTACTCCATCTGAAGAAGAACTCTCTTCCTCAGACTCTGGGTACTCCTCATGAATATTTTGTTGAGGAGAAGGAGGAGCCATATGTTTTGGTGCAATAATAACACCTGCAAAATGAACAAAAGAAATTAAAATACAAAATTATAATATATAATCTTGTATATATACCTGGAGTAGGTGTAGAACGTGCCAAATATGTGTCATAATCCCCATCCCAATCTTCATCATCAAAATCGAGAGCTGGTTCATCCAATGGGATAGATTGTGAAGCGACGCCTTTAACTATTTGTGCCTTTTGTGGCAAGGTTAAATGAAGTGAAGTACTAAGGCGTCATGGCGATAAAATCCCTACAGCTTCGGTTGATGTGGCTACTTGGGAGGCTGAGGATCCTTCTTCAAAATGAGTTGAAGAGGATGCGACATATGGCGGCTCTTTGACAGAAATATCATCCTCTGGAGCGGCAGCTCTTAGTTTGGAAGGCATTTTGACGGTGACCTTTTTCTTCTTTTCGGGAGTCTTCACTGGAAGAGTAGTAGCTGTACTCTGCTTCCGCTTACGGGATTTTTCAATAATAATAGGTTCTGCAGCCTCTTCTCCAATTCCTGTAGCAATAACTTCCAGATATGGATCTGGAACAGCAGCATCGTCAGGGATATCTGTTGGTACCCTGACTGGTTCTTCAACATTGCCTTCCTTAGGCCATCTCAGGCTACCTCTCATATTATAGCCATGGGCAAAGGAACGGATAGAAGAGTAAAAGTGAGCGTACGAGTGAAGAATACGTAGCTCTGTAGTGCTGGTGGCGGTTGAGAATCTGAATCTGTCTCCCGTACGGGCAGTACTGAAATATCTCCAACCCCTGGCACCATCAAGCAGTTTCCTGTAGTGACGAAAACTGGTACAGGGATTACCAACATGAAGTTCATCATACCTAAATTGACGAGCGAACCTACTGGGTAGATATGGTTCGAACGTACAATTATCTTCATTTCTGTACATCAAGTGAGAGGGCCTGATGCACTATAGCCATTGGAAGACTGCTGGTGGAAATATAGCTCTTCCTTCGATTTCATCTTCAAACTGGACGCTGAAACAGTCGGCTGGAACTTATGGCCGAGTACAGAAGAAGTTCCAACTATAAGAATAGTTCAAAACTGCCCGGATATCTGCCACCGTCGTGGCAGTCCATGTAGCCTTGCTAAATTTTTGGAGGAAGACCTCCACCTCATCGCCTGGGCCTGGTGGCAACAGATTGCAGTTGTGGTGCAATAACCAGCCCATCAAATAAGTATAGGGTATTTCTACCCTGGGGAATGCATTCCGATGTGGAGCATTGTTGATTAACTCCTCACCGAAAGTCCTCAAACCTGCATTTACTCGGCACACCATCGCCGATAGCAGGTTAATTCTGACTTTAAAAACCAAGCGTACTGTGGGCCATAGTATGCTACGGTGGATTCTATCAACCGTACCAGTTCTCGGTACGACCCATCTTCTCAACCATATGGAAAGGAAGCCTGCTAGCAAGGCTTTCCTAGAGATCTTTTGGCTGCCGTATCTAAGGAAGCTCAAGGCTTCAGTTCCAGCCGGGAACTCTCCAGTCTTGGTGGACAGATATTTATTCGGGAATTTATAGACAGTCATCATGTCCCGAATTTTGTTAGCAGGAATGGTTGAATCTATATTGATAGCTGGAGCTTTATTTTCCTGGAATCTTTCTTTGTCATCCTTGGATATTTTATCCTTATGGAAGAAGAGATACATGGTCCACTTATTAATGTATGCTAGATGAGATGTACTTTCCTGCAATGTAGTACAAATCATGTAGTGGCACATTAATTCTTTATATACCTCAATCAACTGAGGGTTTGTCTCTCTGATTTCCGCAAGTTCTCGGTTGGAGGGAACGTATTCTTCATACGGAGCTTCTCCCATGGGCAGTTTTTAGATGAATTGCAACTCATGGAGTGCAAGACCTATTTCGCCTTTCGGGGTTGCAAAAGTTCCAGTCGAACTTATGTATGTCTCCATCAGGGCCATGAACAGGTTACCGTTCGAGGGTATACCCTGACTAGTGGAAGCTACAGCTTCATACAGGCCGATATCTTTCAGCTCAGTCTCGAAGTTCTTCATCATCCAAATGCTAATCTGGATCTAGTTCTGGTTGAATGGAGTCAACCATCCCGGTAGCCTGGGGTTTGTTTGGGGATATAATACCCCATTCCTAATGAACCTGTTGACAAACATTTGGGTCTGCACTGGTTGCTTTAAACCCGAATCTTCACTTGGGGTAAATCCTGGCATGAGGCCAGAGAAAGAAGTGACACCACCATTGGGAACGCTAGTGAAATACCCCATATCATTGGTATGATCCCTCTTGAATACGATTCTACCGGGTCTTCCGTGACTGTTGGGAGTCAGATTCCACAGCATTTGTCGAGGGTGGGTGGCATGGAAGAATGCTGACAAAGGGTAATCTCTGTCCATGTCAGGGAGATACATGGCTTTATCTCCAGATTTGAACACCCAAGACTCCTTATTGGGGTGTGTCTGTGACTTACAATCAATTGCATCCGCAAATAAAAAGGCTGGTTTTGTAAATTGTTGTTCATTTAGTGAAGTCAACAATTCTCCATTTATCATGGATAGCAGCATCCTATCCCCTTGAGCAGCTATCAGCTGAGCCATCTCTATGGGGTAATCTGGGTTCGATTGACGAAATGTGACGTGAGACAGATTCTCCAGATAATTTGAGCCCACCATGCCAACTGATGAGCCAAAAACTTCTGCGAGAGGGTGAATTTGCAAGTCCACTGCCAGAAGAAAAAATAAAAATCAAGTTAGTAAAAGTCTAATTTGGTATCTTTTACGCAGATAAATTGGTCTAAGTTTTAAATACAAAATGTAAAAAGTCTTTGTTTTACACAAAGTCTTTTATTTTGTAAGATTTTACGCTAGCACATTAGATATGGGCGTATTTCTTAACTTTACGCTGGAACATTAGATGTGGGCGTATTTTAAGTTTTACGCTGCAATATTAGATGTGGGTGTATTTTAAGCTGGAACATTAGATGTGGGCATATTTCAAGTTTTACGCTGGCACATTAGATGTGGGCGTATTTCAAATTTTATGCTGGCACATTAGATGTGAGCGTATTTTAAGTTTTACGCTAACATGTGTGGACATGAGCGTAACTTAAGTTTTATGCTGACACGTATAGACGTGGGCGTATTTCTTAATTTTTCGCTAACACGTATAGACGTGGGCGTATTTTGATTATCTTAATTTCTACGCTGACACGTATAACGTGGGCGTGAAATCAAAGATTTGCGTCTTCTTCTCCGACGAGTTTTTCAGCCAAAGGATCAATGCTTTACCCCTCATTGGAGGAGCCACGGCGGGGTTGCCTGGCTGAGACGATGCTGATGATCTGACAGGAGTTTACGCACGGTCGACCGACGAGGAATCGACGGCGGGCTTCTTTCCTTTGCTGCTGCCGGCGACAGATTTCTTTGGGGCCATCGAGTTGAATGCGAAAGAGTGAATGAAAAAAGGGATTCGAGAAAGACTTGGAAGAACAAAGAAACAAAGTAAAGTTTTCTCTCTCCCCGAAGAACCCTATTTATAGGGAATTTTTTTGAATCGGTTCGAATTCCAGATTTTACGCTGACTGTTGATATCCCGACTTTTACGCGGATGACCGTTGGATATCCCGAATTTTACGCTAACTGGTCAAATTCCGAATTTTATGCTTCTGTTCAAAGTATTTCAAATTTTGAAAAATATTTGAAAACTTTGAAGGGGGTCTTGTAGGAGCGTAAAAAGTGCTCTATGGACTGAGTCAAAGAGATTGGGAATTTTACGCCTAGCTATTTTACACTAGCTATTTTACGCCAGGGCTAGTCGTTGAATTTTACGCCAGGGACAGACTGTCAGGCCGCATTTAATACAGAAGATTTGATTTGACAGAATAATTATGCTGACAGCATGCAACACAGAAGTCAAGAAGATCATATTTTTCACCAAATTCGATACTTGTATGTTGTGCAGAGAAGGCTATTTTACGCTCAATAAGATCACTTCTTTTTACGCACGATAGTTATGTGAGCTTTTACGCTCAAGGCTATTGTGAGCGTAAAGTCTATTTGGGCTAAGTTTTACGCTCAAGGCTATTTTAGCCACTTTACGCTGAGAAGTTTTATTTGGGTTGTTTTTACGCCAGTTTACCACTTTACGCTTGGACCATATTTTGGGTTGTTTTTACGCCCAATCCTTTCTGACTACTTTGGAACGTGGTTTATCCACGTGGCTTTCGTGCCACATTTATTGAAGAACGTGTATACGTGCTCCCTATTTTTGTTAAAATAATGGGACACGTGTCAACATACGTAGAGGGTGACTCCCATCGTGGGTGACAGTTACCAGCATAAAAACTCAATTTTGTTGCTTTTTATGCACAATGGGTCAAGTCTATAAATAGACTTATTTTTCACATTAAAGGGATCATCATCATCAGAGAGACAGGAGAGAATACAGAGATCAGAGCCTAGAAACTTTGATTTTCGAGAGCATTCTTCTTCAACTTTTCTTCCAGAATAGAGTGAAGCAAAGCAGGAAAGCATTCGACCTCGCCATCAGTGCCCAAGTGCGTCGATACCTTTCTGGTGACTTAGTTCTTCCGGTTGTTCATCTTCTAGCAGTGATCTTCATCATCATCGTATGGTCCAAGGAACAAAGTGATCGCCTTCAGATCAGTCTTCCATAGCAATACTTTCCAGAACAATTTGTACTTTCTGTACTCTTTATCATTTTCTTTCAAAAGCCAATTTTAGGCATTTTGTTAAGTGAAACAATAGCCAGCTCCTTCTGGGAAATGTTAGCCCGTATTTGGAGTCGATAAGCATCTTGATTGATGGGACACGTGCTTGGATGTACTACAATGCCGGGTGCACGGGGGTGATCTTTGCCCTGCCCCTGGATAAGCCTGAGTCCCATTTGTGCTACACCGCCGCCAAATTTTACGTTCAGATTAATACTTTTAATCCTCAATATGATCGTGAACATAGCTTGATATTGGGGACTCGGTTTGACCCCCTTCCTACGAAAAAGGCGCCGAAAGGCCGTAAGAAGAAAGGTACTGTTCCTACTGTGGAACCAGCCGTAGTACCGCTGCCAGAAGCTATCTTTAGGGAGCCAACAGTGTCTCTGAAGGAGGACACGGAAGACGATGATTCTTCTCCTCTCAATCCTCCTCAGAAGAGGAAAGCTTCAACTGAATTGGCCCAGGAGCCAACTTTAAAGCGAAAGAAGAAAACTGTTGCCCTGAGGAGAGCCAAGGAAGTGGGTGCTAGCTCGTCTCCCTTGAGGAGGTCCTTCCGGCAAACTGGAAGAGGAAGAACGGCATCACGGGCCATTATTATCCGGGAGGTAGATTCCTTCCTAGACTCCATAGCCGTTCTGGTCAAGCCTTTAGCAGCTTTCTCACCCTTGCGTTTGTCCTTTGCACAGGACCACGAAGTTGCAATTGAGGTAGGTACCTCCTTCTCTGAGGAGGTGGAGGTGTCGACAATGTCTCCTGCTTGTCCTCGACTGTTGGATGAGGGTGGGTCTTCTTCGGCCGTAAGACCTGAGCGACGGGGTGAGCAGGGCGAAGGCCCAGACCCTGATGGCGATCAGAAGATCAGTTTCTCCTATGACATATCTGTGGGAGATATGTCTGTAATAGGAACTGTGATAAAAGAGCTGGACGAGAACCAAGTCCAATCGGCTCATCCTCCTGCGGGTACGTTGCCTTTGTGCCTCTCTTCGGATGAGATCTTTAGACTTTAATTTTGCGTGCTCCTCATGAGGCTGACCACGTCTGTGTGTTCCCTTATAGACAAGGAGAAAGAACCCCTTGTGGAGATAGTCCCCGCCATTGGAAGAAGGACATAAGTTATTCTCGGCCCCTCCAAATCTGCTACTACGGAGGGAGTTGTTAGTGAGCCGGTATTGGCTTCAGAAAGAGAGGTCGAGCAGTCTGCTGAGGGGGCTGTTGTTGAATCCGCTCCTGTTTCGGCTGAGCTTGTGGAAGAGACTAGGCCCGATGCTTCTAGGGGCCTTGACATTATTCCTCTTGTACTGTCCGGGTCTGCTCTTGGTTTTCCTGAAACCATGGTTGACGGCGTAGCCCAAGTTGGAGTTGAGCAAGCCGAAGGTACGAAATTATAACCTTTTCATATTTCCCTTCATCTTTTTCTGGTTACTGATGTATATTGCTTTCTCTGTCAGGTTTGGCTTCTTGTCAGGTGTTCCTTCCAGAAGTAGAAGAAACTTTCCAAGCCTCTTTCCCGATGACCTCCACCGAAGATGAGGAGATGGCCCAGGAAGTTGTCAGGACTTTCTACTCTGTATTGAAAGTAAAACTTCCTAGCATCCTGAATCGGAATGCCGCCTTCGGCCCTGTAAAGGATGTTGCAGAGTGCCAAGTGGCGGCCCTCGAGAGCATAGCTGGCTATGAAAAGCGGGCCAACACTCTGAGGAAGGTCCTGAAAGACCTGGAGGGTCAGGTGACCAGGTTTCGAGACATGAAACAGCGGAGTCCAATGTTAATATTTTGTGCAGAGGATGACTCTTTGATGACAGCTCTTGCGGAGGAGAAGGCTACCTTCCAGGCAAGGAAGGATGCCCTCATCCAGGAGATTGGCGAGCTGGCTGACCAGTATGGCCAGTTCAATGCTACGAGTGAGGCCCGTGCTGCCTCGAAGAACAGGCTGGCTGAGAAAATCACTGAGAAGCACAATCACATTGTGCATATCAGGAATAAGATTGCTCAGCTGGAAGCTGACTTCAGGACAGCGACATCTGAACAGGAGGATTATTTGTCCCAGGCTGCCATGACTGTCACCACTTCTGCCCGTTTAGAAGAATAGCTGGCGAAGTTGGAGGAAAAACATCAGAGTCTGATCCTCTTTGAAGATAAAGTCGTTCGTCAGGAAGAGGCACGGCGCCTAGCTGCTGTGAAGTCTGAGGCCGAGATTGCAGCTCTGAGGGACAGCATCGATCGCCTGTGTATCCCTTAGATTTTGTAACTTCTTCTTTTGATAGAAGTTTAAGTACAAAATAAAGAATCTTTTCGGAAATGAATGTAGTTTTGTGAAATATCGATGCTAGAGGTAATATGGACGTAGCAAGGATATTTCTGGTAGGTATTCCGCTAGGGAATTTTTGATGTGGACCTATTATCCGTTTTATATTCGAATGATTCGAATATAGATAATAAGTTGAACGAAGCTGCTAATAGAGGTAATATGGATGTAATAGCGGAGGATGTTCTATATCTGACCAGAGGTAATATCGACGTGGAAAGATATATAGCATTAGGGAGAAGTGGATAATTCAGAGGTAATAGGGACGTGATTATCCTTGATGAATGCTTTGCTCAGAGGTTATGTGGATATGGCAAAACATAATCATTTTACTGGAGAAATAATTATCGAAAAACAATTCAGAGGTAATATGGACGTGACTTGTTTTTGTCAAACCGAGTTTGGAGAGAGTCAAAAACGGTAATGATTCTACTGGAGAAATATTTAGAGGACCTATTATCCAGGACGTATTCAAGACTCTTGAAATACGGATAATGGTTAGATAGTTTTTTTTGAATCATATAAATATCACACTGTACATTTACATGACTGAACATATGTGAACATTAAAGGTTACACATAGTATTTCTTCAGAAACTTGCCATTGATAGGCATCATGAGCAAGTCACCACCAGGCTTGGCCTGCCGGTACGCACCGTTAGAATACACCAATTCTATGACGAAAGGACCTTCCCATTTAGGCTGAAATTTTCCTTTTGTTTTGTGCGTCATGACCATTGGTCTTCTCACTGCTAAGGCCAGGTCGCCGACTTGGAAGATTATTTCCTTCACCTTTTTGTTGAAAGCTCTGGAAAGGCATGATTGGTATAGCTCAATGTGCTGCTGAGCTAACAAGCATTTTTCGTCTAGCGCTTCGAGCTCCTGGAGTTGCAGACGATAGCTTTCTTCAGTAGTCAGCTCGCTGGCTAGGGCTACTCGAAGAGAAGGAATCTGGATTTCTAGGGAAAGAACTTCTTCGTTTCCATAAACCAGAGAGAATGGCGTACTGCCTGTTGGAGTCCGGACCGTTGTACGATAGCCCCATAGACATTCACCAAGCTTCTCGTTCCAATCGCGCTTGTTTGAAGGCACGAACTTCTTGAGAAGTTTTATGATGGTTTTGTTGAAGGCTTCTGCTAGTCCGTTAGCAACTGGATTGTAGGCAGTAGAGGCTACGTTCTGGATTCGATACTTATCGCAGAATCGATAGAACGCATGGCTTGCGAACTGTGGACCATTATCATGGATGATCCTACAAGTTAGGCCAAAGCGGTAGATGACGTGATGTTTAATGAAACTAATCACGTTCGATGCCTTCACTTCGGTGAACGGTATAGCTTCCGCCCATTTGGAGAAGTAATCGGTTATGGCTAGGATGAACCGATATCCTTTGGAGGATGACGGGCTGATTGGTCATATGACGTCCATGTCCAGGCTTCAAACGGCCAAGATGCTGTCGTCGGATATAGAAACTCTGAAGGTTGATGAATGAAATTGGCATAGAACTGACAAGCTCTACACTTCTTTGTATATTCAACAGCATCTGCTATCATTGTAGGCCAGTAATAACCCATTCATTTGAGACGATCTTGTAATTTGGGTCCTGGTTGATGTGCACCACAAACTCCATCGTGCGTCTCTCGGAGTGCATGTTTGGCTTCTGTGTCTGATAAGCATCGTAACAGTAGCCCGTCGTAAGAGTGTCGGGACAATATCTTGGTGGCTGTATCGTAGTAAAATCTGAGGGATCGCCTTTGGATGGATTCTATTTTCTTCGGATCCTCGGAGAGGATTCCATAGACGTCGTATTCTATGAAGGGAGATCTCCAGTCTTTAACATCAACGTTTGTTTTTGCTGCGTAACTGTGATGAATATGCAAGGCATCTTTCACACAGAGTAGTTCTCGACCAGACACTGTGATCGACTGCTGAGTATTGGTTAGAACGGTCAAGGAAGCAGCGAGACTGGCTAGAGCATCTGCTTCTATATTCTGTAGTCGAGGTATGTGCTCGATGAAGAATCCAGCAAAAGTAGATGCCAACTCAATTGTTGCTCTGTGGTAGGAGATGAGATCTTCGTGGCGAACTTTATAATCCCCTCGGACCTGACTGACTATTAGCTTGGAATCGTCGTAAGCTTCTAGATAGTCAACTCCAAGTTGCTTTGCCAGTTGTAGGCCGATTAATAAAGCATTATATTCGGCCACATTGTTGGTGCATGGTTCCATGAGAGAATATCCACGGTATATAACCAAATGATCAGGTAACACGAGCACAACACCTACTCCAGCCACGATGTTTCCTTTGAGCCCTGTTCTTGATGTGCCGTCAAAGAACATTCGCCAAATAGGGATTTTTTCAGTTGCAGTGTTAGACTCCACCACCACGTCGGGGATTTCATCGTAGAGTTTGGATGACTCCGGCACCGGATAAGCTGCTAGGAAATCAGCTAATGCTTGGCCTTTTACTGCCTTCTGAGGAACGAAGATCACATCGTACGGAGTCAACAGCATTACCCATGTAGCTAAACGGGAATTGAGAGAACCCGGTTTAGTCATGAGTATTCTGAGAGGGTTGACGTTAGATATGATGTGGATAGTCTGCCCAGACATGTAGTGGCGTGTCTTTTGGATGGCAAATACTAGTACAAGGCATTCCTTCTCCAAAGGTGTGTATCTGTGCTCGACACCCACCATTGTGCGACTGAGGTAGTAGATTGCATGTTCATGGCCGTCTTCATTCTTCTGAGCTAATAGGGCGCCAAGAGAATGGTCTGTAGCGCGGACATATAATAAGAAGGGCTTCTCCATTATTGGAGCTACCAATACTGGAGGGCTTGTAAGATACGCCTTGATGTCGTTGAATGCGCGTTGACATTGTTCAGTCCAGACGAAAGATACGCCTTTCTTCATGAGCTGGGTGAATGGTTGACACCTTCCAGAGAGATTCGAAATGAATCGTCTGATATAGGCTAGCCTTTCATGCAGTCCATGTTGCTCTTTGAGGTTTCTTGGAGGATGCATGTCGAGGATAGCCTTCACTTTCTTCAGGTCCAGATGTATATCCTTTGAAGTGATGACGAAACCAAGGAACTTGCCGCTGGAGACTCCCAAAAAAGACTTGGTTGGATTCATCTTGAGTTGGTGTGCACGTATTAGTTCGAACACCATTCTCAAGTTTTGGAGGTGGTTGTCCTTGAGACGACTTTTGATTGCGATATCGTCTACGTAGCACTCCACTGTTTTACACAAATGATCACAAAAAATTGTGTTCATGGCTCGCTGGTATGTCGCCCCTGCATTCTTTAATCCGAAGGGCATCACCGTATAGCAGTATACCCCCAACGGTGTTTGAAAAGATGTGTGCTTTTCGTCGTCGGGGAACATCTTGATTTGGTTGTAGCCTGAGGACCCATCCATAAAGGACATCCGCTCGAATCCGCAAGTATTGTCGATCATTACGTCAGTGATCGGTAGAAGAAACTCGTCTTTCGGACATACAGAGTTCAAATCACGGTCGTCGATACAGACTCGAACTCGACCGTTCTTTTTCATGACTGGGACGATGTTGGCAACCCAGTCTGGGTGTTGTTCCTCGCGAATGAATCCACTGGTAATGAGCTTCTTGACTTCATTCTCGATGGCTTCCATGACGTCTGGTCAGAATCGTCGTTGTTGCTGCTTCACTGGCTTAGCTTTAGACGAAATGTTCAGGCGGTGCATGGCGACTTTAGGGTCTAAGCCTGGCATGTCTTCATTGCTCCATGCGAAGACGTCGATGTATTCTCTTATAAGCTGTATAAGAGATTGGCGTTCATCGCCAGATAGACTTTTGCTGATGAAGATTGGTTTGAAAGATGCTTCCTCACCTAGATTGACTTGGATGACTTCGTCTTCGGTAGGTGGTTCCCGTTGTTCGAAGCGCAGCTCCCACCTGGTGTCCATCTTTTGAGCCCATTATTCAAGTTCGATTGATTGGACATCGTCTGTAATTTGGTCCACGGAAACCATGTTGACGGACAGAGTTGTCTTGAATATGTCGCCAATGCTGGAGTCTGAGTCCCAGAGGGAGGAGTCAGAAGAATGAGAACAACGATCTGCTTCATCATCTGATCTTTCGGGAGTTATTGGAGGAGTGACATAGCCCAAACCAACACCGCTTATTTGATAGTAGTTCTCGGGTTTGCCGGAAGGTGCAAAGTATCGTATTGGCAACCGTCGTCCTCGGCCATAGTTTAGCCCTTTGTCTCTTTTGATGTCATATCCCATGTTCTGGATGATATTCTTAGCCTGCCAAATATACCGAAAAAGTTGCATTTTTTCAGAGTCATAGTCAGATTCTATGCTATGCTTGGAAGAAGTAGAGTCTGGAACTAACTTTTTCTTACCAATTATACGACCCTAGATGATTAGTTCTTCATCCTTCTTTTCGGCTGGAACGATGAAGTAGAGGATATCTTCAGGATAGACTTTTTCCCGCAAGTGAGGCATTGTGATCGGCATGGAGAGGTGTGGTCCTATGCCGTTCTCTAGAGCGTATATCGTATCTATGTAGTGGTTTACAGATTAAAAGAAATCGAAGTAATTCAAAGATAAACATTTACTAAGGAAATACACAAGTTCTTCTTCAGGGATAACATCATCCGCTGAAGGTACATTATTATGAGTATTGATATACTCATTGAGAGGATCATCATTTGGGAGAGGAGCCACAGTCTTGGCCGAGTTCACCACGTAGGGTAATTCTTCAGGATTGGGTGGACAGGCATCAGTAGGTTCCTCCCGGGATGTCTTGCTGAGAGTGATGGTCAATGGTTTGACCTTGTCAGAGTTCTTCTTTTTTATCCCGATTGTGAGAGGCTTCGGAGTACTTTTTGGAGTAGTACGTCCTTTGACTCGGATAATCAGGGGACCATTATTGGAGGATGGACTTGCTTCAGCTTCATTGTCAGCTTCGTTATCGTCATCCTTGGGGGGCTAAGATTGGTAAAGTACCGAATCCCTATAGTAAACTTCGATGCCCTTAAAAGGATCGACATCGACAAACTCCGTCTTCACGACACCATCTCTGTTGACGTACTTAAAGCACTAGTGAAGTATGAAAGGAACGATCATGTTCTCGTGTATCCATGGACGTCCCAACAAGGCAATGTAGGATACGTTGGCATCAATCATATAGCAGGAAACCTCCGTTCGGAGATCACCGATCTGGCATTTGAGACGGATCTTGTCCAGTGGATGGCTTCGGCCAGCATTGAAAGCCATGATGGTTGTGTTGGTTGCAGATAGCTTGTGCAGAGAGATTCCCAGAATTTGAAGCAAACTTCTAGGAATGATGCTGAGGGGGGATCCTGGATCGATGTGCATGCGATCCACCTTGATCGCCCCGATATACCCTGTATAGTACAGGGGTCCATCTTGATAATTATTTTTGAGTAGCATGTCCTCCTGTGAGAATGTGATGTTGGGCACCACTTCCATAGTACTGTGGCAGTGACGACAGAAGATAGGGTCTTCAGCGGGGGCTTTGACTTCAGCGAGGTAAGAGTCGGCATGTAGTAAAGCTTCACTTAAAGCCTTCCGTGTTTCTTTGGAGAGTCACAGCAGATCGAACAGAGATAACCAGGCAGGCGTATTGGCTAGCTGTGCCAGTATGTCAAAGTTGTAGGGCCGATCCATGTCTTCGGGAGTTGGCACTTTCAGAGACTTGTCGAACCGCATCTCTTTCTGCTTGGCTTTGTCCGAAGTTGAAGGCTTAGACGGGCCAGCTTCTGAGCTTGTGGAGGCAGCAGAAGCTTGAGAAGGTACTGCTTCTTCTTGTGCGGGATCGTACGTCCGAAGATAAGCCTTCCTCGACCACGTCTCGCCAGTTAGAACCTCGTAGATAGGAGAAGATACCATATGGCATGACTTGTATTTCTTGCCCCTTTTTTCTTTAGGAGGTACCACCCCTGCGTCACTTCTTGCACAAGGTCCGGATGGACCCACATGATCTCACCACATTCAGTCGTGAGTGGCACCAAGATTGAGTTGCGAGCTGGCGGTAGGCTGACGACTTTCATTATTGCTTTGGGAATCGGGACTACGCCGTCCGGGACTTCTGTTGGAGGAATGTGACCAAACGGAAGAGAGATCATGTTAGAAGATACGACCTTGTCTTCAGCTTCGAGATTGATTACATGGCGGTCGATAAGCTGTTGTATCTTCTTCTTCAGGACGATGCAGTCCTTGGTGGAGTGATGCACATACTGATCATAGAGACAGTACTTGGGATCGTTGAGCTGGCTTACCTCTGCAGGACGTCGTGGTGGAGGCAATGTCAGCTTATTACCCTTCGTCAGTGTGTGGAAGATATTAATGACATCGTCTTTATCAAAGGAGAAGGTCTCCTTAGGCTTGTCGGAGGCGCCCTGGGAATTGGAAGCACCCTTGGATGTGTCAACCTTCAGGACTTCTTTCCTTTTACCCCCACGGACAGGGATAGTTTGAGGATGCTTGCCCTTGTCTTCGAATTTGGGTGTTTTCAACCCCAGTACCTCCAAGTTAGGAACATTGTTTTCGGCAGCATCAGCGGCCCCAATAAAAGCGGGCCATATATCATACTTTTGTATGTCCAGAAAAAACTTTATCGTGGGAAGGAAGTTATGTCAACAAGTATTCATAAGTTCAGAGTCTGGTATGCCGAAGGGCATCTTCAGTGCTAGCCGCCTGAAGCATTCGATGAAGGCGATAACAGACTCAGTCCTCCTTTGCCTGGTCTCGATAATGGTAGACATACTGACATGCATGCTACTCTCGTAAAACTTGTTGAGGAACAACCTTCCCAAGTCTTTGAATGAATTGATACATCTATCAGGCAGACTGCAGAACCATTCGAAGGCTACCCCCTGCAAGGTGCTAATAAATAGCTTCGACAAGAACGGATCGTCTCTGGGCAAGTGTAAAGTCTGCGTGATGAAGTACGTCATGTGTTGACGAGGAGAAGTCAACCCGTCAAATGAATTCAGCATCAGTGACTTGTAGTTGGGAGGGAAAGTAGCATTCTCCCATTCAGGGGGATAAGGTTGAGATATCCCCATCTTCTGCAGCCCATCTTTGTGTGAGATGGTGTCGAGATGAGCGAACAGGGAATCAAGTGCATCCTGTTGAATGATCAGGTATTAGAAAATAGCTGCTGAACGGTTGTCGGGCGTCGTTGGCGGAGGACCACCTCCAGCATTTACAAGATTTGGAGGAGGCACAACAGAATGATACTCCTTTTGTAGAGAAGGAGGGTTGTTGCTATGTGCTGGACTAGCGTGAGCCGAGATATTTTGTTGAGGTGGAGGAACAGCCCCAGTAGCTTGAACCGCCATGATGCTGGTAAGCATATCGGTGATCTTGGCGAATGTTGCTTCAAGACCTTCTAGCCATTTGCTGGTCTGGCCGTTAGCTTCTTCAGGTCTTTCTCCGTCCGTCATGTATGTAGATAACATACGAGGATGAACAGAGAAAACAGTACAACTGGTGCTGATATTGTCTGTCTCTGAGTGGGCAAGTCCTTCGTCTTCAGGTAGAGGAGGTAGATAGTCTTCATCGGATTCGGAGGGATCATCGTCTTCTGGCAAGCTACCCCCAGTGTGGAGGTCATCCGCTTCAGACTCTGAGGGAATACTACCCCCAGCTTAGGATTCTTCGTCTTCTGTACGGAATCTCACCTTTGATCGGGTGCCCATATAGACTCCTTCAGATGTGACAGCCTGTTGGCTATCTATTGGTAGACTTCGTCTTCTCCTTCTCGTGGAACTGAGAGAGAAGGTTGGGTTGGTGGTCCACTATCTTTGATTGGGGCTCCCATAAGGAGGACTCCATGAAGCCATGTTGGATGAAACAGACAGTGGCTTTTCGTCCTCAGAGAAGTACAGTCGTCGAAACACGGACTTTCTCTGAGGCACTCTTGTTACTTTACAGCAATAACAGTTGATAACAATATTGGTGCACGGATGCGCACTATGAATTATTATGTCCTCTCTCGCTTTACGCTTATGATTTATCATGTCGCGCAAGTCAGCGGAAGGGAGTTGTGCCTTACAACCCATGTTGCATGCATCGTCGAGCTTTGCATAAGGGTTCGTAAGGAGAGTAGGCGCATCCAGACTTAGTTCATGTGCAGGGCAACCCCCATACCTAAGTGCTGTGATGTCCTTGCAGACAGCCCCGTACTATACGCGTTGGGGCCTGTCTTTTTGTTGTGGGCGCATAGGCCTTGGAGGCTGGCCTTGGACGCATGCTCCTTTACAGCATATCTGAGCCTCCTTGCTATGGGCGCATAGTATGGATCCAGAGAGCCTGGGCGGTTTGCCTTGGGCGCATGGGTTTGGATTCCCAGCCTGCTGAAGACAGAAGTGTTTTGGTTGGGGCTATGCGCCCAAACACTCCCTTGGGCGCATGGCTTTGGGCGCATGCTTGGTGGAGCAGCGCCATTTTATTTTAGTTTCGCCTCCTTCGTTTGTGAGCCTCGCCGGGCTTGGCCAGAGTGCCGCACACCCCGATTCTTGACATCGTAGTGTTTTCCTCTGCCAAGTCTCGAGTGTTGAACACTCTGTTGTTGGTTGTAGAGGGAAGAAGTCACGGGGCTAGTAGAGCCCGGAACGGTATGAGCCCTCTCTATTTGGGGGACTTCTGTGGCAGAGTTATGCGCCCATGTGACAGAGTCCTCCAGCTGCATATCTGCTATGACACTAGCAGGATATGCACAGCAAGCCTTCGGAAGCCAAGTCTTGCGAGACTTTTTCGGCTTCACTGATTTTGAGGGAGTAGAGACGTCCCTCGAGTGCATCTCTTCGAACGCCTGCTGATAGAATTTTACGATCAGCATCTTCTGAGTGCTTTCCACTTTATCGGTATCAGATTGTGTCACCACCTTCTCGTCAAAGGAAAAGGTAGTCCCCTACAGAGTCTCCATTTTTGTGGACACACAAAAAAAAGAAGAAGAAATGCTGTCTTTTTTTTATTGGCACAAGGCACCATAAATCGAGTACGCCTGAGAGATCCTGCGTTGCGGATCCCCGAGTACGAAAAAGAATTTTGGAGAATGGGATGATGGAGATCGAGCGGCAGTTGCTCCTTTACTCCGTTGACACTCCGATTACAAAAGTGGAAGAAAACCTAAGAAAATTGCTAACTCTCGGCTCACTGGCAAGAAGTGCAGCAATTTGGCTCTTGAAAATGCTCTCCGTTCTGTGTTTTGAAGAGAGATGAGGCCCTCCTTTATAGTCGTTCTTGGGCTGGAATGATGTTATGCGCCCACGTGAGGAAACACGCTGGTTCCTATGTGGGTGCATATTCCTGCTTTGGGCGCATAGGACGTAGGCGTATACAGACTGCGAGATCGTGGGTTGGTCGTGGCGTTGACGTGGCCGCATGCTTCAATGCACGACTGCTCATGGAGACTGACGTGGCCGGGCGCTTTGGTGCACGTTTTGCTCATGGCTTTGACTGAGTCAGGCTTGGGTGCATAGCCATGTCTCAGGCTATGCGCCCTCCTTTTGGGGGAGCTAGTCTTGGGCGCATAAAACTTCACTGGCTGGGCGCATGAAGCTTTACTGACTGGGCGCATGGAGCTTCATTGACTGGGCGCATGGAGCTCCACTGACTTGGGCACATGAGGCTTCATTTGCTGCAAATTTTTTATTCTTCTACAACTCCTTCTTCTATTCAGAGGCAGGAGAGAGTTACAGAAGGAGGAACATCTACCTCTTTGATCAATCCGGAGGACGATCGCTCCGGAGCTACTGAGGAGCCAGTCGCATCATCTCACAGAGAGGTCAGGAGAAATTTGGTAATCGCTGAAGACATACCATCTCAAGAAGGTAATATCAAAATTGTGATATACCCTAATATATCAATTTTTTTGTTAAGGATGTATATAAATTGATCTCTTTCTTTGGATTGGTTACTTCAGCAGATGTCGAGTCTTCTACTACCACTGGAGAAGCTTCAAGATTAGAAAATATGACTGTACGTATTCCCGCAAATATACTTGCTGCTGTGGGAATAACAGTTCCATCCCCAACTCCTATGAGTCTGGAAGCTACCTCTCCAAAGCAGGATTTGCCTCCACAAGATACTCCGCAAGCTCAAGAATCTACTCATTCTGAAGAGGCGATGAATGAAGCCTTGGCTGATTGTGATTTTGGTGACGGAACATATGATGATGATTGGAATAACATCACTAAAGAAAAACAAACTTTAGTGGATGCACCATCATCTCAGGAACTCCCAGCCGATGAAGATCCCTCAACTGCTGAAGACGTGGAGAATGCAATCATCGATGAAGAACATATTAATCTT
This sequence comes from Iris pallida, assembly GCA_029216955.1. Lineage (NCBI taxonomy): Eukaryota > Viridiplantae > Streptophyta > Magnoliopsida > Asparagales > Iridaceae > Iris > Iris pallida. The sequence goes on from JANAVB010042020.1 coordinate 18,251,925, forward strand.
CCTGAGATCGATGAACCTATAATCACTGAGAAACCTGAGACATCTGGAGTGGCAGCAGAGTTAGTAGATCAAACTCGAATAACTCTGCCACTTCAGACTGAACCTGGAGCAGAAAGTAATCAAGCTACTATGTCTGCAGAGACCCTATCTAAGCTTCAGTCAGAGACAGTCAAACCCCTTGAGACTCCTCGTGACGTACCCAGCTCAGGTAAATTTCTAAGCATGATCTATTTGTCGTAACGCCTTCAGCATTACATGTTACTAATATAAATGACATATGTGATTTATAGAAGAACCTACAGGGACTGTAGCAGGGAAGGGAAATTCTTCTCATATTAGTGCTCAAAATGAAGTGCCTCCACCTACTAAAACTATAAAGACTCCAGTGGACGTAGTAGCCACTCCAGGAGCCGTGGAAACTAACAAATTTGTGGTGGCCTCCTTCACGAGAGTCTTCTTTACATCCCTGGAGCCTCTGGTTCATAGAGTTATGGAGAGAGAAGATGTTCCTTTTAGTACCGTCAGAACTCCCTCTACATTCTTGATCGGAGGTATCCGAAGCCAAGGAGACGAGGCTCAGACTACATTTTTGGAACACATTTTCGATGAGCTGGAGATCTCAATAAAGCTTACAAGGAGCTAAAAAGAGGAGACATCGAACAACTAATAGACACAGAATACGAGACTATGGCTCGAGAAGCAAAAATTAGTAAAGCCAATTTTGAGACATTTTTGCGGGCTTTTACTAGACAATCCTCTGAATTAGACATCCAAATTACGGATGCAGCTGTTATTGCTGAGAGTCATAAGACTAAGGCTATAGAGGGAGAGAAAAAGGCCGGCGATCCGGAGGCTAAAATTGCCCAGCTTCAAGCAGGACTCCCGACTGTCAAGCAGAGCTTAGAAGAAGAAAATCAGCTACATCAGGCTGCTCTTAATCAAATAGATACTTTAAAGCATCAGAAGCAAGAATTTGAACGTCTGCAAAATGAAGAACTAACACGTCGAACTGCTGCTCTACAACCTTTCGATCCTGAATCAAGAAGAGTTGAAGCCAGACAGAGAGTGCTAGATTCTCGTGATGAAAGACTTCAAGTTTTGGAGAAGCAAATTGCAGAACTTATTATCTATCCTTCAGAGTAGAATGAGCAAAATGTGTTGACTTTTATAATTACAATGTATTTCTCTTTTTTTTGAAATAGAAATAAAATGAATGAGAAAAATTTGTTGCCTTTTATTACAATGTATTTCTTTGTTTTTGAAATAGAAATAAAATAAGAAACTTTTTATGTGGTTCCATTACTTGTTGTATATCTTGTAATAGCTATAAGTAATAGAGTAGAAAATATATTCAGAGGTACTGGACATGATATATTTCTTGATTTAGAAAATAATAATATTTATTATATCTTCTCAGAGGTAATGTGGACGCGGCAGAATATAAAATTTAGCAATACTGTTATTTCAATAGACAACTTTATCAGAGGTAATAAGGACGTGACAAGTTGCTGATGTAGATAATCGGAATTCAGAGGTATGGGGTACGTAAATTCCTGTTATTTACAATAAAGTAAATAAGAGACAATAAATGCCAAGATTAATGGATGAATGAATGATAAGTCAAAGAAAGTGAATGAATGAATAGTCGCTTCGGTTTTCGAAAAAAAGATGCTAAATAAACGAACAATCATCTCGATTTTCGAGGAAGAGACACTGAATGAATGAACAGTCATCTCGATCCTCGAGGAAGGGAATGAATGAACAGTTGGACTTCTTTTGAAGAGAAAAAGTCGCATCGGTTCTCGAAGCCGACTATATAGTCGTTCTGTCTATAAATAGAGCAAAACTTTCGTAGATATCATCAACTTTTTTCTTTCTATATCAAATGTCTTCCAAAGATTTGCTCACTCCAAAGATCGAAGAAATGACCGAGACGCCTCCTGCTGAACCTCCGGTGCCTCCTCATAAAGAAGTGGGTAAAGGCTCGACTGTTCCTAGACCAGAGCAGGAATTAATTGCCAAGCTGGTGGAGCCTGAGAAGACTGCAGAAGAAGAAGCAGTAAGGGTGGCTGCCTGTGAGTTGCAAGTATGTTCAGACAGCGAAATGTTTGAATTACTGCCAATCATGTTTTTAATCAGGAAGGGTCGGGTCCTCGTCCCCGTCCTTAATTTTATGTAACTCTTTTCTGCTTTTGAATAAAATGAACTTTATTTACATTATTTCTCTGAATTAAGAAACAAGTTATTTTTATACATAATATTTCTTGAGAAATTTGCCATTGATAGGCCTCATAGCAACTCTGCCATCCATATCTGTTAGTTGATAGGCTCCATTTGAGAAAACCTTATTTATCACGTACGAACCTTTCCATTTCGCCATGAACTTGTCTTTGCTCATGTGAGTCATATTCATAGGACGTCTGACTGTAAGGATTAGTTCGCCTTCCTGAAATGTTCGCATTTTGACTTTGCAATTGAAAGCTTTTAAAATCTGGGATTGATAAAGTTCAATATGTTGTTGGGCCAATAGCATTTTCTCATCGAGCGCCTCCAATTCTTGAAGTCGAAGACGATCATTGTTTTCTGTGGTAAGTTCATTGGCAATTGCGATTCTCAAGGATGGAATTTGAATTTCTAGCGGTAAGACAGCTTCACATCCATATACCAGGAAAAAAAGTGTACAACCTATGGGATTACGGACTGTAGTACGATAAGCCCACAGACATTCTCCAAGTTTCTCACTCCAATTATGTTTGTTAATAGAAACAAACTTTTTAAGGAGTTTGATAATAGTCTTGTTGAATGCTTCAGCTAACCCGTTAGCCGCAGGATTATAGGCCGTAGAAGCAACATTATTGATTCTGTTATCATCACAGAACCTATTAAACTTCTGGCTGACAAATTATGGCCCATTATCATGGATGATTCGACGAGGTACACCAAATTTGTATATCATATGATGTTTGAAGAAGTTGATGATACAGCTAGTCTTCATTTCGGCTAAAGGTATAGCTTTAACCCATTTAGAGAAATAATCGGTTATAACCAAGATGAACCGATGTCCTTTAGATGAAGGAGGATTGATAGGACCAATTATATCTATGTCCCAAGCTTCAAAGGGCCACGAGGCAGCAGTCGGATGAAGAAACTCCAACGGTTGGTGAATGAAATCTGACATGCTCGATATTTTCTTGCATAGTCAATGGCATCTGATACCATAGAGGACCAGTAATAGCCCATACGTCGGATACGATCCTGTAGTTTAGGACCAGGTTGATGTGCTCCACAAACACCATTATGAGCTTCGCGTAATATCTGCTTTGCTTCATCACCAACAAGACATCTCAAAAGTAATCCATCAAAAGTCCTTCGAAAGAGAGTTTTAGTGGTATGATTATAATATAATCAAAGCGATCGACGACGAATACTTATTGCTTCCTTAGGATCTTCTGGTAATATGTCATGTACTGTAAAGTCGATAAAAGGTGCTCTCCAGTCCTCGCAAATGACATTGACTTCAGTTGAATTACTGAATTCAATGTTATGGTTATTTTCAATACAAAATAGTTCTCTGTTGGAGATAACAACCATTTGTTGTCTTTTGACTAAAACTGCCAATACCGTGGCTAGGTTAGCTAAGGCATCAGCTTCTGTATTGCATGCTCGACGTACAATTCGATGAAGAACCCTTTAAACGAAGAAGCTATTCTGATTGCTGCTTCGTGATATGGTACTAGATCTTGATGTCGAACTTCATATATGCCTCTAACCTGATTAACAATCAGCTTAGAATCGCCATATACTTCGAGATATTCAATATCCAGTTGTTTTGCTAATTGGAGTCCAATGAGCAAAGCATTGTATTCTGCTACTTTGTTGGAGCACGACTCATCTAAGGAATAAGCTCTCCGAATAACTAATCCATCTGGTGACACAAGAACAATTCCTACTCCAGAAACAAGGGTGCCTCCGGGTCCAATTCTAAAAGCTCCATCAAAGAATAATCGCCAATTAGGAAATTCTTTCGAGATCATATTTGATTCCAATGTCTCGTTTGGAATTTTGTCATAAAGCATAGATGTTTCAGGGACAGGATGAGCTGCTAAGAAATCAGCTAGTACTTGACATTTAACAGACTTTTGTGGAACATAGACCATATCATATTGTGCTAATAATATAGCCCATGTAGCAAGCCTAGAATTGAGCGTACTAGGCTTCTTCATTAGGACCCGAAGAGGATTGACTCGGGATATAAAATGAATAGTTTGGCCGATGATGTAATGTCTTGTCTTTTGAACAGCGAACATTAAGGCTAAGCATTCTTTCTCTACTGGACTATAACGATGTTCAGCTCCAATCATTGTTCGACTAAGGTAGTAGATGGCTTGTTGATGACCTTCTTTGTTCATCTGAGCCAGCAACGCTCCCAATGAATGGTCTATTGCCCGGACATACATCAAGAAGGGTATTCCTGAGATTGGTGGCACAAGAACTGGTGGATTCATCAAATATCGCTTTATGTCATCAATTGCTTGCTGACATTCTTTTGTCCAGATGAAAGATACACCTTTCTTCATTAACTGGGTAAATGGTCTCCAACGTCCAGATAAATTCAAAGTGAACAGCCTGATGTACGCAAGTCGACCTTGGAATCCTCGTAGCTCTTTTAGGTTGCGTGGATGACGCATCTCTTGAATAGCTTTGATCTTCTCGGGATCAACGTGTATACCTTTAGAGGTAATGACGAATCCGAGAAATTTGATACTAGAGACACCCAAAAAAGATTTGGTGGGGTTCATTTTGAGTTGATGCTGGCGCATTAGATTGAAAATGGTTCTTAAATCTTAAATGTGATCTTCCTTTAGACGACTTTTGACAACAATATCGTCAACATAGCATTCGATCATCTTTCGCAGATGATCTCAAAAGATAGTACTCATAGCCCGTTGGGAAGTTGCACCTGCGTTCTTAAGACCGAAAGGCATGACTGTATAATAGTATACCCCGCAAGGAGTACGGAATAAAGTGTGTTTTTCATCTTTTGGATTCATCCGAATTTGATTGTATCCAAAAAACCCATCCATGAAAGAGATTCGTTCAAATCCACAATTATTATCGATCATAACATCGGTAATTGGAAGAGGGAACTCATCTTTAGGGCAAGCATCATTAAGATCGCGAATGTCTATGCATACCCGAACCTTTCCAATTTTCTTCAAAATGGGTACAATGTTGGCTACCCAGTCAGGATGCTGTTCTTCTCTGATAAAATCGCAAGCGATAAGCTTTTTGACTTCATCATCTATCACATCCATCATATCAGGCTTAAATCACCATTATTGTTGTTTGACTGGCTTGGCATTAGGCAAGATATTAAGTTTATGAGTTACGACTTAAGGATCTAATCCCGACATATCTTCATAATTCCAGGCGAAGACATCAATATATTCACGAATGAGGTGAATTAGTTCTTGCTTATCATCCTCTGGGAGATGTTTGCTAATGAAGATCGGTCGTGGCACACCTTTCTCTCCAACATCGATCTGAATTAGTTGATCCTCAGTAGGTGGCTCTCGATGTTGTTCAAAACGGAGTTCCCACTGATTTTCCATTCTTTGTGCCCAAGGGTATATTCAGGAGCTTCTTCAATATCTTTTTCGTCATTTTCTGAGAATTCAGCAGACACCATGTTAGAAGATACTGTTACCCGATGGACATGACCAATACTGGTATCAGAATCCCATGAGATAGAATCAGAAGAGTTAGATCGTTCTTTTTCATCGGATTCGAAAGGTTCTAGAGTCGGAAGTGGTGAAGTATAACCTAATGAAGAATTGGCATCGACCAAATGAAGAATCGATGCAAGGCTTACATTGGCCCGTCAAGATGAATCCAGACTTAGACTTTCAAAGGCGCACTCGGAGTATCGCTCGGCCGATGCGAACATCGCTAAGGTGGGTGGCTCTGATGAACCCGTCTTTGCTTAGCCTAGACACATAACAATACGGACACTAATGCTAGAATCGCTAGGCGTCAACACCGCGCATGCTAATAAATGAATGACTCAACGCACCTAGCTAAGAGAATAATCCTATCTTGTATGCTTGTTTAGAACATAAAAAAGAACTCGACAAATATAGAAACTCTCGCACCGCGCTCTACGCTCGTGCTAAGGCACAAGCTTACATTCAAGTTTTCTATGCGTTCAATAATGAAACAATAAATGGTTTACAACAAAGAAACGGAAGACTATCGACATAGTCGTTCCGAGTAGAGTATAGCAACATTGGAAGACTTCGGGACCGATGGGTCGCCAAGGCGACTCCCGTACGAGGAGTTGCGTAATGAATAAGTGAATGAATGAACGAACGAGTAAGTGAATGAATGATGAATCAACGAATGAATGAATGAATGAATACGTGGAGAACAAATGAATGAACGAACAAGTGAAAGAAAGAAATGAAAGAGCGAATAAAAAAATTCGAAAGAAAAGAATGGTTAGCGACAGGTATGACGGGCACGTGAACGGGACTCGCTACCCGCGCTGCACAGACGCCAACCTGGTCGATAACGCATTATGGCTCAGAGACAGCCTATGGCTCAAAGACAGCCGTTAAGTTAAATGACAAGTCAATACGAAATGGTAGTGGACAAACGGCACGGGCGATGGGGGTAGAATACCGTGGCCATAAAGAGGAAGGATTGCGCGGCACGATCGATGGGGGGGTATATCGTGGCCGGCCTAGGCGGAATCAGACATGGGGCTTACGGGCTGCTTTGAGTGGGGGCTCGGCCACTCAAGGAGACGTAAGGCCAGGCATTTCAAGAGACTATCAAGGTGTACTAGCCATCACGCTTCGATAGGTGAGAATGCCCAAGTGATATGTCCAAAATGGCTTGTGATGCCAGCGACCCGTACATATAGATTAAGTGGACTATGCTGGTGAAAATCCACGTGCAAGTCTTTGCATTGAAACAAGTAGTCTAAGTTAACTAAATGAAGTGCCTCCTGAACATGCTTGAAATGCAACATCCTGAACAAGCTTGAAATGTAACACTCTGAACATGCTTGAAATATAACACTCTGAACATGCAATAAAATGTAACACACCAAATAATAAGAGTACTTTATGTAAATGAGTTATAGAATGTGCCTACGACATGTAGTGCCCCGTCCCTACATCGTGCCCCGTACTCTGTCCACGGGGTACGCGAGAAAGGAACACTGTCGCTATCGATTCGGTCGGGACCGATAGGTCGGGATCGGCCGAGTCGATCGAACGGGAACGGTTGAATTAAGACCCATTCCTCGTTATGGAATGTCTTCTTCGGAACCAAGTCCCATATTCAGCGGGCTGCGCCTCGAGGATTGACTCTGCGGCTGAGTCGGGAGAGACCTCTCGTTGCTCTGCTTTTCACGCCGCTTGCGTTAGTTTTGGCTTTGTTTTCTGAATGCGCTTTCGTGAATGTTTTCGATGGTTCTCATGGCTTGCATTTTGAACTCGCATTTCCTATCGAACTCCTTGAATAATGCAGTGTTCTAATCGGTTGCTTGTGCAATTTTAGGTAATCGCGTAGGCGACGTTTAGCGCAACCAGCAAGTTCTCTCGTCGAAGTAAACTCAAGGTGAGTGGCTGACCCTTCTCTTCTCGACCCCCTTCTTAGGCAAAGTCGGTAGTGTTGTTGCGAATGAAAAGATAAATGCAAGTGCACGAACACGATTGAATGAGCAAGTTCTCAAAAAGAAAAGGTAGGCTATGTCTTAACAACTAAAAACATGTCTTTGCACGGTCATGGACAACTTGTCGACAAGGTGAGCATTTTCTCCGTACGGCAACCCGAGGCCACGGGACCGTTGCGGGCATAGGAAAACAAATAATTAGCTGTACTGGGCACGGGTTAGGCGAGGACTTGCAGCGGGGCTCGCTACTCACGCTGAAAGGACCCCGTCTAACAAAAGCTAGAGGAGTCCACGATGGCTCTGGGAGCCAGTGACCAACACACGATATATGCACTTGGTATGGAAATGATAACAATTGACAAGAAAGAACATGGTAAGTTTCATAAGGCGCAGCGCGGCCGCCGTCGGTAAGTTTCAACATAAATTTCACTATGCTTGTCATATGCTTGTTTGCAATTCATTAGGATGGTTAGAAACATTCATACTCTAAGTCATATAAACTCTTCAACCAAATGAGAGCTTGGAACTTAAATAGCCACGCACCAGTACAAAGTGTAATGTACTGATCCTCGCTCTCCACGCAGGTACCCCGAACTACGAAGGGCATGCCACTTGAAAGCTCAAGGCGAAGTGAACCCTTTTGAAGCCTCGTCCGCGTGTAAAGGCTTGTTTTCTGGAATCCTTTTGAAGAAGACCCACACTCAGTCCAAAAGAAGATGGCGGCTCGACTCGCCTCGATAGCAGGTGAAAAGATGTTGTATATTTGCTTGTAAAAAGGGGATGTAATGTATGGAACGACCTATCTCATCGGCGTTCATTTTGTAAGTCGAGTCATGTTGTAGCCCGCGTGACAATGATTGTAAAGGAGTCTATGTAAAGTTTTATTATCATCAATAAAAAAGTCTATTTCTATTCCAAATGTGTCATTCAATTTCTCTGCGTACTCTAACTTGACGTTGTGTTTCGGATAACCTTATGACTATGCCTTGTGCGATCGCAACTTAGGTTCGCACGGCATCACGCCCGGGGGACGACTATCGATTCTACGGAATCGGAACGTGACATAATGGTATCAGAGCACGGCTTTACATCATTTGGCCTCGCGTCTAGAGTTCCAAACCTTTGACCTCGCATCGATGAGATAAGTTATTCCATACAATAAGTTCGTAATAATTTGTGACTGATGTGTTTGCCTTCGTATCGCAGAAGTGACGGAACCCACGGCCGAGCAAGAACAGAGCGCCTCGAGCGGCTCTAGTAGTTCGTATCGTCCGCAGGCCGGACCTTCTAACGATACAATCGAAAGGATGCTGCGCATGATGGAGGCGCAGCGAAACCAGTCCGAGAACCGGCATCAGCAGGTAGAGGAACGACAGGCCCAGTTCGAAGCTCGCTTCGAAGCTCGTTTTGATGCACATGCCAAGCTTCAGCAAAAGCAGCTAGATACCCTGCAGCAGATCGTCCAGACAATGGCGGCCAACGGGAATTCTGCGACTATGCCTACCGTCACCGTGCCGGCGATCCAACCCATTGATGTCGACACGGAGGATCCCGAGCGTCAACTAGCGGCACCGAAAAAGTACAACTTTGAAGTGTCAGAATTCAAGAAGGCGTGCCGCACTTCCTTCAGCGGCACCGAGGGTCCTTCCATGGCGATCGACTGGTTGGAAGAGCTGGAAGATCACTTTGAGCTTCTTGGCATTGAAGAATCGAAGCAAGTCGCCTGCGCACAACTTCAGCTACGGTTGAACGCGCACGACTGGTGGGCTGTGCGTAAGCGAGCGATCCGACCGGACAACACCACCGCACCGATCTCTTGGGCTACGTTCCGCAAAGCTTTCGAACTCCAGTACCTTCCGTCAGCCGTTCTTCAAGCGAAGGAGAATGAATTCATGCAGTTGAAGCAAGAGAGCAGGACGATGGAATAGTACGCTGCGGAATTCAACAAGTTATCAAAGTTTGCTGGCCAGTTTCTGCCGACTGAAGAGTGCCGTGTGCGACGGTTCGAAGTGGGTCTACGACACTCTATCGGTGCGCATGTCGGGGTCCCAGAGTACAAGACCGTGGGCGAGGCTCTGAATCACGCGCTCCGTCTTGAGAACCTGCATCCTTCCACTGCTGACGACATTGTGCGCAACTCCAATCACAAACATCCTAGCCATATGGGAGGCAACAACGACGCGTCAAAGCGTCCAAATAACGGCGGCTACAAGGATGAGAAAACGATACCTAAGTGCACCAATTGCGGGCGACTTGGACACCGTGAAGTCCACTGCTGGCACCGCAACGTTGAATGTTTCGCTTGCGGACAGAGGGGTCACACGGCTCCAAATTGTCCAAGCTTTCGGCAGACTCGTAACACCCCGCCCCAACAACACCGACAAGAGAATCGAGGACAGGCGTCTCGACCTCCTCCGCCCACTCAACCCGTACCGCAAAATGGCCGAGACCGTCGCCCCAACACTCAGGGCCGCGTCTATGCCATGTCTCGAGACGAAGCACTGGAATCAGACACCGTAGTGATAGGTATACTAAAATTCAATAATGTGCCTGCTCGTGTGTTATTTGATTCAGGTGCTTCACATAGTTTCATATCGGCAGACTTTGTCGCCGAGCACAAATTCCCTGTAATATTATTAGATCTCGACCTTAGCGTAAGCACGCCTTCGGGCACACCAATTCTCACAAACTTAGCTTGCGCCGGTGGGATTATCTGTATCGGCGGTCAAAAGATCGGTCTGGATGTGATAGTTCTAGATATGAAGGACTTTGACATCATTCTGGGAATGGATTGGCTCGGGCCGTGCAACGTAACCATAGACTGTGTTGAAAAGAGGGTCACATTCCGCATGCCTGGAGTGCTTAAATTCTGCTACTCGTGTGGTGAGGCGTCGCCGACCTGCATGGTGATCTCTACAATTTTTGCTCGACGGATGCTGCATTCCGAGTACAAAGGCTATCTAGCTTCCGTTCGAGACATATGACAGGATGGTGCAAATGCTGGTCAGACCGACGTTGTGGCAGAATTCCCAGACGTGTTCCCGGACGAGCTACCCGACATGTCGCCCGATCGAGAAATAGAGTTCACCATCGACACATTCCCCGACACCCGTCCGATCTCGAATGCTCCGTACAGAATGGCTCCTGCAGAATTGAAAGAATTGAAGGCACAACTTCAGGAATTGCTCGACAGAGGGTTTATCCGTCCGAGTGTCTCGCCGTGGGGTGCGTCCGTGCTATTCGTAAAGAAGAAGGATGGATCGATGCGACTCTGCATCGACTATCGAGAATTGAATAAAGCCACCGTCCGAAACAAATACCCCCTGCCCCGCATCGACGACTTGTTCGACCAGCTCCAAGGTGCAACCGTGTTTTCGAAGGTTGATCTGCGATCGGGTTATCACCAACTCAAAGTCAAGCCAGATGACGTGCCAAAGTTTGCCTTCCGCACTCGTTATGGCCACTACGAGTTCTTGGTAATGCCGTTCGGTCTGACAAACGCCCCTGCCGTCTTCATGGATCTAATGAATCGGGTGTTCCGTCCGTTCGTTGACAAGTTCGTAGTAGTCTTCATCGACGACATTCTCGTCTACTCGAAGGATCGAGCGCAACATGCAGAGCATCTGCGGATGGTACTCCAAACCCTTCGAGAGAATCAGTTGTATGCGAAGATGAGCAAGTGCGAGTTCTGGTTGGACAGCGTCTCATTCCTTGGGCATATCATCTCCGCCGCGGGCATCGCAGTCGATCCGAAGAAAGTCGAAGCAGTTGTTGATTGGAAACGGCCCACATCAGTTAGCGAAATTCAAAGCTTCCTAGGCTTGGCGGGATACTATCGACGCTTCGTGAAGGACTTCGTGGAGATCGCATCGCCGTTGACTCGCCTCACCCAGAAAGGAGTCGCGTTCAAGTGGTCAGACGACTGTGAAGCTTCCTTCCAGGAGCTCAAAGAACGGCTCGTTTCGGCCCCGATACTTGCTCTTCCTGAAGGGACGGAGGGATTTCAAATCTTCAACGATGCTTCTGGCCAGGGCTTGGGGTGTGTGCTCATGCAGCGGGATAAGGTGATATCTTTTGCTTCCCGGCAGTTGAAGCCGCACGAGAAGAACTATCCCAAGCACGACCTAGAACTAGCGGCAATTGTGTTCGCATTAAAGCTGTGGCGTCACTATCTCTATGGCGTGGCGTGCAGGATTTATACGGACCACAAAAGCCTCAAGTATCTCTTCACCCAGAAAGAACTGAATTTGCGGCAGAGGCGATGGCTCGAACTAATCAAAGACTATGACTTATCGATCGACTACACGCCGGGCAAGGGAAATGTGGTAGCGGATGCGCTGAGCCGAAAGTACTTAGCTTCATTATGCATCAACGATCGACTGCTGTGCGACTTGGAAGGAATGGGCATCGAGCTTCGAGTTCGTTTCAGAGACGTGAAACTGGCGCAACTGCGGGTGGAACCGAGCCTACTGGAGAGGATCAAGTCTGCACAGAAGGACGACCCGTACCTGGAGAAGATGCGGAAGCTGATATCGACAGGGAAAGCGTCCAACTTTGCAGAGGACGAGTCGGGAGTATTGTGCGTGAAGGGACGGCTATGCATACCGGACGACGTAGAACTCAGAAAGGAGATAATGACGGAGGCACACTATGCAAAATATTTCTTGCATCCTGGCAGCACCAAGATGTATAAGGACCTCCACGTTGTCTTTTGGTGGCACGGCATGAAGAGGGACGTAGCGCTCTTTGTGTCAAAATGTATGGCCTGTCAGCAAGTCAAAGCCGAGCACCAGCGACCGGGCGGAGAGATACAGAACCTTGCCATTCCAGAGTAGAAATGGGATCACATCACTATGGACTTCGTTGTTGGCTTGCCGAGGACGCCGCGGGGAAACGATGCCATCTGGGTCATCGTCGATCGACTAACCAAGTCAGCACACTTTATCGCCATCAAAGTTACTTGGAGCGTCGACCGCCTTGCTCAGATATATCTTGATGAAATAGTTCGGCTGCACGGGGTCCCAATTTCTATCGTCTCGGATCGGGATGGACGGTTCGTAGCGTGCTTCTGGAGTAGTCTACATTCAGCACTGGAGACCAAGTTAAAGTTCAGCTCAGCTTATCATCCTCAGACTGACGGCCAAACAGAGAGGGTGAACCAAATTCTCGAAGATATGTTGTGACTCTGTACGATCGACTTGAAGTCAAGTTGGGACGTCCATCTACCGCTGGCCGAGTTTGCATACAACAACAGCTATCAGTCCAGCATCCAAATGGCGTCGTATGAAGCTTTGTACGGCCGGAAGTGTAGATCGCCCATTTGCTGGGATGAAGTCGGGGAACGGCAGATACTTGGTCCGGAGCTGGTGGAGCAGACTGTGCAGAAGGTCAAGTTGATACGAGAAAGATTGAAGATAGCACAAAGCCGGCAGAAAAGCTATGCCGACACGCACCGACGCCCCCTCGAGTTCTCGGAAGGCGACCATATATTCCTGAAGGTGATGCCTATGCGTGGAGTTTCCCGATTCGGTGCGAAAGAAAAGTTGAGCCCAAGATTTGTTGGCCCATTCGAAATATTGAAGCGTGTCGCCCCGGTAGCTTACCAACTCTCCTTGCCGCCGGCATTGTCAGAGGTAAATGACGTCTTCCATGTCTCGTAATTGCGGAAGTACTTGCACGATCCGGGGCATGTGGTAGAGTTGGGTAAGCTGGACCTAAAGGCAGACTTATCATATGTCGAAGAGCCGGTGCAAATCTTGGAGCACAAGGATAAACTTCTCCGCAACCGTGCTATTCCTCTAGTTCGCGTCCTCTGGAGAAACCATTCTGTCGAGGAATCGACGTGGGAGCTTGAGTCTGAAATGAAGGAGAAGTTCCCTTCATTGTTCTCGTAGAGGTAGGTTCTATTCTTAAGTTTCGAGGACGAAACTTTTTCTTAGTTGGTTATGGTGTAGTGTCCCGTCCCTACATCGTACCCCGTACTCTGTCCACGGGGTGCACGAGAAAGGAACACTGTCGCTATCGATTCGGTCGGGACCGATAGGTCGGGATCGGCCGAGTCGATCGAACGGGAACGGTTGAATTAAGACCCATTCCTCGTTATGGAATGTCTTCTTCGGAACCAAGTCCCATATTCAGCAGGCTGTGCCTCGAGGATTGACTCTGCGGCTGAGTCGGGAGAGACCTCCCGTTGCTCTGCTTTTCACGCCGCTTGCGTTGGTTTTGGCTTTGTTTTCTGAATGCGCTTTCGTGAATGTTTTCGATGGTTTTCATGGCTTGCATTTCGAACTCGCATTTCCTATCGAACTCCTTGAATAATGCAGTGTTCTAATCGGTTGCTTGTACGATTTCAGGTAATCGCGTAGGCGACGTCTAGCGCAACCAGCAAGTTCTCTCGCCGAAGTAAACTCAAGCTGACCCTTCTCTTTTCGACCCCCTTCTTAGGCAAAGTCGGTAGTGTTGTTACGAATGAAAAGATAAATGTAAGTGCACGAACATGATTGAATGAGCAAGTTCTCAAAAAGAAAAGGTAGGCTATGTCTTAACAACTAAAAACATATCTTTGCACGGTCATGGACAACTTGTCGACAAGGTGAGCGTTTTTTCCGTACGGCAACCCGAGGCCACAGGACCGTTGTGGGCATAGGGAAACAAATAATTAGCTGTGCTGGGCACGAGTTAGGCGAGGACTTGCAGCGGGGCTCGCTACTCACGCTGAAAGGACCCCGTCTAACAAAAGCTAGAGGAGTCCACGATGGCTCTGGGAGCCAGTGACCAACACACGATATATGCACTTGGTATGGAAATGATAACAATTGACAGGGAAGAACATGGTAAGTTTCATAAGGCGCGGCGCGGCCGCCGTCGGTAAGTTTCAACATAAATTTTACTATGCTTGTCATATGCTTGTTTGCAATTCATTAGAATGGTTAGAAACATTCATACTCTAAGTCATATAAACTCTTCAACCAAATGAGAGCTTGGAACTTAAATAGCCACGCACCAGTACAAAGTGTAATGTACTGATCCTCGCTCTCCACGCAGGTACCCCGAACTACGAAGAGCGTGCCACTTGAAAGCTCAAGGCGAAGTGAACCCTTTTGAAGCCTCGTCCGCGTGTAAAGGCTGGTTTTCTGGAATCCTTTTGAAGAAGACCCACACTCAGTCCAAAAAAAGATGGCGGCTCGACTCGCCTCGATAGTAGGTGGAAAGATGTTATATATTTGCTTGTAAAAAGGAGATATAATGTATGGAACGACCTATCTCATCGGCGTTCATTTTGTAAGTCGAGTCATGTTGTAGCCCGCGCGGCAATGATTGTAAAGGAGTCTATGTAAAGTTTTATTAACATCAATGAAAAAGTCTATTTCTATTCCAAATGTGTCATTCAATTTCTCTGCGTACTCTAACTTGACGTTGTGTTTCTGATAACCTTATGACTATGCCTTGTGCGATCGCAACTTAGGTTCGCACGGCATCACGTCCGGGGGACGACTATCGATTCTACGAAATCGGGGCGTGACACGACATGCTAGAACCTGATGCAGGGACACGCACTTGACATTGAAAGTTTATATGAATTGTTGACTAACTTGGTTTACTTTGGACAGGGAAGGCCGAACGGTAAGTATGGGTAAGTCGTGCATGTATTTTCATGCAGACACTTGAATTCGGCAACACGAGATAGGTTACGAAATATGCCATGAAACTGATCTTAAGGCAAGAGTAGAAAGACAATGAATGATAGACGGTGCACAAAAGTAAATGGAACGTGTTTGGTAATAATAGCATTGTGGGCGTGCTAGCCTCCCCACCAGTGCATAATAATGTACTGATAACCCCACAGTCTGCTTGCAGGATGCAGGAGACGTCATCGGGTGCGGAGCTTCCCTTGAACGTGCTATGGCGCGGAGCTATCTCTGGAGCCTTGGAGCGTTGCAAGGAGCTGGAGCACCATATACAGGACATAATGTATCGGAACATCGTCATGAATCATTCCATCTTGTAAGCTACTTGGCACGCCTTTTATGTTTCAGAGAGAGAGAGCTTGAGAGACTTGTAAATTCGGTCTAGCGCCGCTTGTAAACTTCTTGAATATCAATAAAGATTTTGAATTCGCTTCAATTTGTGTTCATTTACTTTCCGCTGCAATGGGGCCTAGCTTAAATCGGTCATTTCTGGACTTGGCCTTGCACGGGCGCAACCTAGGCCCGTGCGGCATCACGCCTTAGCGAGGACGATCGCTCCTACGGGAGCGGGGCGTGACAGATTGGTATCAGAGCACGGCTTTACGTCCTTGGACTTCACGTTGATTTCTCAGTTTTGAAAGCTCGTCGTTGGAAAAAGAAGTGTACGCTCTCTCTCTCTCATTGTGCCTTGGGATGTTCCATACAATAAGTCTAATACTTTCAAAAGCTCGTACAAGTACTCGGTTGAAAGGGATAGATAGGCGAAGGCCTTTGTGCCAAACCACGACAGACTTAAGTCGAAAAAAAACTAAAATGCTAGAAGTTAGCAAACGCAAAGCGCTTGAATAACCTTACGCTGACAATGGCGAACGAGTACACGAGACCAAAGTATAGTTCGAACGGGATGGTTATGCACGCAGCCTTTTGGCTAAGTTGTGCGGAGTATCGCGCACCTAGACCTTCTGGTGCAAACGAGTTGTGAGCGAGATCGATTATCGCTCGAACAAGAATAAGTGAGCGTGCAAACTCGAATATAATCCGCATGGGATAGCTACGTACACGGCCTTTTGGTTAAGTTGTGCCGCGTGTCGCACACCTCGACTTTTGGTACAATCGAGTTGCGAGCGATATCAAGTACCGCTCGGTCGGGAACGAAGCTACGCATAGAGTGTATATCGATAGGAATGCTATCGAGTTCACGCTTAGGCGTGCACGGAAGATTGATTTAGACCTTGAGGAACGGGCGAACGCACGATTGAACATATCGATTGGGAATCGAATGATCTTTTGAGGATTTATAGACTTGAACCCGAGTGGTGTATGTGATAGGTTCGGAGAAGAATAAGAATGAGTGTCGACGACTAGTCGAGTGGCTTGAACCCTGAGTGGTGTATGGACGTCATAGAAGTTATTCGAGCGAGACTAAAGGATATACGGATAGAACGAGTATGTCGGTGAAGCGATGCGATCGCGCAAAGCCTTAGAACGCTTCACGCTTAGTTTGGTCGTGACTTCGAATGCCCCGAACGAGATGTTATTCGAACAACTTGTCAATGGGCAACGCAAGTTAGAAAATGACTCGAAACGATGAATAAAGATGTATGCCTTGATCAAGGAAGCTAGAGGATAGCACTTGTGATTTCGGATTGGGTCAAATAAAATATGACTTGAGTTTTGGAGAACGATATTGAAACTAGCTTGAGAAATAGCGATCGAACTTGATCTTGGATTGAATCGAATGGAATTATGGTATATCCAGTTCGGACAATAACATCAGTCGTACGACTCGAAATTGGTTGCAAAGGAATATCGTCAGGTTACGCATATCGTCGATGGTATTGAGGCGTATCAAAGATCGATATGCGATAACTCGGGGGTACTCTGACTCGGCAAATGACGATCATGCAAATGTCATTGTTTCGATGGATGCTATACTCGGGATATTAAAATGTGTCGAGGAAAATATAGACGTGGCTCGAGAATTTTCTAGTTGAACGAATGACGGTCAGACTATTGAATCGAGATCTTGGCTTGGATGAAAAATGAAAATGTTTGGATATGTTTCGTTGACAACCACAACGTTGACGTTCTTGTCTTATGCGAGCGCAACTCCAGCCTCGCACATGCGTCACACCGATTAAGGCGACCACTCCGCGTGAGCGCTGGTATGGTGATTCTTACAGCGGGGGTGATCGAACTTGCATGGTATGGCAAATTGGAAACATCGACTTGTGGTTTGACGCGAATGTGGACTCGAGAATGACTTAGCGTGCGTGGCGATTGAATTTGAGGATTGCGTAGGTCCAATCCGCGTATCGAGAATGAATTAGTCTAGACGCAAGCAAGAGTTACGTCCCGATGAGAATGATTATTCTGCGGAAGCGTTGCATGGTAATTCATGAACCACCGTGGATAATCGGACTTGCATGAGATTGGGGCGCAACATATTATCAAAGCTAGACGACCTCATGATCGAATACATGAATTGGTTAGAATTGGTGATTTGAATGGATTCGAATATGCGCAACGAATGTATTGATGCGAATAGGTGATCGTGCTCGATGTTTAGAAATCTGAGTGACGCGAGCTTGGGTAGAAAATCCCGTACTACCGACTTTGGTTTGACCCTATGATTGGGGTCAGTGTTGGCATTATTGTTGGAGAACTATGATTCCAATCCTGACATTGACTTAGCCTTGAGAAATGGCCTAGCGGTTAGGCGAGACGTCATGTTTCAAGTGTTAGCAATCGAAAGATTGATCTTGAGGATTGGCATGGATGGATAGCACGAATCACGAATATAGGAAACCTTGCTCACAAGATTCGGCTGACATGCATATATTTTAGGGACGCCGGAGTATGTGCACGATGCGACTCGAGTGAGAATGATAAATTCTCTATCACGCGGTTTGGTGAATGCATGTATTTTGGGGACGCCTGGAATACGTGCACGATCCAACCAAGTGATACATTGAATTCCAAACGAGACTTGAGGAATGGAAAGTATCAGGGATTGAGATCGTGTTCAAGGAAAGGAATGATACTAGTACGAGCGTGGCTCAGAATCAAGGAAACGTGTGAACGGAGTGTGCGTGAACGACAACGAGATTGGCCCTAAACAAGTGAATGATATGGAATCGATATCGTGCCAGTAAAGTTGGGATAACAATTTGAATCGTTGATTGGAAGACGTACTCGATGATAGTACAATACTCAGTTTTGAATTGGACGGAAATTACTTAGACTTGGTCGACCCCGCTAAGAAGAAATCATACTGATTTCGTGGACAAGAACGCTTGAGAAACGAATCGGGTCATCTCGATGATCGAGATAAACGAAAGTAAGTTTGCCTCAGCATACGAACCTCGTATTTGACGAATTACAATGTGCCTCGTGCGACCATTTTAGTCCTACGACACGAAGAAATAGAAACCAAGTCGAAGAAACACGATGATTGAATAAGTACCATCAAGTCTAAAATGAATGGACAGTCATTTAATAAAAAATTCACCAAACCCATGCGACATAAAACTTGAAAGGATAACCGAACATGGTTCGATGCCATCGAACGATAGAGCCGTTCGATAGAATTGTCTAAGAAACACGACGACACGAGTTAAGGAATGGTAGGATGACCTGCACTCAGGAAGTCTCGAGGACGAGACTTGTTTTGAGTGGTGTATTATGTAATGACCCACTTCGCCTTAGCGGAACGCCGATTCAAACGGCAAGTGCAACGACTCAAACGAGCCGTCGACCCGAAGAGTTGGCATCGACCTAATGAAGAATCGATGCAAGGCTTACATTGGCCCGTCAAGATGAATCCAGACTTAGACTTTCAAAGGCGCGCTCGGAGTATCGCTCGGTCGATGCGAACATCGCTAAGGTGGGTGGCTCCGATGAACCCGTCTTTGCTTAGCCTAGACACATAACAAAACGGACACTAATGCTAGAATTGCTAGGCGTCAACACCGCGCATGCTAATAAATGAATGACTCAACGCACCTTGCTAAGGGAATAATCCCATCTTGTATGCTTGTTTAGAACATGGAAAAGAACTCGGCAAATATAGAAACTCTCGCACCGTGCTCTACGCTCGTGCTAAGACACAAGCTTACATTCAAGTTTCCTATGCGTTCAACAATGAAACAATAAACGGTTTACAACAAAGAAATGGAAGACTATCGACATAGTCGTTCCGAGTAGAGTATAACAACATTGGAAGACTTCGGGACCGATGGGTCGCCAAGGCGACTCCCGCACGGGGAGTTACGTAATGAATAAGTGAATGAATGAATGAATGAACGAGTAAGTGAATGAATAATGAATCAACGAATAAATGAATACGTGAAGAACGAATGAATGAACGAACAAGTGAAAGAAAGAAATGAAAGAGTGAATAAAAAAATACGAAAGGAAAGAATGGTTAGCAACAGGTATGACGGGTACGTGCAACGGGGCTCGCTACCTGCGCTGCACGGACGCCAACCTGGTCGATAACGCATTATGGCTCAGAGACAACCTATTGCTCAAAGACAGCCATTAAGTTAAATGACAAGTCAATACGAAATGGTCGTGGACAAACGGCACGGACGATGGGGGGAATATCGTGCCCGTAAAGAGGAAGGATTCTGTGACACGATCGATGGGGGGGTATATCGTGGCCGGCCTAGGCGGAATCAGACATGGAGCTTACGGGCTGCTTTGAGTGGGGGCTCGGCCACTCAAGGAGACGTAAGGCCAGGCATTTCAAGAGAATATCAAGATGTACCAGCCATCACGCTTCGATAGGTGAGAATGCCCAAGTGATATGTCCAAAATAGCTTGTGATGCCAGCGACCCGTGCATGTACATTAAGTGGACTATGCTGGTGGCAATCCACGTGCAAGTCCTTGCATTGAAACAAGTAGTCTAAGTTAACTAAAAGAAGTGCCTCCTGAACATGCTTGAAATACAACGTCCTGAACATGCTTGAAATGTAACACTCTGAACATGCTTGAAATGTAACACTCTAAACATGCAATAAAATGTAACACAACAAATGATAAGAGTACTTTATGCAAATGAGTTAGAGAACGTGCCAACGACATGCTAGAACCTGATGCAGGGACACGCACTTGACATTGAAAGTTTATATGAATTGTTGACTAACTTGGTTTACTTTGGACAGGGAAGGCCGGACGGTAAGTATGGGTAAGTCATGCATGCATTTTCATGCAGACACTTGAATTCGACAACACGAGATAGGTTACAAAATGTGCCATGAAACTGATCCTAAGGCAAGAGTAGAAAGACAATGAATGATAGACGGTACACAAAAGTAAATGGAACGTGTTTGGTAATGATAGCATTGTGGGCGAGCTAGCCTCCCCACCAGTGCATAACAATGTACTGATAACCCCACAGTCTGCTTGTAGGATACAGGAGACGTCATCGGGTACGGAGATTCCTTCGAACGTGCTAAGGCACGGAGCTATCTCTGGAGCATTGGAGCGTTGCAAAGAGCTGGAGCACCATATACAGGACATAATGTATCGGAACATCGTCATGAATCATTCCATCTTGTAAGCCACTTGGCACGCCTTTTATGTTTCAGAGAAAGAGAGCTTGAGAGACTTGTAAATTCGACCTAGTGCCGCTTGTAAACTTCTTGAATATCAATAAAGAGTTTGAATTCGCTTCAATTTGTGTTCATTTACTTTCCGCTGCAATGGGGACACTCTGTGCGACTCTGTGGCCTAGCTCAAATCGGTCATTTCTGGACTTGGCCTTGCACGGGCGCAACCTAGGTCCGTACGGCATCACGTCTTAGCGAGGACGATCGCTCCTACGGGAGCGGAGCGTGACATATAAGAGTTCGAAGATTGACAGTCTCGCTGAAGTGTTAGCCAGTTGAACCAATATATCAAAATTATATAGCTTTTCAAGTCCAAGAGATGAGGACTTCTTCAATGCTTTTTCAAAAAGGACAAATTATTTTTCCTTGTCTGCTGATATCGATTTGGGAGGAGGTGGTTCTTCTACCGGCGAGGATGTAGATGGTATATTCTCAGTAGAAGAAGAAAATGTAGGAGGAGCATCAGAAGATGGGGCAGGATTCTCTTGAGTTTCAGGATACTCTTTGAGGTAAGGTTTCCAAGATCTAGTGCCAATTAGAATTTCTTTTTCTGTTACTGGTTCAAAGGATACCATGTTGCAGATCTTTGATTTAATTTTGGAACGCTTCTTTTGATTGAAAGAAGAAGGCACTTCAAAATCTGCTACTAAATCTGGATGAATCCACATGATTTCTCCTTTGTCAGTTGGCAATGGAACAAGACCTTCATTTTGGTGAGGTGGGAGATTTACGATCTCGAGAGTAGCCCTCGGGATAGGGACAACACCATTTTGTACAAGTTATGGTAGGAAATCACCAAACTGTACGGAGACGACATAGGCCGTCACAGTCTTCACATCCTACTGGAGGGTAACTGCTCCAGAGTTGACCATCTCCTGGATTTTGCCTTTGAGCGCGTAGCTTGATCGAGTTGGATGCCCTATGAATCTGTGATAAACACAATATTTTGGGTGGTCAGTTTTACCAACTCCTTCTGGCCATTTTTCCTCTGGAAATTGAAGCTTATTGCTTTTGATCAAGCAATCGAAGATGCTCATAATATCATCTTCGTCAAAAGAATACTCTTCCTTTGGACGAGGTATTTTCTGTGGTGGTGCTGATGGAGTGGGTGTTGTCTGAGCAACATTAACAGCTAACGTCTTCTTGCCTTTGAGATTAATGGCCAATGTTTCTTTATCCTTGCGGTTGTTCTGGCGATTATTACCACCCAGTGTTGAATATTCATCTTGATTAGGATGATTCATTTGAACTCCTAACTGCTTGAACTTTTTGGCACTAACCTCCGCCGCCTTGGCATTCACAATGAAAGAAGGCCAATCTTGGAATTGTGTAGATCCCATCCACATGCTGATGATAGGCAACAAGTTTGATTTGCAAGTGTCTATTGTTACAGCAGATGGAGTTCCTAAAGGCATTTTAAGTGCCTCTCGGCAAAATTTTCAATAAAACTCTCTGTGGATCCATTATATCTTTGTTTGATTTTAATAAGGGCAGACATCGTCATATCATTGACTCCCTCATAGAATCGTTCCAAGAACATTTGCTTGAAACCAGCAAAAGAAGTTATACAGCCATCAGGCAAGCTACGGCACTAGTCGTATGCTGCACCAGCTAAACAACCGACGAACACCTTGGAAAGGAGAGCATCATTTGGCTGTAATTGGTCAGTCATCACTTCAAAATGATTGATGTATTGACTTGGAGAAGTGCTTCCATCAAACATCATAATGGTTGGAAGCTTGTAATTAGGAGGAAATTGAACCTCCTTCCATTCTGCAGGATAAGGTTATTTTATTCCAAGTCTTTGCAGACCATCTTTCTGCTTAAAGGCCTCAAACTGGGTGCGTAAGAGTTTTATAGCCTCGTTAGCATCCCCTGATGTCTGGAAATTGGTGGGTTGGTTAGGATTATTAGGAGGGGAACAACATGGTAATTACCACCCCCAGCACCAGAATGGCTGGGAGCAGCTTGGACTGGTATAGAAGCAACCTGGGTTGCGCCTAGACGCAACTCAGAGCATAGGCACGTGGCAGCTTTTGAATATATGAGAAGAAGTTGTTCAGATTGCTCCTTGGAGCAACTCAGTGTGTGCAAGACAGCTGTAAAAATCGTCGCGAGTGGCACGCTTTGAGAGATTCGAAGAGATTTTCTTCGTTTAATGTGCTTTCAGCTGTCAGTGCTGTCAGGCAATGATGGAAGTTATTGTCAGACGCCAAGTAGGCTTTAGCGTAATATGATTTGGGCGCAGTCTGTTGTCAGGCACAACCTAATCAGTGGTGCAGTTTGATCCGTTGACTGAAAGTCGTGCAACCTAATAAAGTTGAGATAACTTACATTCTAAAGCAGGATGACGTGGCGTACATGCCACTAAACTCTCAAAACGTATCTACTACACTGTACACGACCATGCGCATCTCAATCACATGATGCCACGCGTCTAAATACAGTTAGTACACGATTGAGCAATTGAATGGAAGTTGGCGCAACATAAGGTTGGCGCAACCTAAAGTGGCATAATCCAGTCTCACGTACATCAGAATAACTGCTAAAACAGTTATTTCCAGAACTCTATAAATAGAGTTTTCAATCATTGTTGAAGCATCACAGAGATCAAGAAATCTTACAAAATTGCTGCTGCATTCTCCAAAGGCTTTAGCCTTCAAGTTCACATAGTCCAAGGGATAAAGTGGTCGTCTTCTGATCAGATTCCTACAGTTATACTTCCCCAGAAATCAATTATACTTTTGTACATTTTTCTTAGTTTGTAATAAAACTTAGATTTTCTTCGTTTAATGTGCTGTCAGCTGGCAGTGCTGCCAGGCAATGATGGCAGTTATTGTCAGACGCCATGTAGGCTTGGGCGCAATATGATTTGGGCGCAGTCTGTTGTCAGGCGCAACCTAATCAGTGGCGCAGTTTGAACCCTGAGCTTCAAAATAGTGGCGTAACTTGATTTCTGGGGCACAACTTGATTGCTGGGTAGTAAAAACATGGCGCAACTTGGTTTTTAGGCTCTACAATGTATACATGGTATGTAAGTATGATACCACCTTAAACATGTGAGCCCTTGACCTAAAATCCCTATTTTTTATGTTATTATATATTGCTGAATTATTAATTAATGCCTATACATAATTAAATAATCAAGTATATATGTAATATATATATTATTATTTCTTTGCAAATAAAAAAGGGAAGAAAGGGGGTTTTCTCAAATATCACAGATATGAGGGACTGAAATGCAAAACTCCATGTTTAAATCAAATTTCAAACGGAGACCATTAGAGTTTGAGGTATAGTTTTCTTAGTTGTAATTGTTAATTATGATAGGAGTAGGTCGTGACCTTCTGCTTAAATCTAGGTGGGCGATATGGTAGTCTTGAAGATATCGCCGACACGTGGTACGATACGTTTCGGAGGAGACGGGAAGCTCAGTCCGAGATACATTGGCCCGTTTCACATCCTCGAGAAGATCGGGGAAGTGCCATATCGCTTAGCACTACCACACGCTTTGGAGGAAGTGCACAACGTATTCCACGTGTCCCAGTTGAGACGGTACGTGGCGGACCCCAGTCACGTGCTAGACCACGCAGAGATTGAGGTGGGACCGAGCCTTAGCTACCAGGAGCAGCCCGTAGAGATCTTGGATCGCAGGGAGAAAGTGATGCGCAACCAGACTATTTCCTTGGTGCACGTCGCTTGGAGGCACCATTCTCCGGACGAATCCATTAGGGAGAGGAAAGACGAGATGCGAGAGCGCTATCCTTACCTTTTCGAGGCATGAGGTATAAATTCCTACTCTTGTGTCTATCTTTAATTTCGAGAACAAAATTATTTTAAGGAGGGTAGATTTGTGAGTCCTTGACCTAAAATCCCCATTTTTTAATGTTATTATATATTACTGAACTATTAATTAATGTATATACATAATTAAAAAATCAAGTAAATATGTAATATATATATATATTATTTCTTTGCAAGTAAAAAAGTAAGGAAGGGGGTTTTCTCAAATATCATAGATATGAGGGACTGAAATGCAAAACTCCATGTTTAACTCAAATTCTAAACGACTACTGATAAAACCGAGTTCCAATTCAAATCCTGAAGTCGATTTTGTTTCAAACAGGGAATAATTCCTCTCAATCCCTGTGAAGGGATTCGACCCTATCTGAATTTCGATGTATATAAGGGAGCAAGGCAGCCGACCATGCCACCCTGCAAACGCTAGCAATTCTAATTTCTTCCCCGCCGCAGAACCATCAAAGGAGAAGCCTGACGAATCACCCCAAGCCCTGATTTCGAAGCTTCAGGTATTCCCATGTTCTCATTTGCAATCCCTACTATGGTATGCCATGTGCTTGATTTAATGTCTAGGAAGACTTTCGAAGGGCGGAGGGGGCAATCGTGGTGTACAAAGTAATAAACAGTCGACCCTGATGACAATATAGGCTGTATATATGAATATAGGAAGAGTCCCAGACAAAGCCAGGTACATGATAGCTGTGAGGGTCTGATGAGGTCAAGTAATCAGTCACCCCATGTAACAGTATCCAAGTATCATTAGGAACCCCTGTCAAGACTTTCACAAATACCACACACTAAGTTCATGTCCCCTCTCACCTTTAACTGGTGTACAATGGTTAGTAGGCTTTAGTACCCGTCTATCCAAGCCAAGCCCAGGTACCATCCAGGTTGGGATCACATAAGTAGAATACACCACATGACCCTTAAGAACTAGAAGGATACCCAGGATTATAGTGATAGGCTAGGGCCATGAACCTTACACTAGGGTACCCAAATAATATGGCCAATTACTCACCCTAGGACAATACTAGAATACATGGTCCATTGGACAACAGACCACCACTTGGCTCTTCAGGAACAACAGGTTATTAAGTATGTCCTGCCCCTATATCAGACTTGAACAGCAGGTTGGCAAGGACAGACAGGATCAATGGTGTCCTGCTACACCTATATAGAGCAGTAGGCACTGCAGTAGGAAAGAAAGAGAGAAAGGGGTAGGAACAGATCAAGTCAACCTCAGTTCTAGAATAGACTGTCATATATACTACCATGTCCTATAATGTACACTGTCATACATACTACCATGTCCTGTAATGTATACTGTCATACATGCTACCATGTCCCATAATGTAGACTGCTATATATATATCACCATGTCCCATAATATATGATTCAGGAAGGGGAGTGTCTCAGTTAGAGAATTATAGGGTATGCATGGTATACCAACAAATGCATGAAGACCAGGGGATACAAGAGTCCAGAGAAACGTAGTAGGTCACATGAGTATCAAAAATTAGGCTAAACCTACATTAAAGTATATTAGGCAGGTTGGGCATTAAACTGAGAGCATAGTAGTACTTTGGGTCAGAGTACAGGTAGTTGTTAGAATGCATTAGACCCCTAGTGTAGCAGTACCTACAGGACACCCTACCAGATCTTAATAGCCCTGCAACCTTCACTGCACTCCAATCCTTCCACATGTGGCATATCTCTCCTGTAGGCTATGGGGCGAGTATCAATGGTATTTACATAGCTTACATGTAGTTTGGTTAGTGCCAGGCCTGTAGGGGTTATACATCACACTGTAATTCCTTTTTGCAGTTTTGTTAATTAGTACATTCCTCTTGGGACCCTTAAGCCTCTGTGAATACATGTTAACCTAAGTTACCTACTCTCCTGAACAAATATGGTTGTCATTTGGAATAAGGGTACAATAGATTGGTATAAGAACCTGTCAGTTTGTGAAGCTTATTGGGTGGTAAGTGTTTCTACTTGTTTGTCTGCACATACATCTATCCATTTGTTCCTTGTGGGTACAAGGGGTTAATACAGTTGCATTGAAGTCTTACATCAGTTATTAGCACTACAACAGGGCATTACATGAGATGTCAGAGTATCCTCATCTGATCCTAGGTGCAGCTCCTATCTAGACTGGTAGGAACACCATCTACAACCTACAAGTCAAGCCTAAAGACTTGGAGTCTGAGACTTCCTAGTCACCTCTTCGTTTAATGCATCAAGATTGGTGTGGGCTTGGTTAGCATAAGGAAGTAACTGTGTAAGCCTTGGTTCTGTACAGGCAGACAATGTCCAGATCATGGGATATCTGTCCTGCACTTGTTAGCATCCTCTGATACACCCATGTAATCAGTACACAGGTGTTATCTTGCATTGCACTTAGGGCAAGCTATACAGTCCACCACTGTCCTATGCATTTAACCATTCCATGGCCTGCCTACACATTTTGATTTAGTCTAATCCATAATTGGAAAAAGGGATTGCTCCATGGTCAACCCAGACTGAGTTAGTCATCATATTATGACTAATCACCTACATTTTAGGAATTGTACAAATCCTTTATACACATGTTCATACATCAGTTCACTTTGGTCAGCCTGTACCCCTACATATGTTCAGGTTTTCATGTCAAGTTATCCAAGTTCAGGTATATATATATACAGCTATAAATAAGCAAAGGAACTTGCCTATGGCCAAGCACATAAAGGCCTGTATACTTGGTGGGGTGGCCTAGCTAAGAAGGTTACCAGATAAACACTGGGTTGCACCTATAGCACACCGCCCATGGTAAATTCCCAATACATTGGTTGTTAACTAATGTAGCACTAATGGGTGCCAGTGGAAATAGTGTATCCACACACATATACCTGAGTAACACTAGCAATAGGAAGTTCAGTTGGAAGGTCCTGGACCACACATAGGATAGTAGAATTGGATTAGACCCAGTGCACAAGAAGTATTAGATAGGGTTGAAATCTCTTTAACTTTATGCTTATGTGTATGGCCGGGTAATAATGAAACAGTACACTTTAGAGTCAGTTACTGGAAAACCATCATGGCTGGGTTGAGGGTACTAGTACCTTTCATAACCCTTTTATGTCAATCAGTATTCTTACCATTGTTATACTTGGAGATTATTCAATAACTCCTAGGATCCCGTATCAGTTCAATGTAGACATCATATTAGGCTACCTATACCAGGGTACCTAAGTGAATGTACTCCAGGGCATTAATCAAATCACATAGGCTGTAAATGGAGCAATAGTTCAGGGGTACTTTAACTGGTATCAGAACACATAGTGGGGCATTCCAGAGTTACATGTAATAGTCCATGTTAAAAGGCCAACCTTATAAGAGCTAGGGTACAGATGTCATGGACCCTATACTAAAGCATCAGACACTAAGAGTCTAGTATCCAATGAGGAAATGACCCTTTGGGCAAGTTTGCCTTTGTGACAGACCTAGATAGCAACAGTAGGACACAAGTATTCCTATACACCCGTTCTAAACACGAGGCTTAGGCTTGGACACTAGTATAAATGAACTCCAGGCCATTAAGATTACAAAGGATAAGGGTAATTTATAATAGTTAAATAGACTCATTGATTGATTTCATCTGTTGATTAGAAATTGATTCATAATATAGGTTTGTTGGACTCCGACTCAGCACTTGATTCGTACCACCAGCTCAGGACTACAGGAAAGTGCACTCTCTGTTTGCTTCTAATTCTTATAGTCTTGTTCAGTACATATTATACATGTGCCCCTTGCTTGATGACACGATAGACACACGAGGTAGTATCATGGACCCCAATTATCATATTCTTGTCTTACTTTATCATTGTACTTCGTGACTTGTGTGGGCCCATGTATACTGGTCGGGATGGAAAAATATCTTATTAGACGTGTGAACTTCCCATTCTATCCCAATGTGTCTAATCTTGACTGATAGCAGCTGCACATGACACGTACAGGGTGCCATATTTATCCCTTAGCTATTCACATGTCGAAAAGGATATTTCAACACACTTAGATAGTTGTCTTTATTATTGCTTTATATTTCACCATTTGACATGTCACTATGCTATTACATTCTTTCCAGTTGACATACCACATTCTGCGATTTATACTTTCATTCTAGATATACTCTATCATTAGCTTACCTTCGAGTTTGTTTCCATATATGCTATATTCATGCACTGTCAAATCTATTATGATGTGGATAGATTTTCAGTTTGTGTGCTTGTTCCATTCCTGACTGGATAACCAATATTTTTAGGTGATGAGCTGAGGATTTCTGTACTACATATTATGAGCATACTGTAGATCCTGACTTTGGTGCACAGTGTGAACTGGAGGCTGCCTACAAAGGGTTACCTGCTACAGATGATTTTTAGGAGATTTATATAACATTCTCACAGACTGATTAGTTTGAGATTTTAGATTGTTATTTCCATTTTGTGACTCATGAGTTGGTTTGAGACTGTTCTTTAGTACATTCAACTTTGGAGACTATGTCACTTTATACTTTTGATCTATGTTGGAGTTTGTCAAATTCATTTATCCTCCTCTCCAGACTGTGATATTTTACACTACTAAAATAAGGCAAATTAGCGACGTCATGATACGTCGCTAATAATGACAATTACGTCGCTAATCGTAATTGGCGACGGCTTTAGCGACGTAAAGTGAAGGTCGCTTTTTAGCTAGTCGCAGATGGCAAATATGTCGCCCTACGTCGCTGTTTGCAACGTCCCATCCGTGTCGCTAGGTCGTCGCAAAGTTAGCGATGTAGAGCGACGAGAAGTTTACGTCGCAAACTTAGCAACGTAGTGCGACTTCTTAGCGACGTTTAGTTTTATTGAAGTGATGACGTCGCATGCCTGCCACGTCAGCAAGGTGGCAACGTATAGCGACGTCATGCCGCTAATTAGCGACGTATAGCGACGTCCACTTTCCGTCGCTATCCGTCGCTATCCGTCGCAGACTACTGAAAAAAACTAAAAAAAATATGATGTGTATTTTTGTTACGCTGTGTGTCTGTGTTACAGTGTGTGTGTGAAGTACAGTGTTCGTACCATCGATAGTTTTGCTTATTGTTCTATATTTTATCTTGGATAGAAAGATCAACAGTTCAGGGTGCACTTCTCAGAGCTTTCTCTTCACGTCCTTCACCTTCTCGAGATCCTGTACGACGTCCCGAGAAAGTGAAGGATGTGAAAATAAAGCTCTCAGAAGTACACCCTGAATAGTTGCTCTTTCTGTCCAAGATAAAACACACAACAGTAATCGAAACTATCGATGATTCCGAACACTGCATTTCACATACACTGTAAACACAGACACACATCATTACAAAATAACACATTATACTTTTTTTTAAATTTGGACAGCACCTCTTTTGTATATCAGATCATCGCTTATAACCCAGCGTAGGTATATTTGTCATCCCCGTCGCAGATATCATCATAATTAACAGTCTTCAATCATAACAGTCTACAACTAATAGATGAATAACAGTCTCCCATCATAACAGTCTACAACTAAATATTATACATGTACTCAATGAAAATACCAACAAATTAAATATCACAAACATAGATGTCCAACAAACATACATGTCCAACAGAGTCAAATAATAATGAAAATCAGTGTACAGAACGGTCAATGGGCCCATAAGGCCAATAACTACAAAAATGATAAAAAAATCTACTGGATCACTGAGGACCCCTGCCGTGCATCTGGGATAGCATGTACTCATACTGCTCCTGTATAAGCTGTACCGTAGGGGCAGTAGGAGGCAGTACAATGTCTGGAGTCGGCCCCGTCGAGGGACCAGGAGGACGTATCTGCTCCAGCTCTCGTAGTCGCTCACCATGCGCTGCAAGGGTACTCACCATCCTCTGATTACTCTCGTCAAATGAAGCCTATACCTGAGTGAGTGAGGCAGACATGGTCCTCTGCGATCCCTCCAGCTCGACCTGTCTATGCTCTGTATGCTGCGTAGACTCGGTGAGCGTGTGCAAGCTGGCAGATGTAGCCTGCTGCAGACTCATCAGCTCCTGTATACTGCGCTCGACCGTATCAAATCGTCCGGTGATCATCGGAGGGTCGGATCGTCGCTCGACCGCATCAGAAATCTGCTGCTGCAACTCGCGACGCAGCTCATCGATCTGACGACGAATATCCTGAGCTCGTGACGACGCCTGTGAAGCCGAAGACTGCACACTGACAGAGGGGGCCCGGGATGACTCCGAAGCCAAATACGTGCCGTAGGATCCCGTACCGTAGTACATACCCTTCTGAAGACCGCCAACGGCGGTCATCCAGAGGTCGTCCGGCGATGCAGTTGTAGGCGGCTGGGAGGAAGAACCAGCCCCTTCCTCTGCTGGCACACTAGCAGCAGCAGCCGCCTCCTCCTGTAGCCAAACAAACTCGGCCTAGAACAATGTTTGCTAACGTGTAAGTGTTTGCTAAAGTCTATATTGATATCTATTTTCCTGTTTTCTAAATTATAGTAAATTAATATAAAGAATAGAACGTACATATACCTGCGTTGTCCTCTCGTCAATGAACTCCCCAGCCCTCCGATGGGTGACCAGGAAGACGGTCGCCATGTTGGGGTCCTCACCCTTTTTTACCTGTTAAATTATATTATCTATTATTAGTATTAAACATTCTATCGAACTATATATAAATTAATATCCGTCATAGGAAATGTACCAGACGACGAAAATGCTTCGTCATCGGAATGGAGCCACCACACCACTTACCGGCGCTCGACCGTGCCACCTTGGCCTTGTCAGACCGCTCCTGGTACCTGGGCTCGTTGAATCTAGCATTCATCGCAGTCCACTGCTCTGGCGTGATCCAACCATGGATCGACTGTCCGGAGCGATCACGAGACTTCTGGTCGTGGATCGCATCACGGATGAGCTTGCCTGCGACGGCAGAAAATTGGACCTCGATCTTCGTCGCCCGGTGTGGTGGATAGAAATAGGTCCTCTACAAGAAGTAAAATAGAAAAGTTGTATAATATACACAAATGATTATTAAAATTTAAAAATAAACAAATTTTTTACCTTGAAGTGGGCGAACCAAAATGCCTTCCTATCTGCGGGAGCATCTGAGTAGTTAATCCAAGGCCCACCATAGTTCTGCCTCAGAAATACCCCAGCTGTCTCTGTACTGCAGGAGGCCGATACCTATACAATAATAATTCTCATGAATATATATGTACATATAATCATTTGAGAAATATATATTAACTAATTAACTTACTTCGTAGGCCCGTCCGTCCAAATCTCCATACGCGTCTCGCCCGGGGGAGCGCATGTAGGGTCGCTCTCACCTCCTGCCTGGGCAGGATCAGTCTGATCGCCGTCCTCCATATACTCGGCATCGGCTCCCTCCATGGAGCCGTCGGCGGGAGGAATGCTGGACGCGGGATCATAAATGCTGGACGCGGGATCAGGAATGCTGGATGCGGGATCAGGAACGCTGGACGACGATGGAGGAGTCGCCAACCTGCTGAAACTGCCCTGTCCTGGTAATGGACCGAGAACAGAACGGTACAATGGCGTACTCGGAGATGAGGATGAGGGTACGGAATATCCATCCCCAGCCCGAGGCTGACGGGACTGCCTAATATAAAATCCTCCGCGTCGTCCAGATGGTCTAGTCATACCTGATAATAACATACGACAATAAAACAAAAATACATATTTATATGATAGACATCACAGATTTTTGAAAAATATCATAGTCACAGATAAAAGTGTCACTAAAGTGTTACTAAAGTGTCACATATTTATATGATAAAAGTATCACTAAAGTGTCAAATATGATGATAAAACAAACGTACAGATTTAATCCTCTTCTGAAAATTCATCTAGTTCGTTTAGCTCATCTTCTTCTTCTTCTTCTTCTTCTTCTTCTTCTTCTTCTTCTTCCTCCTCCTCCTCCTCCTCTACATCTTCACTTTCATCTGCATCTTCCTCTTCAGATAATTCTACTTCTTCTACACAATTAGATGTGTAATGAGGAAGTTCCGTCGTGTCCACTTCTATAATATTTGTTACAAGAGGTAGTTCATCCTCTTGATAAGCTATATCGTCAACCTCAAAGGTATTTCTAGCTTTGGTCTTACATACTGCCCACCAGTCCGACCTTGTTGTTCCCCGTTTAGGATAACTTGTGAAGTACGCGAGCTGTGCCTGACTTGATAGGACAAATGGTTTATAGGCTTGATATCGACGCCGATAGTTTATATCAACAAGACCGTGCTTGTCTACTTTCCAACCTTAACCTTCAATCGGATCGAACCAATCACACCTGAATAACACAATCTTAGCAGGCTCTATTCCATAACTATATGTCAGCTCTACAATCTCTCGTAGCACGTCATAGAAATCGTTGTCCGCATCAACATCTTTGTAGTTCGAAGATCTGATACACAAACAGTTATTTTTGGTGGAGTCGAGATCCACAAAGTTGTCTCTGATCGGGCAAGTTGTTGACTTGAACCTAAACCCATTAACACAGTAGCTTGGCCATATTTTTGCAGCATAAATTGGTCCCTTGGCTAGCGTTCTAATAGACTCATTCTCAAGTCGTGCGTATGGACGATCGACCTAAATACTACGAAAGAAGAAATTAAGCTCATTCTCAATCAAGTGCATATACAGAAAGGTAATTACAGAGTTCTCAAGTCTTACATATGCACTCAACCATGATGGAAAATAATGCCTCATTTCTTGTTCTAGTTCTTCTTTTGTTATGTGTGGCCTACCTGACCTCACATTATCATTAAATATGCTGAAAACAACATCGTTCAATTAATGTAATAGTATAATAGTCAACACTATTAAAATAATGTAGACGTATTAATTACTTATCCTTCCAGTTTTTCTACTTCCTTCTCGTCGCAGTTGAGTAATACATACATCTGAGCAGCCCTTAGCTCATCATCGTTCAGATATCTCTTCTTAATTTTACCCGATGGCTTTCCTGGAGCATTGAATACCTTCAGTATTGTATCATTACTTTCATGATCTCCGTCGTCGTTTCTGGAAGCTCTCGTTCTATTAATTGCAACATGAGACTTGAAATACATCGAACAAAAGTTTGTAATCTCCTTGAGAACATAGGCTTCACAAATAGAACCCTCGACCCGTGCCTTATTTTTCACCTTTCTTTTTAGGTGATTCAAATGTCGCTCGAACGGGTACATCCATCGATATTTGACGGGTCCACCAACACGTGCCTCATAGGATAGATGAATCGGCAAATGCTCCATTGAGTCGAAGAATCCAGGAGGAAACACCCTCTCTAGCTTGCACAGTATTACCGCAATGTCCTTCTCTTGCTTTTTTAGACGATCAACGAGCAATTTCTTAGAACAAAGATCCCTGAAGAATATGCTAAGCTCCGTCAATGGATCCCAAACTGTCTGCGATAAGAATTCCCGAAATGTAATCGAAATTAACCTCTCCATGAATACGTGACAGTCGTGGCTCTTCATACCCGTCAATTTATTTTCCTTCGGATCGACACATCTTCTCATATTTGACACATATTCGTCTGGAAATTTTAGGCCCTGGATCTACCGACAAAGTCTCACTTTATCCTCCTTGTCCAGCGAGAAAATTGACTTCGGCAGGAACTGTTTTCCATTCTGCTCTATCAAATACAACGTAGGGCATTTGCATATTTCTTCTAAATACAACCTGGCCTTGGGATTGTCTTTCGTTTTTCCCTTTACGTCCATCACAGTATTAATTATGTTATCAAACACATTCTTCTCAATATGCATGACATCAAGATTATGTCTGATCAGATTGGTACCTCCAGTATGGCAGATCCCAAAATATGATCCTCTTTGTCCAGTTATGATCTCTACCAAATCCATCGCACTTGTACCCAGTTATAGGATCTTCGATAGCACTTAAAAAATCTCTAACCTCCTCCCATATCGTGGCTCCGCACCACCTTGGCGGTGGATCACCCTTTTCTACAATGCCGGCACGGAATGCATTCCTGTTCCTTCTGAACGGATGATTTTTTGGCAGAAATTGCCAATGACAATCAAAGAAGCATGGTTTTCCTCCGTGTTTCAAGCGAAAAGCTTTACTACGGTCCATGCAATACGGACATGAGAGACGGCCATGAGTGCTCCATCCAGACAACATTCCATAGGCCGGAAAGTCGTTGATGGTCTACATAAGGGTTGCCTTCATCTGAAAATTATGCTTCCTGGAAACATCGTACGTGTTAGCGCCTACTTTCCATAACTGATTCACTCATCTATCAAAGGCTGTAAGTACACATCAATATTCCTCTTGGAATTGTTCGGACCAGGAATTATAACGGTTAGAAACATGTACTGAGTCTTCATGCACATCCAAAGCGGTAGGTTATACGGAGTGACAATCACAGGCCAGCAGGAATACTGGGATTCCGAAAGACCAAAAGGAGTAAAACCGTCAGAAGATAGCCCCAACCTGACATTACGCGGATCTGAAGCAAAATCAGGATACACTCGATCAATGTGCTTCCACGCTTCTCCATCGGATGGGTGATCCAACACTCCTTCAATCTGTTCTCGCATGTGCCAACTCATATTTTCGGCCATCTCTTTTACCATAAATAATCTTTGCAACCGCAGCGTTAAAGGCAAGTAGTGAATTGAATCGGTCGGTCTTCTTGTACCGATAGACCTTCCTGTACTAGTTGTCTTATAGCGATCAGCACCATAAAATCTGCACATATCTGCGTCCTTGTCGTCTTTGTAGTACAGCATGCACCCATTGCGACAAGAATCGATTTTCTCGTATCCCATCCAGAGCGATCTCACCATCCTCTTAGACCGGTAGAAGTCTTTAGGCAACTTAGCACCCTCAGGCAATATTTCTATAAGCAACTCCATAAGACGGTTGTAGCAATCTTGCGACATGTTAAAATCGGACTTGATGCTCAACAATCTTGTAACCACCTCCAACGGTGAATAATCCTCACAACCAGGATATAATGGAGTCCTTGCATTCTTCAGCAACTCCATGAACTGTACAGCATCGGCGTTCGGTGCCTCCTCAGGTGCATTATGATCGTCCGGATCGAAACTAGGCCCCGTCGTATCAAAAATCATGTTCACCAATCCATCGTCGTAAGCAGCGTTGATGTGGACATCCACATAAGACTCATACTCCGATGCCAAAGACACAAGTTCTCCGTGCGCGCTCCACTGATAGTAATTCGGCGTGAAATCCTTCGAGTATAAATGATACAAGACTTCCACTTCTGGATGATATTTCAAGTTGCGACATCTCACACACGGACACTTAATTTTTGTACCGTCCATGTACTGAAGAAACGCCTTGGCAAACTGCAGAAACTGCTGTACACCCTCTATGAATTCATCGCGCACACCGTACATGTCATCAGGATAACGGTTGTACATCCACGAACGATTTCGTAAGTAGTAATTCATATCCATATCCAATTGAGGATAATTCTGTAAGATAGATACATGCACATTGCAGTCAGTGAATGAATGGTAAGACAGTTTAGATATGGGTGCGCAACATAAACTGTTCATTCATTCCACATATTACAAACAAAGAATTTGAAGGAAGAAACAAAAACAACTGTATTGGGACTAAAACGACTGTCTTGTGTTAAAGTGTCGTATCCGATAGATCGATACTAATCCGACACGGTCGATACTAATCCGATACCGATTCTGATACTCATTCCAACTGTCCAATATCGATCCTTTGGGTCTACAAGAGTTACTTCACCCAGTTTGTCAAGAAAGGTAAAACTTTTTAAATTAATATCCTATAACTTGGCCTTTGGCCTGTGCTTGAGTAGTATCCTAACTCAAACTATCTATCATAACTAATAAATTAATATCCTACTTTAACATCTACTAACTCTCATATTCCTTCTAACATAAACTAATATCCTAATCTAAACTAACCCTTTAACTGAAACTAATATCTAAACAATGCTAATCATGAACTAACCACCTAACCTGGAAGTCCACACTGCTCAAGCACAGGCCAAAGGCCAAGTTATAAGGCAAAATGCAGGCAACTGCCTGTAGCTACAAGGCAAAACCAAATATTGACGGTATATATACCGTCAACATTTAAAAAGTTTACTTGTCTTGACAAAGTGAGTGAAGTAACTCTTATAGACCGAAAGGATACTCTATACACTCTATGTAATACGATATACCAATCATACCTATACTTCTAGGATACTCTATACACTGTAGTAATGAATTGCCCTTACTAATGATGCTCTTAGGTAACATATTTAACAGATGAGATTTTTATATTGCGCTTACGCATTTGTAGCTATAAACTGCTTGAGCAACAACATATAGGTATGGAAATCGGTATCGGACTATTCCTATGAGTATTGGTATCGACGATATCAGTAGTAGACTTACTAGCTAGGGTTTTGGTCAAAACCAATTATTTTCAATTTTTCTTAGAGGATACGCTTCAAAGGACAACGTACGTGATCAGTTTAATTAGCTCACCGGATAAAGGGGACGACCAAAAAAGTCAATATTGCTGACCACCTCCGCTAATTGCTACTTTTGATTGCCAACCACATTATTAATAATAATAATAATAATAATAATAATAATAATAATAAAGTCAACACACTAAACTATACTAGACTACACTTCACTTACACCTCTGGATGACTTTGGCTCAAACCAGCCAAAGCTAGTTCAACGAGAGCTCCAAGAAAAAAATGGCTCTCCTCCCACAAACCACAATGGAAACTATACTTGAATAATGCACTCTATTCATTTGGGACTATTCCAGGTGTCCAAATTATAAGCAACCCTATATACATGATACGAATTTCCAACATGTGACATTCATCCATAGCTACTGCTTAATTGTTTCATTCGGGGTTCTATTATGTGTGAAATACAAGACGCAAGTTACATTCCGGATGGACTTTTTTATATCAAATTGGCGTTTCTAAAACACTAGTCCAATTGGAGATCTCTAAGAATATTTGAGCATACATGATTAAACAAAATTACAGCCCGAGCTATTCCTGGACTCTACATTGCATTCTACAGTACTCTGAGAGTGTGACTGTGCTCTGGTGTGGTATTTATTTGGAAATAAGATGTCGCCAAAGCTTCAATATGAATTCTTAGAGGAAAAAAGTGAATCCTTGAATTGGTGGGAGAAAACCAATTATTTTCCATTTTTCTTCCTCTTGAAAACTTTAGTATTGTCCGATTGTAAACTATCAAAACCATTATATGAATCGGGTTTGAACAAAATTAAACCTAAATAAAACCCAAAATATGTCCAAGGGTCGTGTCAGTGTCAGTGTCCAAACAAATGTGTCCAAGGGTCATGTCAGTGTCAGCTCGAAAGGGGTCGTATGTATTTGTGTGCATACAAATGTGTCCAAGGGTCGTGTCAGTGTCCAAACAACTGCACAGACAGTGGGTGTGTGCGGGGTGGAGGAGGAGGAGGAGGAGGAGGGAGAGGAGTTAATTAGGTTAGGGTTTACCTGAGCTCGAGGAGGAGGAGCTCGACGGGAGGGTAGGGGTCGCCGGAGCGGGAGGGAGTCGCCGGAGGGGTAGGGGTCGTCGGAGGGGGAGGGAGTCGCCGGGGGGGGAAGGGGAGCTCGAGTGAAAATTGGAATTTTCGAGTGAGGGGGAAAATAATGAAACGCTGTGCCCTAAGTAAAAAATTTAGCGACGTCAAGAGATGCCGTCGCTAACCGTCGCAAAATTTTAATAGATGGCGATATATTTTAATAATATGTCGCTGTACGTCGCTATTCAGCGACGTAATTTAACTCATGTCGCTGAACGTCGCAAGTCAGCGACGTTTTGCGATGTATATATAAAGGAGTCGCTATATTCCATATTTAGCGACGGCATTTTATGCCGTCGCTAAATTACGTCGCTAATAGATCATATTTTAGTAGTGTTATACGATTCATCTTGTTTTAGAACTATTCTGTGATGTGGTTTAAATTTTGCAAATACATATAAATTACGTAGTTGTTTAATAAATATGGAAATGACTAGACAGCTTTCTACCGTCGAGACTGCGGCGTAGGCTGGACGTACCCACGACTCATGCCCAAATATTGGGTGCGGGTCGTGACATATTTTTATGGTGGCCCATGCAGGTCAGTTTTCGCAAAACAATAAAACTCGTCGTGGTACTCAACTTAGATGTACTACTGCGGGCCTGCGAATAAGACTAGAATTAAGGACCATCTCCACATGTCTAAAACTGTTATTAAAATTCCACATTTGACCTCAATTATTCCTTTGATCTGCATCCTGTTAGAATCTTCATACCAACTAACGATTTTACTTTTGTGGCAGACAGATGGATTCTCAAGGCAGGAATACCGCTCACTTGAACACCCCAGCAAACGTTGGCGGGTCTTCCACGAATGTAACCCTACCGACTCACGGAGGCCGCTTCACCTACCTAGGCGAGAGGCCCCAGTCGCAGACTTCGAGGTTTCGCTATGATGACATTCCACCACCTCCCCAGTTCCCTCCGTCGACTCCGCCACCAGTACCCTTCCAGCAGCCAGTACCCTTCCAGCAGCCAGTACCCTTTCAGCATCAAGTACCAGTTCTGCCTCCAGCACCTGCACTGGACAATGCCACACTCCTTGAGATTTTCCAGCAGCTCATCACTTCCCAGACGAGGCAGGATGACATCTTCCGTGATACCCTAAGGGAGGCTCTTCAGACTAGGGAGACTCCTCAACTCCGCCCTGGGACTTCCAAGAATTTTATGGACCTTAGACCCAGGGAATTCAGAGGGACGAAAGGGATTCTCTACGCGGATGACTGGTTAGAGAATGTGGATCGCAACCTCCGGATGGCTCGAATTTCGGAAGACAAGAAGGTCGAGACGACCAGCATGCAGCTCTATGACATCGCTTGCACGTGGTACAAAGATGATCCCTGATTCACCGCGCCAGACGTGACCTGGGAAGAATTCAAGGAGCTGTTTAAGATGAAGTTCTACCCTGACGCAGCCAAAGAAGAATTAGAGAATGAGTTCGAGAACCTGGAACAGGGCAACCTCTCCATCGACGAGTACTCTGCCGAGTTCTCCCACCTCAGTCGCTTTGCAAATGCCTTGACCCTTGCATCCAAGGCCAAGAAGTTCAGGAAGGGGCTATCCCATGAGATCCGCATAGCCATCGCCACCAGCCAAGCCACCACGTACGAGAGGATCTTAAAGGTCGTACAGGACGTGGAGAAGGAACAGAAGCGTAAGCAGAAAAGAGATGGAGACGTATACGGAGGAGGCAACGGCCAGTCCGGCTCGACAAATAGGTCCAATGTTCCAGGGAAGACCGCGGCACAGCAGCAGCCATAGCCCCGTTTCCAATAGCAGTACCAGCCTTCAGCCAAAGCCCCTACCTCCCAGCAGAACCAGTCCAGACAGACGACTCCCACCTGCGGTCACTGCAGGAAGCCGGGACATACGTGGGAGGTGTACAGAAGACGACTTGGAGTATGCCTATTCTGTGGTTCGAGCGCGCATCAGATGAGGGAGTGTCCAGCGGTGCAGAGTCATGCAGCACAGAGGATAGCTCCTGTCCCGGGAGTACCGACGATGCCCACAATACCCCAGCAGCAGAGAGGGCCCCTACCTATACAGCAGCAGTGCTTCATCCAGCATCAGCAGCAGGGCAGAGCATATGCCATGGCAGTCGAGGAGACACTAGCATCTCCTGATATGATAGCAGGTTCTGTTCTCCTTGAGCCTTTTTTAGCTATTACTTTATTCGATTCTGGGGCCAGTCACAGCTTCATATCTGCAGCTTTTATCTTTAGACATAGTATTGTATCTGAGCCTTTAGACTTGACTTATAAAATCTTGACTGGCGGAGGTATCATCTTGGTGAAGGATGTTTGTGTCGGTCGTCACATTACCATAGGAGGCCAGAAAATGCGCACTAGTTTACTCATAATGCCACTCCCGAGTTTTGATATAGTACTCGGCATGGATTAGTTGAGTAAACATTTCGCTAGCATCGATTGTCACCGTGGATGTGTGGTGTTTAGTCCGCCTGGGGAGACCGTATTCGAGTTCGCTAGAGGAGCCGTAGAGAAGCGTGACGACGCTATTTATGGGACTATGGTAGCAGAGAAGGAGCTACCTCATCCCATCATCGCGGAGTTCCTCGACGTTTTTCCAGAAGAGCTACCGGGGCTGCCGCCAGACAGAGATGTTGAGTTCTCCATTGATCTTGTGCCAGGCGCGGAGCCAGAGTCGCAGCGAGTATACAGAATCAACGACAAAGAGGCCGTAGAGTTGAAGAAGCAGATAAACGAGCTACTGGAGAAGGGGTTCATTAGATTGAGTTCGTCGCCTTGGGGTGCACCGGTGTTGTTTGTGCCAAAGAAGGACGGAACTGTGCGTATGTGTATCGACTATCGGTCTTTGAATAGCAAGACGATCAAGAACAAATACCCGCTACCAAGAATTGACGATCTTTTCGATCAGTTGAGCGGTGCACGGGTGTTTTCGAAGATCGACTTGAGGTTGGAGTACCACCAGGTAAAAGTGAAGAAGGAAGATATTCCGAAGATAGCCTTCCAGACCAGGTATGGCCAGTACGAATTTATGGTGATGCCGTTTGGGTTGACCAATTCTCCGACAGTCTTCATGAATTTGATGAACAAGGTATTCCATCCATACCTTGATAAGTTTATGGTGGTCTTCATCAACGACAATCTCATTTATTCAAAGTCACCGGAAGAGCATGAAGAGCACCTGAGGATCGTGCTGGAGATCCTCAGGAAGGAGAAACTCTATGGAAAGCTTTCGAAGTGCAAATTTTTCCTAGACAAGGTGGAATTCCTCGCTCATGTAGTGATAGGAGACGGTATATCCGTTGACCCGAAGAAGATTGTTGCTGTTGAGTTATGGACTACTCCGACTTCTGTGGCTGAGATTCGAAGCTTCTTGGGATTGGCGGGGTACTATCGGAAGTTCATGCAGGACTTTGCACGGATCGTAGAGCCGATGACTAGGCTCACTCGGAAGGACGTAGAGTTCGTGTGGATAGAGGACTGCAAGGCTGCGTTCGACGAGCAGAAGAAGAGGCTGACGATAGCTCCCATATTAACGTTGCCATCCGATTATGGCATTTTTCTATCTATAGCGATGCCTCAGGGAAGGGCTTGGGATGTGTTTTAGATCAGAACAAGAAGGTGATAGCATATGCGTCCAGACAGCTGCGACCTCATGAGAAAAATTATCCCACCCATGGTCTAAGCTGGCAGCAGTTATATTCGCCCTGAAGTTGTGGAAACACTACTTGTACGAAGAGCGTATGGAGATACTCATTGACCATAAAAGTATGAAGTACGTCTTTACGTAGAAGGAGCTAAATATGAGGCAACGCAGATGGCTGGAATTGATGAAGGATTTCGATATCTCGTTGTAGTACCATCCCGAGAAGGCAAACATAGTTGCGGACGCCTTGAGTCGGTTTCCAGTAGCTATGTTCTTGAAGAGAGACCGGCACTTTTTAGCAGACTTGGAGAGCTTAGGCATTAAGGTCGTTATTCCTGGAGTCGAGGTACAGATGATGGGCATGCAGATTCAGTCTGGACTGATAGACAGGATACGAGAGGCATAGCACCAGGATGAGCAGCTGAGGAGTATCATCTTACAGGCACGAGCTGGTTTACTAGAGGACTTCATCATTGCAGAGGATGGCTCGTTGAGGCACAGGACGAGATTGTGTGTACCTAATGGAGAGCTGCGAGAGGAGGTCATGCAGGAGGCACACCATTCTCAGTATTCCTTGCATCCTGGAGCCAACAAGATGTACAAGGATATGAGAGCCCACGTCTGGTGGTATGGCATGAAGCGTGAGGTGGCATGCTTCATTTCTAGATGCCTTGTGTGTCAACAGGTCAAAGCTGAGAGGCAGAGACCCGGAGGGTTACTTCAGCCGTTGCCGATTTCTGAGTGGAAGTGGGAACATATCACTATGGATTTTGTTTTCGGTCTTCCTCGTTCGCCAAGCGGAAAGGATGCGATTTGGGTCATCGTTGACTGGTTGACCAAATCTGCCCACTTTATACCATTCAAAGTGGGACTGTCCACGGAGAGATTGGCAGAGTTGTACGTAAAGCAGATCGTCAGGTTTCATGGTATTCCAGTGAGTATCGTCTCAGACCACGATAGCAGATTCATGTCCCACTTTTGGAGGAGTCTGCAGGCCAGCTTGGGCACCTCGCTCAAGTTTAGTACCGCCTATCACACACAGACAGATGGGCAGTCGGAGCGGACCATTCAGACGCTCGAGGATAGGCTACGGACGTGTGTACTAGATTTTAGCGGCCCTTGGAAGGATCACCTTCACCTTGTAGAGTTCTCCTACAATAACAGCAACCAAGCTAGTATCGGGATGTCCCCTTTTAAGGCTTTGTACGGGCGAAGATGTCGTACACCACTATCTTGGGACGATGTGGGTGAGAGAGCACTGTTGGGGCCCAAAATGATCATGGATGCTGTGGAGGAGGTGAAGTTGATTAGGAAGCGACTTCGTGTGGCTCAGGACAGGCAGAAGCTCTGGGCCGACAGTCACCGGAGACCATTAGAGTTTGAGGCATAGTTTTCTTAGTTGTAATTGTTAATTATGATAGGAATAGGTCGTGACCTTCTACTTAAATCTAGGTGGACGATATGGTGTTCTTGAAGATATTGCTGACACGTAGTACGATACGTTTCGGAGGAGGCGGGAAGCTCAGTCCGAGATACATCGATCTGTTTCACATCCTCGAGAAGATCGGGGAAGTGGCATATCGCTTAGCACTACCACCCGTATTAGAGGGAGTGCATAACGTATTCCACGTGTCCCAGTTGAGACGGTACGTGGCGGACCCCAATCACGTGCTAGACCACGCAGAAATTGAGGTGGGACCGAGCCTTAGCTACCAGGAGCAGCCTGTAGAGATCTTGGATCGCAGGGAGAAAGTGATGCGCAACCAGACTATTCCCTTGGTGCGCGTCGCTTGGAGGCACCATTCTCCGGGCGAATCCACTTGGGAGAGGAAAGACGAGATACGAGAGCGCTATACTTACCTTTTCGAGGCATGAGGTATAAATTCCTACTCTTGTATCTATCTTTAATTTCGAGAACAAAATTATTTTAAGGAGGGTAGATTTGTGAGCCCTTGACCTAAAATCCCCATTTTTTAAATGTTATTATATATTGCTAAATTATTAATTAATGCATATACATAATTAAATAATCAAGTATATATGTAATTAATATATATATATATATATATATATATATATATAAAATATATATATATATATATATATTATTTCTTTACAAATAAAAAAACGAAGGAAGGGGGTTTTCTCAAATATCACAGATATGAGGGACTGAAATGCAAAACTCCATGTTTAAATCAAATTCCAAATGGCTATTGATAAAACTGAGTTCCAGTTCAAATCCTGAAGTCGATTTTGTTTCAAACAGGGAATAATTCCTCTCAATCCCTGTGAAGGGATTCCACCCTATCTGAATTTCGATGTATATAAGGGAGCAAGGCAGCCGACCTTACCACCCTGCAAACCCTAGCAATTCCAATTTCTTCCCAGCCGCAGAACCATCAAAGAAGAAGCCTGAGGAATCGCCCCAAGCCCTGCTTTCGAAGCTTCAGGTATTCCCATGTTCTTGTTTGCAATCCCTGCTATGGTATGCCATGTGCTTGATTTAATGTCTAGGAAGACTTTCAAAGGGCGGAGGCGGCAATCGTGGTGTACACAGTAATGTGCAGTCGACCCTGATGACAATATAGGTTGTGTATATGAATATAGGAGGAGTCCCAGACAAATCCAGGTACAGGATAGCTGTGAGGGTCTGATGAGGTCAAGTAATCATCCACCCCATGTAACCAGTATCCAAGTATCATTAGGAACCCCTGTCAAGACTTTCACTAATACCACAC
This sequence comes from Iris pallida, assembly GCA_029216955.1. Lineage (NCBI taxonomy): Eukaryota > Viridiplantae > Streptophyta > Magnoliopsida > Asparagales > Iridaceae > Iris > Iris pallida. Next base: position 18,296,747 of record JANAVB010042020.1, read on the forward strand.
ACTAAGTTCATGTCCCCTCTCACCTGTAACTGGTGTACAATGGTTAGTAGGCTTTAGTACCTGCCTATCCAAGCCAAGCCCAGGTACCATCCAGGTTGGGATCACATAAGTAGAATACACCACATGACCCTTAAGAACTAGAAGGATACCCAAGATTATAGTGATAGGCTAGGGCCATGAACCTTACACTAGGGTACCCAAATAATATAGGTCCATTACTCACCCTGGGACAATACTAGAATGCATGGTCCATTGGACTATAGACTACCACTTGGCTCTTCAGGAACAACAGGTTATTAAGTATGTCCTGCCCCTGTATCAGACTTGAACAGTAGGTTGGCAAGGACAGACAGGATCAATGGTGTCATGCTACACCTATATATAGCAGTAGGCACTACAGTAGGAAAGAAAGAGAGAAAGGGGTAGGAACAGATCAAGTCAACCTCAGTTCCAGAATGGACTGTCATATATACTACCCTGTCCTATAATGTAGACTGTCATACATACTACCATGTCCTGTAATATATACTGTCATACATGCTACCATGTCCCATAATGTAGACTGTTATATATACCACCATGTCCCATAATATATGATTCAGGAAGGGGAGTGTCCCAGTTAGAGAATTAGAGGGTATACATGGTATACCAACAAATGCATGAAGACCAGGGGATACAAGAGTCCAGGGAAACATAGTAGGTCACATGAGTATCAAAAATTAGGCTAAACCTACATTAAAGTATATTAGGCAGGTTGGGCATTAAACTGAGAGCATAGTAGTGCTTTGGGTCAGAGTACAGGTAGTTGTTAGAATGCATTAGACCCCTAGTGTAGCAGTACCTACAGGACACCCTACCAGATCTCAATAGCCCTGCAACCTTCACTGCACTCCAATCCTTCCACATGTGGCATATCCCTCCTGTAGGCTATGGGGTGAGTATCAGTGGTATTTGCATAGCTTACAGGTAGTTTGGTTAGTGTCAGGCCTGTAGGGGTTGTACATCACACTGTAATTTCTTTTTGCAGTTTTGTTAATTAGTACATTCCTCTTGGGACCCTTAAGCCTCAATGAACACAGGTTAACCTAAGTTACCTACTCTCCTGAACAAATATGGTTGTCACTTGGAATAAGGGTACAATAGATTGGTAGAAGGACATGTCAGCTTGTGAAGCTTATTGGGTGGTAAGTGTTCCTACTTGTTTGTCTGTACATAAATCTATCCATTTGTTCCTTGTGGGTACAAGGGGTTAATATAGTTGCATTGAAGTCTTACATCAGTTATTAGCACTACAACAGGGCATTACATGAGATGTCAGAGTATCCTCATCTGATCCTAGGTGCAGCTCCTATCTAGACTGGTAGGAATACCATCTACAACCTACAAGTCCTGCCTGAAGACTTGGAGTCTGAGACTTCCTAGTCACCTATGTGTTTAATGCATAAAGATTGGTGTGGGCTTGGTTAGCATAAGGAAGTAACTGTGTAAGCCTTGGTTCTGTACAGGCAGACAATGTCCAGATCATGGGATATCTGTCCTGCACATGTTAGCATCCTCTGATACACCCATGTAAGCAGGACACATGTGTTATCTTGCATTGCACTTAGGGCAAGCTATACAGTCCACCACTGTCCTATGCATTTAACCATTCCATGGCCTGCCTACACATTTTGATTTAGTCTAATCCATAATTGGACAAAGGGATTGCTCCATGGTCAACCCAGACTGAGTTAGTCATCATATTATGACCAATCACCTATATTTTAGGAATTGTACAAATCCTTTATACATATGTTCATGCATCAGTTCACTTTGGTCAACCTGTACCCCTACATATGTTCAGGTTTTCATGCCAAGTTATCCAAGTTCAGGTATATATATATATATATATAAAGAAGCAGGGGCACTTGCCTATGGCCAAGCACATGAAGGCCTGTATACTTGGTGGTGTGGCCTAGCTAAGAAGGTTACCAGATAAACACTGGGTTGCACCTATAGCAGACCGTCCATGGTAAATTCCCATTACATTGGTTGTTAACTAATGTAGCACTAATGGGTGCCAGTGGAAATATTGTATCCACACACATATACCTGAGTAACACTAGCAATAGGAAGTTCAGTTGGAAGGTCCTGGACCACACATAGGATAGTAGAATTGGATTAGACCCAGTGCACAGGAAGTATTAGATAGGGTTGAAATCTCTTTAACTTTATGCTTATGTGTATGGCCGAGAAATAATGAAACAGTACACTTTAGAGTCAGTTACTGGAAAACCATCATGGCTGGGTTGAGGGTACTAGTACCTTTCATTACCCTTTTATGTCAATCAGTATTCTTACCATAGTTATACTTGGAGATTATTCGGTAACTCCTAGGATCCCACATCAGTTCAATGTAGACATCATATTAGGCTACCTATACCAGGGTACCTAAGTGAATGCACTCCAGGGCATTAATCAAATCACATAGGCAGTAAATAGAGCAATAGTTCAGGGTACTGTAACTGGTATCAGAACACATAGTGGGGTATTCCAGAGTTACATGTAATAGGCCATGTTAAAAGGTCAACCTTATAAGAGCTAGGGTACAGATGTCATGGACCCTATACTAAAGCATCAGACACTAAGAGTCTAGTATCCAAGGAGGAAATGACCCTTTGGGCAAGTTTGCCTTTGTGACAGACCTAGATAGCAACAGTAGGACACAAGTATTCCTATACACCCGTACTAGACACGAGGCTTAGGCTTGGACACTAGTATAAATGAACTCCAGGCCATTAAGATTACTAAGTATAAGGGTAATTTATAATAGTTAAATAGACTCATTGATTGATTTCATCTGTTGATTAGAAATTGATTCATAATATAGGTTTGTTGGACTCCGACTCAGCACTTGATTCGTACCACCAGCTCAGGACTACAGGCAAGTGCATTCTCCGTTTGCTTCTAATTCTTATAGTCTTGTTCAGTACATATTATACATATGCCCCTTGCTTGATGACACGATAGACACACGAGGTAGTATCATGGACCACAATTATCATATTCTTGTCTTACTTTATCATTGTACTTCGTGACTTGTCTGGGCCCATGTATACTAGTCGGGATAGGAAAATATCTTAGTAGACGTGTGAACTTCCCATTCTATCCCAATATGTCTAATCTTGACTGATAGCAGCTGCACATGACACGTACAGGGTGTCGTATTTATCCCTTAGCCGTTCACATGTCGAAAAGGATATTTCAACACACTTAGATAGTTGTCTTTATTATTTCTTTACATTTCACCATTTAACATGTCACTATGCTATTACATTCTTTCCAGTTGACATACCACATTCTGCGATTTATACTTTCATTCTAGATATACTCTATCATTAGCTTAACTTCTAGTTTGTTTCCACATATGCTATATTCATGCACTATCAAATCTATTATGATGCTGATAGCTTTTCAGTTTGTGTGCTTGTTCCATTCCTGACTGGATAACCAACATTTTTAGGTGATGAGTTAGAGGATTTCTGTACTACGTATTATGAGCATACTGCAGATCCTAACTTTGGTGCACAGGGTGAACTGGAGGCTGCCTACATAGAGTTACCTGCTATAGATGATTTTTAGGAGATTTATGTAGCATTCTCACAGACTGATTAGTTTGAGATTTTAGATTGTTATTTCCATTTTGTGACTCATGAGTTGGTTTGAGAATGTTCTTTAGTACATTCAACTTTGGAGACTATGTCACTTCATACTTTTGATCTATGTTGGAGTTTGTCATATTCATTTATCCTTCTCTCTAAACTGTGACATTTTATACGATTCATCTGGTTTAAGAACTATTCTGTGATGTGGTTTAAATTGTGCAAATACATATAAATTGTGTGATTGTTTTATAAATGTGGAGATGACTAGACAGCATTCTACCGTCGATACTGCGACGTAGGCTGGACGTACCCACGGCTCATGCCTAAATATTGGGTGCGGGTCGTGACAAAACATGAACAAGATCTTTCATCTAATCATACAACATATGTTCTACTCGATGCACGGTCTAATATTTCAAACAAATAACTATCAATTCGTAATATTTGAAGTTGATGTCTCTCGTTGGTAATAGATGTCCTAGTCTTCAACATCTTTGGACAAAAACTCGTGTTTAAATTTCTATCGTGGTTTCTGTTTTTGTCACGAAGTGTTATTATCTTGGCTCTAATACCATCGAAAAGTGTAGTTATTGGTTTATGACATAAGCTATTAATCCAATTGTTAAAACATTCAGCAAGAATAGAAGTGTAATACATAATCTAGGACAAGGAGCATATGTTGTAATCCAATGTGCAAAATGATGATTTTTATCATTTACACCAATAAGCCAATTGTACTTCGTCATGTTCTCAGCTTTAATTATTTCAAACAAGTACTGTGCATCTATTTGATTATACGATCTAGCAAGCGAGTCTAACAATCAATAAAAAAAATTTCTTTCACAATAGACTTCATATTCTGCTTAAAATGCTAAATGCAAAAAAATAAGAAGATTTTGGAAAAATATCTCGCATATCGTATATTAATCCTTTTTGCTTATCAGATATAAATAAAATTTTACTCCAATCATTAAAATAACTTTCAAATGATATTCGAACAACATTTAAAAACCATGACCAAGAATCAGTATTTTTACCTTCAGCAACAGCATAAGCAATAGGATACAATTGATAATTAGGATTATGAGCACAAGCAATAAATAAAATACCTTGATATTTTGATGAAAGAAAAGTGGCATCAGTGCTCATAATGGATAAACAACCCCTTAAAATTCTATCAATGCACGCCTTGAAGCAAATAAACATTCTCTCAAATTTGTTGCTTTCGAAAGTCTTAAGGAAACATCTAATACCTGATTCGACTTCATAATTCTAAAATCATATTCCTCAATGCCGACATATGCCTCAACATAACTACCATTTATTTCACGTAATACCATCTCCCGGGCTTTCCATGCTTTAGAGTATGTAATATATATGCGATGTTCCCTGAATATATCATTCACAATTTGTGACGCACTATATGACTGATTATCTCTATTTAAATCAGCTATTCTTATCTTAACCCATACAGCGGTAGCTAGTTGATGACGTCCTGTCGTAAGTCCATTTAAACAAGAATGACGACTTTCTAGTGTACTAACTTTAACAATTTGTCCTTTTCCTATGGATTTGGTATATACTCTCCAATGACAATTCTGTTGATCACAAGTGTATATAATTCTATGAAAATTATTCATAGCACTAGCTGAATAACTAAAATTATGCTAAATTGCTAAACTACTTACAAAACTTCTATATTTTAAACGACTGTCGAATGTTTGTTCTACAAATAATTCAGAAGTGTTAGAATTATCAATATCATCATCATCATCTCATAACCGATATTTTTAATTAAATCGTCACTATTTTTATTGTCCTCATCATCATCATCATCATCATCATCATGTTCATCTAGCAATGGAGCAATTATTTGAGAAGAAGAACTAACACCCGTGTTAACATGCTGGTAATTAGAAATAAATTCATCATTAGATTTATTAGCAAATGATGATACTTGAGTAACATATAAACTAATATTCAGTGATTGCGAATTAATCTCAAGAATAAAATTCCATTCTTCTTCACCGTCTATCAATAAATATGTGAAACCAACAATAGACTTTAAAATAAATTGGTAACTAATAGAAAAATGTTCAAAAATTAAATTGCGTAAATTTTGTGAATTAATATGCTGATATGTTGTAAAAAATTGGGTGTCACCTCCTTCGTAAGATAACTCATTTACTCTACCTCCACGTGAGCATACTATTTTAATACTATGATCCATGAGAAAGAAGAAATAGTTTGCCAATGTTTAGCCATAGAGTTGTCACTCTCCGTTCCCAGAATGCGTATTTTTATACCAGAATGCGTATTTTTATACATGTACAACTCATATATATTTATTTAGTATTTATCATGTATCATCCGGTATTTAAATTCCTTTAATTTCAGGTTAATTAATTTTTTGCATTTTATTATCTGCATTTTATTCCTGCATTTTATTTCCTGCTTTTTTCCTCTCTGCTTGCTTTCGGGTTGGCCTTGGTTGAACCCGACCCAATAACCCCACCTACCACCCTTCCCTATTTAAAGCTTCCATCTCATTCTCTCTCCTCATAACTTTCATTCTTCACCATTACTTCTTCTTCTTCCTCTCATCACTTCTCCACCTACCAGCAGTAGCAGCAGGCAAGTGCAATCTTGCTTCTTGCTTGGAGAACCACTTTTATGGTTCATTATTCTCCCTCTCATGATCCTGAGAGAGTTTAGTACTTAGTATTTTTGATTTCGTTGGCTTGTTTCTCCCAGATCTAAGTTTTTGTGTTCTCGGTTGTCCATGGGTTCTGAACCATGGGAACTTCATTTCTGACTTGGGACGAAGGTTCCTGAGTCACGCATACGTTATTACGTGTCTGCGTGGATTTTCAGTCACGCACACGTTATTACGTGTCTGCGTGGATTTTCAGTCACACACACGTTATTACGTGTCTGCATGGATTTTCAGTCACGCACACGTTATTACGTGTCTGCGTGAATTTTGAGTCACGCTCACGTACTTACATGTCTGCGTGTATTTTCAGTCACGCTCACGTCCTTGCATGCGTGCATGAATTTTTAGTCACGTACAACTTTGCGTGCGTGAATTTTTAGTCACGCACATTTCTGCGAGCGTACGTGAATTTCTTGTCCCGCTTTTTACGCTCACTTTTCACGCTCACGTTATGAGTGTGTGCATCACTTTTCATGCTCACGCTGTGCGTGCGTGAATTTCCCTTGCGTGAATTACTTTTCACGCTCACTCCTACTAGACTTGGCGTGACTTGTTGGCCTTAGTCTAGACTCATTGGCGTGACTTTTGGCCTTAGCATAGACTTGTTGGCGTGACTTCCTGACCTGGGTGTTTTTATTTGTTCTATAACTTATTCATTTAATGGTGGCATGATAATTCTTCTATTATATCCTTACGCCTTTTGGCTTGAAATCGAAAATCATGATATGTTAATATTGTTAATACAGATTGTTATGTGGAATGTGTCATGTGTCTTGATTGATTCATGGATACCCAGTACGACTAGAACTTAACTCTGAGGAGTTATAGGCTCGACCCCATGTAATACTAATTGACTTTCATGCCTTGTCACCATTGATAATGATTGTGACATTGACTAATAATTGATCATGCGTTCCTAGTTGGAACTAAGAGACTGGCTAGTCGTCTTATTGAATTTGAATGAATGAGACACGTTCATGTAATGAACTATTGTAATCGATTAGCCGATCCCGAATATTGGCATACAGGCACATGCAGGTTTCAAATTATTTATTTATTTATTTAGTTATTTATTTATCTTACAAAAATAGCATGTGTACTTTATGGCCAAGGCATGATTACTTCGTGGTTAGATTTGATTGTTGCATCACGCTATGTAAGACCTACAACCTAGCCGCACGGGTATCGTTGTAGAGTTGCGTATATCGTACCCCGTACAAAAGTACTCATTTGAATGACCATGACCCACGGCATGGGACTTCACTCAACGTAGAGACTATTAAGTTAAATAAAATAATGATGGCATGGAGAGAATGGATTCCCGAGTTCTTACATGGCAGCCCTCTTGGGACTAGTAGTGCCCGACAGGCCGGCTGGTTCCCACAGATACTGTAAATCTGTCACACGGGCAGGGAACGGTATCTGCTTATATTATTGTACATGCTATATTAACGGCGGGCGTCCTGCTGGGACTCGTCTAATTACATGATTGGCGCAATTGATTGATTGGATAGACTAGCCTTGCTCGCACATAGTAAGAACTGAGGAATCCCTATTTGCATAATTCTAGGATAACTTGGGACTCACAATAGCAAGCCGTAGTAGTTGATTGGCCGTTCAAGATGATTTGTTTGTGTACTGTACCTACTCTGTTGCCTAACTGAGATGATCAGAATGTCAGGACATGACGGGCCAACTTCTGTCCTTGTTTGGTTGGGAGGTTGGTTCGAAGTGTCGTAATGTTATGTGAATCCTAGTAGAGAGCAGAGATCTATTATTATATTCTCTTACTTACTGGTTTAATCTTTCATATCGTGCTCCCTTGTGGTACTTGCTATTAGAGGTCTAACCTCTCTGGTTTTGCATGGCCAGATTTAGAGCCGGTTCCCGAGGATCCAGCTTACTTCCACCTCCAAGATGGTCAATACTAGAGGAATGATCGCAGGAGGACTCGAGTGGGTTCCTTACTTCACCACTCGTTTTGTTGTTTACTTTATAATTAGCCGTTTGGCACCGACATGTTAGTCGGATTGTCTTGTACTTACTTTTGCATAATTGTAATTAAGTCAGACTGCAGCTGATAACAATTGTGTACACCTTGCTTTATCATTTGGCTATGTTTTGTAAAGCCAGATATCAAGAACATTTTGACTGAGCGTTTGGGACGCCTTACTGCTTTATCTTACATGTTCTCTAATACTGTTTCTTGCTTGAATGATTGAGACAATAGATGTGAAGTGACCATAGTAAGACTTTCATGTAGTATGCACCCCCTCGTCTGGTTAGACAGCATTGATCGTATTATACGGTATTCATCTACCCGTAATACGTAGCTGCCTGAGTCATTCCCCCGCTCTCCATTATTCTGGTTCTGGGGCGTGACAAGGTTTTAGTGGTGGCCCATGCAGGTCTTATTTCAGACTTGTGGGGTGTTTTGATTTATAGGATGTCTCAATCACACGTGTTTCCCTCTTGATCTCATGATTCGTTATTCTCAACCCTTGCTTGACATTCCAGTATCCTTTGACTTCATTGATCATTCATGTCCGGTTGTTTGATTGTTCTCTTGTCCCTTTTCTTAGGGGCACTTCGTCCGCATCGGTCAGAGCTGGGCAGCAACAGCAGGGGCAACATGGGCGACCTGACCCTGTTGGTCAGCAACAAGGGCCAGTCTCACCTCAGGAGGCTACCCAGGAAGAAGTGATAGTGGAAGCAGCGACTGGATCGTAGTATCCGGATGTTCCACCACCAACAACAGTTCCACCTACTCAAGTGGACACACCACCCCTTCTGGAGATCATGAGAGGAATGATGGCTACTCAGCAACATCAGATGTTGGCCCAGCAGCGCATGCACACTCAGCTACAAGAGCAGAATGTGTTGCTCAACCAAGGATTGCAGACGGCTTTGGAAAGAGGAGTGAGGACTGATTCAGGAGCATCAGCCAAGTTTTCCAAGTACAACCCCCGTCATTTCGAGGGCACGGAGGATGCCATCTCAGCAGATGCATGGCTTAAGGATATTGAGGCTATTCTGACAGCAGTTAAGGTACCGGCAGAAGAACGTGTGGATCTAGTGAAGTTGTTACTTCAGGATCTCGTACGTGATTGGTGGGAATCAGAGGAAGTGGGCATCAGACGTCATGTGGCTTGGGACGATTTTACTGCAAGATTCAAGACCAAGTACTATAGAGTTGTGGCACAGTTTGAGCTACAACAGAAGTTTATCAACCTCAGGCAGGCCGGCAAGACTGTAGATGCTTATGCAGCAGAGTTCTGCAGATTGAGTAGGTTTGCCCCAGAGATGGTAGCAACAGAGAGCCAGAGGGCCATGAGGTTTCAGCAAGGATTTCATCTCGAGCTCTTGCAATTGATAGAGGGGCACAATTACCAAACTTTTGACGAAGTATTGACGGCGACTCGAAGGCATGAGATCACCATTCAGAGGCTTGCGGCAAGGACTGGGGGGTCAGAAGAGATCCCACAGCCAGATTGAAGGAGGAGGGGGAGCAGCGCCCCGAACAACAGTACCATCCACTGGCATTCGTATCCACGATGTGGCGATACGAGGACCAGTACCACCACCCAGACAGCAGCAACAGCAACAGAGGAAGAACCAGCAACCCCCGACGGGCTGCACTTATTGTGGGAAGATGGGGCACACTAGAGATGTGTGTCGGACATTGAATGGACTGTGTCTGATATGTGAAAATCCAGACCATCGGGTTACCACATATCCCATGAATTCGAGGTCAGGAGGACCAGGGCAGCAGTTTCCTGCTCTGCCAGCACCAGGGACAGGGCAGTATCGAGGACCAGCAGTGGCAGTAAGGCCGTTGGCACAGCGTCCATTTATACCGCAGGCTCAGATGTTTTGGCAGCAAGGGCCGCCGATGCAGCAACACCAGCATAGACCACCCCAGCATCATCAAGGAAGGGGCCAGCAGCAGCATCAGGCTAGGCCACAGCATGGAAATCAGCAAGGAGGTCGAGGGCAAGCATTCACTCTGTCCTTGGAGGAGGCATTGGCATCGAGAGATGTTGTGGCAGGTAACATTCTCGTCGCCTCATATCCCGCAGTAGCATTGTTTTATTCGGGAGCATCCCATTCATTTATATCTGCACAATTTGCGACACGACTAGGAATGGAGTTCGAGGCACTGCTAGGGAGGTTCAATATACTCACTGGTAATGGGCTCGTAGGAGTCAGTAGAGTTATTTTAGTATGTAGCGTTGTAGTTTGCGGGCATTCCTTACCCGCCCGGTTGATAGAATTTCCTGTTGGAAATTTTGACGTTATCTTAGGCATGGACTGGCTGAAAGACAGTCATGCGACAATAGATTGTCGTAGAGGGAGTGTATCTTTTGATACTCCAGGCATGGAGCGGTTCACCTTAGTCAGATCAGAAGTAACTCAGCAAGAGCAGGGAGTAGTAACGGCAATGGAAGAAGTTCAGATTCTGAAGGTTGTTGAAGAGTTTCTAGACGTATTTCCCGAAGAACTCCCAGGTCTTCCACCGATTAGAGATATTGAGTTCAGTATAGAATTAGCACCAGGAACTAAACCGATATCAGATCAAGTTTACAGAATGGCGGATTCAGAGCAGGCCAAGGTATACCAGCATATAGAGGAGCTGAAGGAGAAGAAGTTTATCCAAGCTAGCGTGTCACCATGGGCAGCACCAGTGGTACTTGTGGGAAAGAAGGATGGGTCATCCAGATTGTGCATTGACTACAGAAAGCTTAACGCGGCAACAGTGAAGAACAAGTACCCATTACCCAGGATTGACGACTTATTTGATCAGTTGAGCAGAGCTAGAGTTTTCTCCAAGATAGATCTTCGTTCAGGGTGCCATCAAGTGAGGGTTCGGAAGGAAGATATTCCCAAGACAGCGTTCAGGTCAAAGTATGGGCATTATGAATTTTTAGTAATGTCGTTTGGTTTGACCAATGCTCCAGCAATATTCATGGATTTGATGAATCGCATCTTTATGCCATACTTAGACCAGTTTGTCGTTGTGTTTCTTGACGACATTCTCGTTTACTCTGCTAGTGAATAGGAGCATGAAGACCACCTCAGGAAAGTGTTGCAGGTTCTGAGAGAGAACCAGTTGTATGCCAAGCTCAGCAAGTGTGAGTTTTGGTCGGATCACATTTCATTTTTGAGTCACATCATATCAGGAGCTGGAGTAGCAGTAGATCCTAAGAAGATAGAAGCAGTAGAAAGTTGGCCAGTACCCAAGACCGTAGCAGATGTGCGAAGCTTCTTGGGATTGGCAGGATATTACAGAAGATTTGTGTCAGACTTTGTAAGGCTTTCAGCACCCATGACCCGCTTGACCCGGAAGGATGTGCCATTTGTTTTGTCGGCAGAATGTCAGGCATCATTTGAGACTTTGAAGCAGAAGTTGATATCAGCACCTATCCTTACATTGCCAGTTGGACCCGGAGGTTTTACAGTATATTGTGATGCGTCAGGTAAAGGACTTGGATGTGTCCTTATGCAGCATGGGAAGGTGATAGCGTATGCATCTAGGCAGCTTCGGGACCACGAGAAGAATTATCCAACTCATGATTTGGAGCTAGCGGCAGTAGTATTTGCTTTGAAGCTATGGAGGCATTACTTATATGGTGATCGAGTGGATATGTACACGGACCATAAAAGTCTGAAGTACATCTTTACTCAGAAGGAGCTGAACATGAGGCAGAGAAGATGGCTGGAGTTGATTAAGGATTATGACGTGGAGCTTCAGTATCATCCAGGCAAGGCGAATGTAGTAGCAGATGCTCTCAGCAGGAGAGGCGGCGCATTTATGTTGACAACACAGAGGCATATCTTAGAAGACCTTCAGGAGATGGGCATCGAAGTTATACTTCCTAGTGATGTAGGAGTTTTAACAAGTCTGCAAGTTCAATCCGACTTGGTAGGCAGAATCAAGGCAGCTCAGGCACAAGACCCAAGGATTCAGAAGCTTAGGGCAGAGTGTGAGTCAGGACTCAGGAAGAAGATGAGAATTCATGAAGATGGTACACTTAGGTTTGGTTCACGTCTATGTGTGCCTAGTGGAGATATCAGATAGGAGGTTATGGCAGAAGCTCACAGTTCTCAGTATTTTATTCATCCTGGAGGGACCAAGATGTACCAAGATATCAAGCAGCATTTCTTGTGGAACGGGATGAAGAGGGAGATAGCTAGATTTGTTTCCCGTTGCTTGGTATGTCAGCAAGTGAAGACAGAACAGCAGAGGCCAGCTGGGTTATTGCAACCGCTTCCTATTCCGAAATGGAAATGGGAGCATATTACAATGGACTTTGTGACCGGTTTATCGAGATCACCAAGTGGTAAGGACGTTATTTGGGTGATAGTGGACCGACTTACGAAGGTAGCACATTTTCTTCCTTTCAGAGTAGGGCAATATACAGAAAAGTTGGCAGAGTTGTATATGCAACAGATAGTCAGGCAGCATGGAGTCCCTGTCAGTATTGTGTCGGATCGAGATACCCATTTTATATCATATTTCTGGAAGAGATTACTTCATAGTCTGGGTACCAAGTTAAGATTTAGCACGGCTTACCATCCGCAGACGGATGGGCAATCAGAAAGAACGATTCAGACTTTAGAAGACATATTGTGAGCTTGCACTCTAGATTTTGGAGGGTCTTGGAAGAGTCACCTGCACTTAGTCGAGTTCTCATATAACAATAGTTATCAAGCCAGTATCCAGATGGCGCCATTCGAAGCACTATATGGTAAGAAGTGCAGGTCACCGCTTGCATGGGATGATATCGGGGAGAGGAAGATGTTAGGCCCAGAAATGATTGTTCGGACGGTTGAAGTGGTTAAGGGAATTAGAGAGCGACTTCGTGTTGCGCAGGATCGGCATCGTCATTGGGCGGACCAGCATCGTAGGCCGCTAGAGTTTTCTGTTGGGGACCACGTATTCTTGCGGATCTCACCTACTCGTGGGGTCATTAGATTTGGCGTTCGCGGGAAATTGAGTCCGCGGTACGTGGGCCCATTTGTTATCTTTGATCGGATAGGCGATGTTGCTTATCGTTTATCCCTTCCGCCTTCGTTACGAGAGGTGCATGACGTGTTTCATGTATCTCAATTACGTAGGTATGTATCGGACCCAAGCCATATCCTCGATCATTCTGAGCTGGTTGTTGGTACCAACCTGTCTTACGAGGAACAGCCTGGGTCCATTTTGGACCGAAGAGAGAAGATACTTAAGAACCGAACAATTAGTCTTGTCCGTGTTGCTTGGGGTTATCACTCCTTGGGAGAGTCAACGTGGGAACGTGAGGATGATATCCGATCACGGTATCCACACCTGTTTGACTCACAAGGTATATCTCTTTCTGTATACCTTGATTGTCCTGATTCTTCATGCTTATCACCTTATGGGTAGAGCTACTTGATATCGTAGATTGATGGATTTACATATATAGTACTTGCTTTTGACATGGTAAAAATGATTGCTGGCTCACTAGAATTGCTTGTATTAGTTTAGCTCCGATATTTCTACCTGCTTGGATTTGAAATTCCGAGGACGGAATTTTTCTAAGGTGGGTAGAGACGTCACTCCCCGTTCCCAGAATACGTATTTTTATACCAGAATGTGTATTTTTATACATGTACAACTCATGTATATTTATTTAGTATTTATCATGTATCATCCTGTATTTAAATTCCTTTAATTTCAGGTTAATTAATTTTCTGCATTTTATTATCTGCATTTTATTCCTGCATTTTATTTCCTGCTTTTTTCCTCTCTGCTTGCTTTCGAGTTGGCCTTGGTTGAACCCGACCCAATAACCCCACCTACCACCCTTCCCTATTTAATGCTTCCATCTCATTCTCTCTCCTCATAACTTTCATTCTTCACCATTACTTCTTCTTCTTCCTCTCATCACTTCTCCACCTACCAGCAGTAGCAGCAGGCAAGTGCAATCTTGCTTCTTGCTTGGAGAACCATTTTTATGGTTCATTATTCTCCCTTTCATGATCCTGAGAGAGTTTAGTACTTAGTATTTTTGATTTCGTTGGCTTGTTTCTCCCAGATCTAAGTTTTTGTGTTCTCGGTTGTCCATGGGTTCTGAACCATGGGAACTTCATTTCTGACTTGGGACGAAGGTTCCTGAGTCACGCACACGTTATTACGTGTCTGCGTGGATTTTCAGTCACGCACACGTTATTACGTGTCTGCGTGGATTTTCAGTCACGCACACGTTATTACGTATCTGCGTGGATTTTCAGTCACGCACACGTTATTACGTGTCTGCATGAATTTTGAGTCACGCTCACGTACTTACATGCCTGCATGTATTTTCAGTCACGCTCACGTCCTTGCATGCGTGCGTGAATTTTTAGTCACGTACATCTTTGCGTGCGTGAATTTTTAGTCACGCACATTTCTGCGAGCGTGCGTGAATTTTTTGTCCCACTTTTTATGCTCACTTTTCACGCTCACGTTATGAGTGCGTGCATCACTTTTCACGCTCACGTTGTGCGTGCGTGAATTTCTCTTGCGTGAATTACTTTTCACGCTCACTCCTACTAGACTTGGCGTGACTTGTTGGCCTTAGTCTAGACTCGTTGGCGTGACTTTTGGCCTTAGCATAGACTTGTTGGCGTGACTTCCTGACCTGGGTGTTTTTATTTGTTCTATAACTTATTCATTTAATGGTGGCATGATAATTCTTCTATTATATCCTTACGCCTTTTGGCTTGAAATCGAAAATCATGATATGTTAATATTGTTAATACAGATTGTTATGTGGAATGTGTCATGTGTCTTGATTGATTCATGGATATCCAGTACGACTAGAACTTAACTCTGAGGAGTTATAGGCTCGACCCCATGTAATACTAATTGACTTTCATGCCTTGTCACCATTGATAATGATTGTGACATTGACTAATAATTGATCATGCGTTCCTAGTTGGAACTAAGAGACTGGCTAGTCATCTTATTGAATTTGAATGAATGAGACACGTTCATGTAATGAACTATTGCAATCGATTAGCCGATCCCGAATATTGGCATACAGGCACATGCAGGTTTCAAATTATTTATTTATTTATTTAGTTATTTATTTATCTTACAAAAATAGCATGTGTACTTTATGGTCAAGGCATGATTACTCCGTGGTTAGATTTGATTGTTGCATCACGCTATGTAAGACCTACAACCTAGCCACACGGGTATCGTTGTAGAGTTGCGCATATCGTACCCCGTACAAAAGTACTCATTTGAATGACCATGACCCACGGCATGGGACTTCACTCAACGTAGAGACTATTAAGTTAAATAAAATAATGATGGCATGGAGAGAATGGATTCCCGAGTTCTTACATGGCAGCCCTCTTGGGACTAGTAGTGCCCGACAGGCCGGCTGGTTCCCACAGATACTGTAAATCTGTCACACGGGCAGGGAACGGTATCTGCTTATATTATTTTACATGCTATATTAACGGCGGGCGTTCCGCTGGAACTCGTCTAATTACATGATTGGCGCAATTGATTGATTGGATAGACTAGCCTTGCTCGCACATAGTAAGAACTAAGGAATCCCTATTTACATAATTCCAGGATAACTTGGGACTCACAATAGCAAGCCGTAGTAGTTGATTGGCCGTTCAAGATGATTTGTTTGTGTACTGTACCTACTCTGTTGCCTAACTGAGATGATCAGAATGTCAGGACATGACGGGCCAACTTCTGTCCTTGTTTGGTTGGGAGGTTGGTTCGAAGTGTCGTGATGTTATGTGAATCCTAGTGGAGAGCAGAGATCTATTATTATATTCTCTTACTTACTGGTTTAATCCTTCATATCGTGCTCCCTTGTGGTACTTGCTATTAGAGGTCTAACCTCTCTGGTTTTGCATGGCCAGATTTAGAGCCGGTTCCCGAGGATCCAGCTTACTTCCACCTCCAAGATGGTCAATACTAGAGGAATGATCACAGGAGGACTCGAGTGGGTTCCTTACTTCACCACTCGTTTTGTTGTTTACTTTATACTTAGCCGTTTGGCACCGACATGTTAGTCGGATTGTCTTGTACTTACTTTTGCATAATTGTAATTAAGTCAGACTGCAGCTGATAACAATTGTGTACACCTTGCTTCATCATTTGGCTATGTTTTGTAAAGCCAGATATCAAGAATATTTTGACTGAGCGTTTGGGATGCCTTACTGCTTTATCTTACATGTTCTCTATTACTGTTTCTTGCTTGAATGATTGAGACAATAGATGTGAAGTGACCATAGTAAGACTTTCATGTAGTATGCACCCCCTCGTCTGGTTAGACAGCATTGATCGTATTATACGGTATTCATCTACCCGTAATACGTAGCTGGCTGAGTCATTCCCCCGCTCTCCAGTATTCTGGTTCTGGGACGTGACAAGAGTCGCGCTGCAAGGAGCAAAAGCTTGTAAGATGGAGAGATTAGCTTCCGTGCTAGGAGATGGAGCTTCCAAGCTTCAGAGAATAACTTCTGTGTGAGATGGAGAGAGTAATGTGTTGGTGTGGAGAGAGAGAGAGAGGTAAAACTTAGCAATAAATAGAAGAAAAAAAGAGACGTTGAAATGTAGCCGTTGGGATGTAGACGTTAAAAAAAATTAGCTGTTGGAATGGGGGATCTTCATGACATCTCCTATCTTCTCACCCAAACATCCCCAGTATCACACCCCAAGGGAGATGGTGCACCCTCCCCCCCCCCCCCCCCCGCACCATCATACTTGGCGCCTCCCTCCACATGTCCTGTGCGACATCAGACTTGTCATTCCACTACCGAAATGCAATTTCTCTAAACTTATCACTTTTTTTACAAGGTTTTTTCTAAGGGCACTACCAAAATTGCTAGGGGGCATAACTTACTTGGAGGCAGCCCAAGAAGGTGGAGAATTTGCTAGGGGGCACCCAAAATTTGCTAGGGGACAGTCCAACCCCCCAAACACTTTATTTCACTTTCATTTTCATTCTACACACTCTCTCCTCAAGAAGAAAAAAAGAGCTCTCTCCCTCTCCCTTCTCCACCACTCCACTCCCAATTCCTCCACCAAGATTTCTTCCACAACCTTCTCGAAGAGATGACACGCAAGTTCAAGCAACCAGAATCCAGGTGCGTTCTTCCCTAATTTATTCGAGAATTTTGTACATTCTATTCGAAACCCTAGAATATTTTTAATTCTTGAAAAAGTTTTGATAAAATAGGTTTATAATCTCTTTCACGTTCTCTTCCCTAATTTTCGAACACAAGAAACCCACATTTTATGTTGAAATCCTAACCCTAGAACACGACAAACTAGCATGTCGTTGTGGCAGTTCGGGTCTCATAACAGTAGGACTGCCAGGCCTGTGGCAGTCCTACTGAAAATCTGGACTGCCAGAGTCCTGGCAGTCCTCTTGTGAAAGAGGACTGCCAGGACTGTGGCAGTCCTGATTTTCATTAGGACTGCCACAGACCTGGCAGTCCTACTGTTATGACATATGGGGCTGGGTAATGCATGTTGTTTCTATTATTTAATAACTGTATGTTGTCATGCAGTCCACCGGCCGCTAACAAAAGAATACGGCCCACCGCGTCAACGCGGAAGGAACGTGCGGGACGTCCTCTCGAGCGTCCGATAACAATTTCCGAACCGGCGCCCGAAGCTCAGAGAGGTTGCCAAAGTGACACTAGTGTTGCGGTCTCCAACAAGCTTGATCGCATCGACGACGTGGTCGACTTCCCCTTCATGAACAATAGGGAGTCTCGTTCAAAGGCCCGGCATGATATATAGTTGGATCTGCATATTTTTCTTGTTTCAAACATAAGTTGGATGTGGAATGTTATGTACTTGTTTGAAACTTAATTTGGATGTGGAATGTTTGAAACTTAAGTAGTTGTGATGAATTATTGTAGTTGTGATGAATTATTGGGATGAATTATTGTAGTTGGATTATTGTGATGAATCTTAAGTTGGATATGGAATATTTATGTAGTTGTGATGAATTATTGTTGTTTATGTACTTGTGATGAATTGTTGTTTTTTATGTACAGAGTATCAGTATCAGGACTGTCACCCACTTGGCAGTCCTACACTAAAGTAGGACTGCCAGGGTGCAGGCAGTCCTGACTGAAACTTACTGCAACAGCAAGTTTGAGTTAGGACTGCCAGCACCCTGGTAGTCCTACTTCAGTATAGGACTGCCTGGGGGTGGCAGTCCTACTTATCAAACTCTGTGAGGAGCTCCTCAACTGAAAACTCTTTCACAGAGTATGATAAGTAGGACTGCCAACCCCATGGCAGTCCTACACTAAAGTAGGACTGCCAGGGTGCTGGCAGTCCTGACTGAAACTTGCTACAACAACAAGTTTGAGTTAGGACTGCCAGCACCCTGGCAGTCCTACTTCAGTATAGGACTGCCAGGGGGTGGCAGTCCTACTTATCAAACTCTGTGAGGAGCTCCTCAACTAAAAACTCTTAATTTAGCACGGAGAATGGCCATTCTCCGTATAATTTAGCACGGAGAATGGCTATCTGATCCAGTATCAGGACTGCCACCCCCCTAGCAGTCCTATATTGAATTAGGACTGCCAGCACCCTGGCAATCCTAATTTAATGTAGGACTGCCAGGGGGTGGCAGTCCTATTTATAAGTCTCTGTAATTTAGCACGGAGAATGGTCATTCTCCCGTGTAAATTAACACGCAGAATGGTCATTCACCTACGTTTTAATACTGGGAATAGCCATTCTCCGTATAAATTAAGACGGAGAATGGTCATTCCGGTGCATTTTATGGTCAGTTGAAACTTTGGAGGGCCATAACTTTTGACTGGGAGATCGAAACGTGGCCCGGTTTGTCGCAAAATGAGCGTATCTTTGAGGCGGCTGAGATTAACTGCTTCAACGTTAGACGGCCTTCCAAAATTTTAGAATCGCAAAAAAATGATGTTTGGACCTCCGTTTTAGCACTTTTTGTCGAAATTTTAGAATCGCAAACAAATATTAATTCAATGACTTACAAATAGGACTGCTAGGGTGATGACAGTCCTAATTGATACTTGCTGTAACAGCAAGTTTCAATTAGGACTGCCAGCACCCTGGCAGTCCTAGTTCAATGTTAGGACTGCCAGGGGGTGGCAGTCCTAATACTGGATCAGATAGCCATTCTCTGTGCTAAATTACACGAAGAATGGCAAGTTTCAATTCGGACTGCCAGGATCCTGACAGTCCTCCGTTAGTGTAGGACTGCCAGGGGTGTGGCAGTCCTACTTTAGTGTAGGACTGCCAGGGGTAAGGCAGTCCTAATTGAAACTCTCTGTTAGGAGAGTTTTATAAACTCTCTGTGAGGAGAGTTTGTATTTAAAACTCTCCTAACAGAGAATTTCAATTAGGAATGCCAGCACCCTGGCAGTCCTACACTAATGTAGGACTGTCAGGCTCCTTGCAGTCCTACACTAATGTAGGACTGCCAGGCTCCTTGCAGTCCTATTTGAAACAGTAGCAGCCGAATGACCACAACGATTTGTCGTGTTCTAGAGTTAGGGTTTCAAGAAATATGTGAGAATTACCATGTTCGAAAAATTCATTCATGAACCCTACAATGATTCTAAACCTAATATTTATGTTTATGTTTTCTGATTTTGAGTATGAGTGGAAACATTTTTTGGTAGCTGATTGAAATTTGGGAAAAAAAATTGTGCCAAACATGATTGATATAGGAGAAATTTTTTGGGGATAATTCTCGGAAAGAGAAGGAAGAAAAATTTGGTAAATTGTTTTTTGACTAGGGCTTAATTCTATGACCTATAAATGTTGGGAGAGAAGAAAAAAGTAGAGGGAGAGAAGAAAAGAGTTGAGGGAGTGAGAAAAAGAGTAGAGGGAGGGAGAGAGAAAAAAAATTAGAAAAGTTATCTTTTATACCTATTGTTGGGCTGCCCCCAAGTAAACTTGGTAGTGCCCTTAGAATTTTTTTTTTTTTACAATTTAGCTAAAATTTTTTACTGTGTATGAAAATTTCTGCATTTATTTTGTTGTAGGATTTTCTATCAATAGTAACTAAGTAATCAAAAGAATTTGGTTGCAAGGGCAATATTGTGAAGTGGTATTATTTCGAACGAGTAAGTGGGTACGCCGTAAGCCTATATTAGTAGCTTAAAAGGCAATGACGAAGCAACATTTTCTGAAAAGTAAAAATATTTTCAAAGGGGTCTTAGATTTTATTTTTCTGTAGCTGTAGGAAACTGAAGCTCTCCATATTTTCTCTCATTTTTAAATTTTAAATTTATCAAATATGGATAAGAAATCTAAAATCCATCCGCATGCTCATGGTTTAGATGGGCCGGCCTGCGGCCGGGGTCAACCGGATTTGATCGGGTTTTGGGCGGGCAGAGCCCAACCCAGATGGAGAAGCAGGTTGGGTCGGGCCGGCCCGGGCCAGTCCGGGTATGAAAAATTCAAATCCAGTCCGGACCCATGACCAGATTTGGGACGGCCCAGGCTTAACCAAGCCTGGGCTGGGACAATTCAGGGCTGGGCACGGGTCAAACCGGTTTTTCCAAAAAAAAAAAGAGAGAAAAAATTGAAAAAAAAATACAAACATAATTTTTTTTGTCTTTTTTTTCGCCGTCTGTTGTCGTCAATGATAATAAAAAATACAAACATATATTTGAAAAAGAATTAAAGAGAGCTAAATTTTATTAATGTCTCATAGTCTCATATTAATATTACTAATATATTGCAATTATCTAACAATAATAAAATAATTTAAAAATAATACATTTTTTGAAAAAAGAATACAAAATTACTAGATATTCATACAAATTTTTAGATGTCTACGTAGCTTCCACGTACCATAATTATGCTCCCATTTGATTTGTTCCTACAATGCAAGCATTAAACAAGAACTTTAGTCGAGTATTTTCTTTATGTATCGCCACTTTTACGCTCATTATAAAACTCCGCTAAAATGATGCAAAATTTTGGATTCAGATTCAAACTATTGTTGTGATGCGGATTGAGGTTGCGGTTGCGTATCTTGCGGTTGCTGTGGTAGTTGATCATTATCAATGATATTAAATAATATTTTCACACTAGAGTGCTTGTAAATATTGTAAGAGAGAAGGAATTTTAGTGTGATTAATTTTGAAGATTTATAGTCTATTTATAAAAAAAAAAAATTGGTTGCAAAATTACCCCTAATACCCTCAAAATATAGTTTTTTTTAAGGATATTTTTGATTATTTTCAGCAAAATGACTAAAATATCCTTTAAACGGCCCTATAAAATGAGGGCATTTCAGTCTTTTCTTCCAACCAAAGGTAAAAAAAAAAAAAAAAGGGGTCCAGACCAGGCCTGGACCGGACTGGTCCGGGACGGCCAGACCGACTTTATCGGATTTAACCGGACCGGATCCGTGGACAAATTGGGCTAGCCCGGGCTTCCGGGTGGAAAAACCCAGTTCGAAACCATGGAGTGCTCGGATCGAGCGGGTCTGAGTCTTTGTTCGGACTGGGATGGATCCAGATCGGATTTAAACGGGCAGAAAACCTGACCGTCCGACCCATCTAAACCTTGACCTCAAGCCTTCAAAACTTAACCAATTAGCACATAAGCTTAGAGACCAAGGCCCAAATGGGTTTATAGTTAGTGATGAGCTGAACACAAACTTTTCTTCCATGTTTTTTTTATTACACTTTTCTTCCGTGCAATGAAAATAGAAAATTGACTACATGGTGCATTTTTGTCCTTCTAAATCAGTGTTTTAAAAATCGGATCGGATCAGATCAACGAGTTCAACATGTTGACCTTGAATCGGTACCTTTTATAGTTTGGGGTCAGTGTTACCCTTTTTTTTTTTCCCTCAAAAACCAATTAAATATGAATATTTTTTGTAAAAATTAATGTCCAGAAAGGAAAAAAAATAAAAAATGGACCACTTTAGATTAATCAGTGATTGAACCGGTTTAATTCCACCCAATATCTTGTCTAGGTTTCTCTCTTTCAAAATACTGTTCTAAATACGTATATTATATTAATTTTTTGAAGAGAAAAAATTAAAGTCTTTTTAAAGTAGACGTGAGTGGCCCTGCCAGAGAAAATTTAAACAGATCTTGACCATCTCTCTCCTACTGAGCTGGCACCCAACCGGTGTTGTCTGTCTCCTCTTGGAAATGTCTTTTCCAGATTGGCATTGGCACCATTGAACCATTATCTTCTCTTCCTCAACAACATATATACATACGGATTATAAAATGTACAAGTTGGAGCAACCAGAACGTGGTCCACTGCCACCACAAGCTTTTTACAAACATTTACCAATCATACAAGTCATTCTTTCTTCCTTCCTTTTCTACTACACTACACTACACTTTTTGGTTGAAGTTTCCAAAATTTTATGTGCACTATAAATTATGAGATCAATTAAGATAACTGACCACCAATCTATCCGGTTGAGGCGAGAGACATTTGCTCTATCTATCCGAATTAGAATTTTTATTTAATAAATAGTAGAAGTTAAAAATAGCGGATTCTCTAAAAAGGATCGATCTTGGAATAAGTCTGACAAGTCATAGGATTTGGACAATCATTCTGGTTAGGACAACCTCCCATGCCTCTTAGTATCTTTAATTATATTAGCCCACCTAATATATTTAATTATATTAGCCCACCTAATAATGATTTTTACTGTTATTTAATTATATGGTTAATATAATGGCGGTAAAAATTATTATTAGGTGGGCTAATATAATTAAATATACAAGAAGAGAGCATCTGCGGTCCTGTTGGAAGTGGGAGGTTAGTTAAAAATTAACAGAAAAAATCATTCTGGTTAGGACAACCTCCCACACCTCTCCGCCAATAGAGCATCCGCAGTCCCATTGGAAGTGTGCGAAAACGTTTGCCAACCCGTCTGACCAAAACCAACCCCCGTCTAGCGGACACCAAGAAGAGAAGTATATGGCGGTGAGTATATCACCTGGACAAATCTCAATCCTTAATAATTCAGATGAAATAACAAGATTGACAGAACTCACGTTGAACCATTTGTCTTAATTGGTTCAATCCTCTCACCACTCTCAACCCGTAGCAATCGAAGTCCTAAGAGCAAAGTACGGACTTTCTCTTAGATTTTTTTGTGGACAAGCACCCTGAATCTCCACTTTTGTGCTTTGTGCCTCCACCCTCACCCCATATATATAGCATGAAAAAATCCTATTTAATGTCATAATAAGATTTCTTAATTAGGAATCCCTCAAAGAAGAATCCTATTACACCTAAAATAACCCATCAATTATCATATTTTAGAACATAATAGAATTTTCTAAAATAAGAATACTATTATATCTAAAATAGCACAACACCAATTATGGACATCCAAATATAATCAAATCAAATATTTAATAAGATTTGGATTCCACAAATATGTTGTTACCAAATCCAGACTGGACTCCAACAGGTCCACCCCAACTCCTCCCTGTCCGTTGAACTAGCAACCCCTCAGGCCCATATTTAAGTTTCTATTCGAAAGGCATCAAGTAGCTCATCAATCAGGATTGGAACTCGAAATCCGAGGTCCATGCTGTCGTCAGAATCGGAGATATTTTTTTTTTTGGAGGTGATATTAGTTTAACATTTTATAGCTTTCAGTTTGTTATAATTTTTTTTGATATCTTTTTCTGGGATCAAGTTTGATATATTTTTCTGGAGTCGAGCACAAAGAGGCAACAAAATTATCTCTGACTATGACAACCTAACATCCTAGACCTTGAGATAAGTGACAATTCATCGGGTTTGGACAACTCTTATGGTTAGGACAACCTTCCAAGCCCCTTAGTCTACACCTCTCAGCCAAAATAGCCTCCGCGGTCTATTCCAACTCTTCCCTGTCAGTTGAACTAGCAATCCCTCAGGCCTATATTTTGAGTTTTTATTGAAAATGTCTCGAGTAGCTCATTAGTCAGGATTGGAACTCAGAATCCGAGGTCTAGGCTGTCGTCAGAATCGGAGATATTTTTCTGGAGGTGATATTAGTTTAACATTTTATAGTTTTCAGCTTGTTATACATTTTTTTTTATATCTTTTTCCGGGGTCAAATTTGATATCTTTATGGAGTCAATGATAAGAAGGTAATCAAATTTATCTCCGACTAGTACAATCCAACCTCTCCTGGACTGACCCTGTTTATGGAAATCTGGGATATACAATGCAGAAGGCAAATTTTGAACGTGTGTCGTCACTCGTGTGTACGTAGAACATTTCAAAATAATAATTAATTAGAACGGGATAATTTTGTTTAGATCATAATTATATTCTTAACTGGAAGTACTTTTCATATGCATACTAAATGGTAAACATAATGGCGGTGCCAAAATGAGTGACCTTTTTTTTAATGCAAATGAGTGACCTTTGTTTTTTTTTGAAATCACACGCACACATACAATTGGCGGACTCGAACCTTGCCAGCCTCTCCGGATGTCCGCTCTAATACCACTAGACTAGAGAGCTCGGACAATGAGTGACCTTTGTTGAAAGGTGATAACCCAACCATTAGTCCATAATTGGACATTCCATCAAATGTCCGTTATAAATTTACAATCTGAATTACTGAACCCAAATCTTTGAAGAATCGAAGGGCCCTTCCGATAATTGTGTGATCAACATATAGGGGCAACTCTACCTAATTGTATATTTAATTATATTAGCCCACCTAATAATGATTTTTACTGTTAATTTTTATTTAATACAATACAATTTAGGAGTACAAGATTATGCCAAAATGTCGAGAAAAAAAATGCACGATAATAACACAACAAAGTTAAAAAAAATATTTAACGAACATGTTATAAAAATACAAACCAATACAAGGTTTAATCCAATCTATAAAGTAGACCTAAACAAACTCATAAAAAAACAATTTTCAAAACTGGTAATAAAAAATGTCGAATTATTTATTATTTGGGTTCACATGGCAGTGGATATTAGAATTTAGATTTCAAAATTTGTCCAACGTTAAAATTTGAGTCTACAGTTCATTAACCTAAGTAAATAGTGATTTTGAAGTTCAAATCTTAATATTGAACCGTTTGAAGATTCAAATTCTAATATACACAGTTATGTGAAACATATTACTAAATATCCCAATTTTTATACGTAGGTACATATTTTCAAAGTTCGCTAATTTGACAATAAAGTTGTAATTTAAAAGTGCTTCCAACTACATCGAGCCCCCTCCCCCATGTGCGTTGATCCACGACAGAAGGTGACAGAGAGGAACACAACCTCCCTGTCACAGTTTGATGCTTAAACATGTTCTTCTACAGTTCTATTTTTTCAAAATTAAATTTATTATTATTATTTTATATTTTATTTTAAATGAGTAGGATTCTCCATTAAAGAAACTTATTAATCATACCATCTAAAAAAAAAAAAAAAAAACAACAATAACAAACAATAAATACACAACCAACAAAATCCAGATTCCAAACTTTTACACGTCATCATTTAATTTAATTGTTTCTTTAACAAAAACAAAATTAACTCATAAAGTAATTAACAAACATCTTACAAAATAAAAAAAAATTCATAACAACAACAAATATTACCATCATGAATGAATAATGCAGCGTCGGTCTCCTTATTCATCACACATTTCGAGAAGGAACTTCACTCTATCAAACCATCACTGCGAACGCGGACACGGCGGCGGCCGCGACGGCCAGGACGTAGCCGGCGGCGAGCCCGCCGACGGCCGCATTGTCGTCGGCCGCCTTCTGGTCGGCCGGGGCGTCGTCGGGGGAGTAGGCGGCGTCGTCGGCGTCGCCGGGCGACTCGGCGGCGCCGGGGGCCTCCTTCTTCTTCTTGGCCTTCCCCTTCTTCTTGGGCGCGGCGGGGGCCGGCGCGGGGGCCTCGACGGGCTTGAAGAGCTCGCGCGGCTGCAGGACCTTGTTGATCGAGTAGACCGCCACCGGCTCCTGGTCGGCCGCGGTCTTGAGTATCTTGGCCGTGACGACCTTGGTCTGCAGCGTGACGGCCTCCCCCTCGGTCTGCACCGTGAAGGTGTAGTCCTTCTTCTTCTTCTTGGTGGCGGGGCCCCCGGTGGCCAGCGTGGTGGAGAGGCCGTTCCCGGTCTTGAGCTGCTGCATGGAGTTGTAGACCGGCTCGGCGTGGTAGAGGAGCAGGGACGCCTGCTCCTCGGCGGTGAGGTTCTTGAACTTGGGCGCGAAGGCGGTGACCGCGGCGTCGATGGGGCAGAAGGCGGTGAGGCCGCTCTCGGAGTTGGCCTCGTAGGTCTCGAGGACGCCGGCGGTGGCGGCGAGGAGGTCGGCGAAGAGCTTGCAGCCGGATTTGGACATGGCGGAGGTGAGGTTGACCGGGGCGGGCGCGGCGGCGGGGGCCTCGGCCTCCGGGGAGGAGAGGGCGGCGGAGATCTGGACGATGGAGAGGTTGTAGGGCTGCTCCTTGATGGACTTGACGAAGGTGGCGGGGGAGGCGCCGTCCTCGGCGTCCTCGGCGGAGAAGGTGACGCGGCCGGCGCGGTGGTCGGTGATGTTGACGAAGCCGGTGGTGCCGGGGGCGGCGCCGGTGGCCTGGAAGAAGGAGGAGGAGAGGGCGGTGCCGGAGGTGAGCTGGTGGAGCTTCTTGGCGCCGTAGTAGTCGACGAGGCAGTGGAGGGAGAGGACGTTCTTGAGGGTGGGGAGGGAGAGGTGCTTGTCGAGGAGGGAGGACATGGCGGCGTTGTCGAGGGCGAGGACGGTGATGGTGCGGCGGCGGTTGATCTCGGAGGAGAGGTGGGTCACGGAGAGGTAGTGATTGAAGGAGGAGAGCTCCGGGTGCCCGGCCAGGATCTTCGTGATGTTGAAGCCTTCGGAGCTCGGGGTGCTGCTCATGGCCAGCAGCAGGAGGAGGAGGAAGTACTGGAGGAGCCTCATTGTAGGTGACGTGTGCCCTAATCTCCTTCCTAGCCCCTCCTCTTCTTTGCTATACTATACAAAGGAGGAGTTTGAGAAGGCTCAAGGCTGAAGGAGAGGGGTGGTGTGTGTGGCAGTAAGATGTGTGGGGAAGGGAGGGAGCACGTACTATGTAGTGAGGGGTTGGCTTGAATGCCCTTGGTTTAGGCGAATAATTGTGAGTTATGCCATTGTTGTGTTTAAAATTCATACTTGTGATGTGAAAGTTCTCCTTCAATTAGGTGGTGATAATAAACAATATTTTTAAATTAAAGTTTGGCAGGATGGTGAAATGCATAATTTAGGGTATGGTATTATTTGAGTAAGTCATAAATACATAAGTACTTTGCTAGATTCTCTGTTGGATTCCTTCTTTTCTAGGAGTGCTCCTCGTAGCATCATTTAGTTGATAGTGTTCAAAATTTCTATCTTGAGATACAAAATTTTAAAACAAACGTAAATACAGAATGGGCCGAATTTCTATCAGAATACTAGATAACGATAAAATATATTTTGTCCCAAAAGTTGTACGCTGGAAATTTAATATAGGAAAAAAAATATAACGTACAACTACAATTTGACTCCAAATTGGAAATCAAAATAATTTTCTACATTTTGAATCTAAAAATTCTCAGACTCGGCCGATAGCTTCCCTAGGGGCCTGTTTGGTTGCACGAAAGTGTTGAAAGTGCGAAAGTGGAAAAACGAAACTTGCGCACGCGATGCGTACGCATAAATTTTGAGTTTCCAAAAGATGTTTGGTTGATGGTTGAAAAATATGACAGTGGAGGAATAAGGAGTTTCATTATTTGGATGGTTGTTGAAAGTGGAAAAAAAAAGAGTTCCGTTGTTTGGATGGTTGTTGAAAGTGGATGTTGGTTGGAGATATATTAAACGAAAACCACTTTTCTCTTTCCACACTTTTCCTTCTCTTTCCACCACTTTCACCAAAAAAATGGTGTGGTGAAAGTGTACCAAAAATGAAGGAGACAAGAACTTCCCCGCGTCCCATCAACCACTTTCACCTCACTTTCAACTTTTCAACCAAACAGCTGAACTGAAGCAAGTTCAGCGGACTTGCAAATTTTTCCAACTTTCACCCCCACTTTCAACGAACCAAACAGCCCCTAGGTGGGTTGGATCTGAAAATCTAGAAATTGAAATCTAAGATGAATCTTACTATTTTACAAAATAAGATCTTGTATTTCAAATAAGTAATGATATTCGTACATCCAAAATGGTTCTTCCAAATTATCTATACTTACATGATAACTGACGTGACGTCTGACAAGATTGACATATCAGTTGACATGACAAATTATAACCTAAAAAATTAATTATCTAATTTTATTAATGTTAATATTAATATTAATATTAATTTTAGTTTAAATGTTAACGTCATCGTTAATGTTTCTTTAAATTTTAACCTTTAATATTAATTTTAATGTTAATGTTAATTTGAAATTTAATTTTAATCTTATTATTAATTTTAATGTTAATGTTAATTTAAATTTTAAAATGTATCATTTCAACTATCAGCTATCATGTCAAACGATACGTAAGCTGCCAAATAAGGAGTAATACTTTGGACGGATATTTTGGATGGTTCAATAGCATTTTTCATTCAAAATCTAGAATCTAGAAAATGGGATGGGCCGTATTAATGATACTCTTACATCATCAATAGTAAATGGAGCTCAAAAATGCATCTTGAATCACAAATCTGTAATAAATGTAAAAATGATTGAATTTGTATAAAAATTCTTCTTTTTTCAAAAAAAAAAAAAAATGAAATCTATAATCTAAAACTTGGGATCCAAATTGAGCTTTACTGTTCTCCAAAACGAGTACCTACAATATGAATGTAGAAACAAAAATTATATTCGGCACCCGCACGTGTACAGCCGGTGTACGAGCGGAGCAGAGGATGCTGCCCCCCCCCCTCCTGCTCCGCAGTCGCTTCCTACGACGACGACGACCTCCCCCCGTGTAGTATCCCGCTCCGCGAAAGCACGAGATGAACAAAAAAATCGGATTGCTGGCTCTGCAACAGAAGACGATTGATTTGAGTGAGTGGACGTAAACTCATTTTCTGATTCTTTCAGGCCTAAGAATCTGACTTTTTTGAAGAATGTTGTTGCTAATAACAAGATGATAATCCTGTGAATGCTAATACAATGAATAAGTATGCTTACAAGGGAACTCACATGTTGCTATGCTAAGAACAAGAAAGGGATAATCTGCATGCTAACAATAAAAATGATGCCTGCTATGTTAATGAATGATTTCATGTCCCGGATTCGTATACTTGCAAGGAAAGATTGATGTGCTTAATTTGTTGTAAGCCACTGTTTTTCAAAAATTATTAAATTAGTGTTAATTAATTATTAATGTCATTTTTAGCCTTAAAATATTTATTAGGATTTTTAGAAATTTTTTTGAATTTTTAAATGGTTTTTAAATAAGTTTTAAAATACAAAAATATTAATTTGTAATTTTCTAAATTATTTTAATATCTGTTTGTAATTTTCTAAACTGTTTTGTAGTCAGTTTGTAATTAATTATTTGTTATTAATTATGAAATGCAGATTCTTAATTGCATTTAGACTCGGTTAAGGTCTTCCTGTAATTTCCTAAACTATGGGGGCCAATTTGCTAACTACCCAACCCCCCCCCCCCCCCCGAACTCACTCTCTCTCCTCTGGCTCACCCACCCCCGACGACTACCACGCCGACGACGACCCGCGTTTCCCGGCCGACTCTGGCCAATCCACCGCCATAAACCCCCTATAAATAAACCCCCCTTCTTTCCCAGACCCAAACCCTAGCTCTACACCCCACCACAACCACCGCAGCCTCTCGTCTCCGTCGAAAACCCTAACCCTAACCCTAACTCCGGCGAGTCCCCGTCCAGCCCCACCGTCGACATCCACCGCCCCCAACCGCCGTCATCAGACGCGCCTCGACGAGACGACCCCAGCGCCACCCGAGCGCCGCCTCGCCGACGTCTCCTCCTCCGTCCAAGACACTTGAACCCCCCCAACCGCCGGACACGTGAGTAACAGAACTCGAATCGTGTCGTGCGTGTCTCGTTTTCACGCACGAGACTCGCCAGGACACGACGAACCTAACCCTGTGCTCGGACACGCGAGACTGAGCTCGTACGTGTCGTGCATAGCACGGACACGTGGATTCCTGTGTCCCAAACTGTCCGGACACAGGATTGATTTTATTAATTTTTTTTGTATGTTAACTCGTTTAAACCTAAATAAAATCAACCTAAGTCTAATCCTAACACAGCGGGCCAATTGGCCCACTGGCCAGCGCAGCAGTATTAAACCCCCCCCCTTTCTGTGGGCAGGGTTCGAGCCCCCCTTAATGCTGTTTCTTCTTCTTTTTATTTTCTTTTCTTTTTCTGGTTATATAATATATATATATATATATATATATATATATATATATATATATATATATATATATATATATATATATATGTATTATTATACTGTATATATGTACTGTATTTTTATATATGTATATATATATATATATGTTATATTTAGTACTTTATTATAATATATATGTATGTATATGTATATATATATTTTCATGTGTATATATAGATTATTATATATACACTTTATAATTAAATGTTTCCTTTTATATATATATATATATATATATATATATATATATATAAATTAAGTATTTTCCTTACATATATATATGTACTTTTAAACATATGTATGTATATTTTCACTATGCATAATTTTGCCTTATTAAAATATTAATATTTCTTTTGCACTTTTTACCAAATTGTATTATAGTGTATTTAAATTTCTGCAACCATTTGGTGTCCAAGCCTAGCATGGATTTTTGGGCCCAAATGTGTTTTCACACATTCAAGACCTCTACAAGTCATATTGGACATGATTCATGGCCTTGGGTCCTGTATTTGAACTTTGGTTCAAATTATATACATGGACAAAATACGCAGATAATTCATTAATTAATTTCAATTGTGTGCAATGCTATTTTTGATTTTCTAAAAATACTTAAAGTACTGCTAAAATTCTGGAAAAATAGTATTTAGATACTATGTTAATTTAGCTAATTTAGTATAATTTTTATAGTATTTAATTTACAGTTTTGCCACTAGTTTGGCATATGAAACCAAAACTCATTTTCTGTATACTTAGGAAAACGGATTTTTATAAAATACTTGTACTGGTTAATAAATTCCAGAAAAATTATAATAAATTTCTATGATTAACAAGGATCACTATGGTACTTTACTTTAAGTAAAACTAAGCTTTTTGTCTATCTTAAAAATTGTTAGAACACAATGATCATTTGATTTATTTATTGATTAATTACGACTTGTAGCTTTTGTGTTATTTTGAGTTTTAGCCGTGTTGAACCCCACCCCTCACTAGTGTAAAGACCCTAGAAAGTTAGTTAAAGTAGTGTGTCACCCCACATTGGTCTCCTATGCCAAAGTTATCATTTTGGCTAGGTGTCCAGTCACAAGTCGTGTCGCATCAATTAGTGTCCTAGTGTTTTAGCTTAGTATAAAAGCTAAGTTTATGTATTTATTTCTACAGTGACGAGTTACCGGACATCCATAGCACTTTTATCGCAGCTTGTTTTGCTTTGCTTTGCTAGAGGCAAGTACTTTCTACGAACTTTACATATTGTCACATAAATGAACTGCAAACCCCACCATGTTAAATGCTGATCCTTGGGGTAGCAAGTTAGATCTCTACATGTTGTACTTCCAGTTACTACCATGCTTAGAACAGTTTTTATGTATCTCTCACATGATTAGAATATGGGTTATGGGGAAACTATTAGTAGCGTACGTGATCATGCCCCCTTACTCGTACGTACGTACCGAGCAAGGTTGACATTTTATGTGTACCTTGTCGTAGGCGCACTAGCTGTATTTCTACGTATGTGCATCTATCGCTTGTTTTACTTGTACGAAAGTACATTTTATATACTTGTACCACAGTACATTTTACACCTATTGACCGATCACGTACCTGCTATAGTTTTAAACATTACATATACATCTTTCTCTATGACATATGTGTCATTGCCATGATAGACTATGTGATGCCATGCTTTCCAGTTATTCCTCTCATGTTCATTTTCATGTTTCATATGCTAGTTTGTCAGATTCAGTACTTGCTCCCGTCCTGACAGGATAACGTTGTAGGTGTCCTTACTGAGGAGGAGTTACTCTGCGATACATATTATGGAGATACTGCCGAGGACCCGGCTTTGCCATACGAGTATGTTCCTGCGGGGAAACTCGTCTAGTTTGCTTAGCTGTTTGGGACATTTAGTGTAGTCATGTATTAGGCTACATATTTTGTAACTGGACATGTATCCAGTTTTACATTTCAGATCACTTGTACTTTGGACTTAATTCTATATATGAGACGACTTTTGTGTTTGGAGCATTTATGACTTTATTTCACTTATAGAACTGTTAGCACATTTAGTCTTATTATGTTGTCTTTAAAACAGCTTACTACGTTTTATCTCAACGTAGGCTGGGCATGACTCGGCCTGGCCCAACAATTTGGGTAGCGGGTCGTAACATGTTTTTAATGGTGGCCCATGCAGGTCCTGACTAAACTGTTTGGTTACGTTATTGTACCAAGCATGCCTGCAATTAGGAACTTAAGGTAATTAGACAACATTAAGGAATGACGCTTAGAACACCTAGAGGAATGCTAGGATTGCAACATAGGAAATACATCACATGTTTGCTATTATAATTAGATTTCCTTGCATATGATTACTTACTTTAAATAAGTCCTTATAAGTCCTTTTATTTTGTAATTTAGATGGTGCTTACACGTTCATCCCAGTATGTTACCCCCGAGAATGGGGCCCTCCTTATCCAGTCAGCTGACCAGTCGACTGATACACCTCCACCTACCACATTCCCCCACTCCACAAATCCATAAACCCAGATACCACAATCACCTTCCACATCACAGGCCCAGCAGGACCCGATACTTCCACCACCCCCTATCACTATACCCACCCAGGCTTCCATCACACTCGACAGGAACCAGCTGCTCACTCTGATTCAGGGGTTCCTAACAACCCATCAGGAGCAGACTACCCTACTCCGCCAAAGCATGGAGCGTTCTGAGGGACGTCCCGTGCTCCCACCACATGTAGAGCCATGACAGAGAGCGGGGACGATCAAGGACTTCATGGGTCTGAATCCCATGGAGTTCTCAGGGACTGAGGGCATTGTAGTAGCAGATGACTGGCTAGATTCGGTAGAGAGGAAGCTTCTGGGAGTTAGGATGCCGGATGACCTCCAGGTCGAGGCAGCGGGATTTCTGTTGATAGACTTAGCAGGAGTCTGGTTCCGGAATGAGCCGTTGTTTGCGTGAGGGAGAGTCACTTGGGATCAGTTCAAGACCCAGTTCAAGAAGAAATTCTTCTCGACCACTGCTAGAGTAGCCATGGGGCTACGATTCCAGAACATCAAGCAGGGGAACCGTTCTGTTGATGAGTATGCGGCAGAGTTTAGTCGCCTGAGCCGTTTTGCTCCTAGTCTGGTTGCAGATCGAGAGGAGATGACCCGCAGGTTTTGCCATGGTCTAGTTCCAGACATTGGCATTCTTATAGTGGCGAACGGTACGACTGACTACTACCAGAGCCTAGAGTTGGCCCGGAGCATTGAGGAGCGTCTTCTGTCTAGCAAGAGGCCGGCTTCTGTACATCATGAGGGACCGTCCAAGCGTCAGGCTTTCCAGCAGAGAGCACCGACGCCACCCCAGCAAACTTACCGTACCCCTACACCACATCATCAGACCCCGCCAGTTAGAGCCCCGGGACCCCGACAGCAGCAGCAGCAGAAGGGAGCTATATGTTCTTTCTGCGGAAGACCAGGACACGATTACTCCATCTGCAGGAAGAGGTTGAAGCAGTGCTTAGTTTGTGGGTTTGCCACCCACATGATATGGGAATGCCCAGTAGCCAAGAGACCTAGAGGACCGCTTCCGACTCAGCAGCAGAGGTTTGGGCAGCATCTGCAGCAGCAGAAGGGACCTCGGGGGAAGGTTTATAGCCTAGTCCTTGAGCCGGAGCAGGATTCAGAGCCCGATTACTTAGCTGACGTCATCACAGGTCATGTTTATTTGTATACTTTTCTAGCTCTATGCTTGTTTGATTCTGGTGCATCTCATAGCTTTCTGTCATTAGAGTTTATGCATGAACATCACTTAGTATCTATACCTACTGCAGAGATTAGTAGAGTAATGACGGGAGGAGGACCAGTGCCTATTAGAGCTAGCTATAGATGCTCTATTATGATAGCCGGAAGAGAGTTTGAGGGGCGATTCTTTGTGATGCCACTCCCCGGTTATGATATCATATTGGGGATGGACTGGCTTAGCTATGCCCATGCATCTATAGATTGCCATGAGGGTAGTATTTTGTTCAGTCCCCTAGGCACAGCACCATTCAGAGTCAGGAGGACAGGGCCGGAGATCAGCCTAGAGCCGAACTGTTGTACGACAGTCGGGGACGTAGCACCGCCACACCCTATCATTAGGAAGTTTATGGATGTATTCCCAGAGGATCTTCCAGGACTTCCGCCTGACAGAGATGTGGAATTCACTATAGATTTAGTGCCGGGTTCATCACCAGTATCCCAGGCTTGCTATAGAGTGAATCCCAAGGAGGCCATAGAGATGAAAGAGCAGATTGATGACCTATTGAAAAAGGGTTTCATTCGATCCAGTGCTTCTCCATGGGGAGCGCCAGTGCTCTTTGTGCCTAAGAAGGATGGTACAGTCCGGCTGTGTATTGACTACCGGGCCTTGTGTCACGTCCCAGAACCAGAATACTGGAGAGCGGGGGACACACACAGCCAGCTACGTACATTAAAGTGAATCACACATCGCAATACGGTCACGGCTGTCTAGATGCATGAGGGTTTACTACAAGCCATCAGTCTCTTAAGGTCAATAACAAGCCTAGTGTCTCAATCTCAAGCAACAAGTAGATATAACAAGATGGTAGATCATCAGACATACAAAGTAAGGCATCCCATACATTCATATTCAGATGATCATGAAGCTAGTCATACAAAATACGAAGACTAGCAAGAGTTTAAGTCATACATGATCAACCCTAGGATTTGTCAATCATGCTACAGCCCGTAGGCAGACAGTAAATAAAGTTACAAACGAGCTAACACTTGCTCGGCGGCTAAACGCCTCAAAAGAATATTTTTACAAGAGAGTGGGAGAGCAAAATGAAAACCCACTCGTTGCCAGAATTCCTTCTAGTGTTCACCATCTTGCAGAAAAGTTAGGAGATCCTCGGTAGCTGCTCCGAAATCTGGCCATACAAAACCAGCTGGGTCAGACCCAGAAAGAGCAAGTGCCACAAAGGAGGCTTCACTTAAGAACTAAAACCAGCATGTCAGCATATAAGTCACAAGTGAAATAATCATAAGACATGAGTTAAAGAGAACAGGAAGATAAACGATAAGATAACTAAAGGACTATTCCGGTACCCAAGTTACAACCCGTGAACCAAACAAGGACCGGGGTTGTAACCCTTCACCTGAACAGAATTTAGCCTCGAGCCAATTATCAATAAAGTAAAGCATAAAACAAGCATGTTCGGAGTTATCCATGTACTGGATCTAGGCAAGACTAAACAAGATAGGACTCCATCCATCATTCACGGCCAAGCAAAGAGTACGGCTTGATACTTAACTAACTAGGGTTATCACAAGCTTAGTTACTAGCAAGATGCAATGAGGTACGCCTACGGCCACAAGCCCTGCAGACTATCCAGGTTATCCAGACGCAAGATTCAAGCTTAGAGTTATCATGCCTTGTTAGGTGACTTGAATGCAACACACGACGGTGTGCATGGTAATCATTTCATGTAGTGCCCCACATAGCAGTGAGCTGGAAATGTGCCCCACTCGTCAGCAGGCTACAAGTCCATCAAAGAAGGCGCCCAGATAACGGGATTGCTTGTAGCCGGAATACCTCTCTATATGCTCTACTTGATCAATCTAGTCATCAACCTAGTCAGATTCGGTATGAATCCCTGACCGTGGTAACCAGAGATACATGTCCTAGACATGATGCGAGACAAGACTGGTTGCTTACACAAGCATATTCAATACAATAACCCACGGTGTCAAGAATTCACCTAGCATGTCAGGTGGGCCGTCGCAACAGCGTATCATGGCTATCATGTCGGGTTACTTATAAAGATTACTTATCAAGGCAAGGGTGCGTCACAACGGGCCACCGTCAAGAATTATCATGTTAAATTACTTGTCAAGAGTGCACCACGGCGGGTCACTATCAAGAGTTATCCTGTAAGGTCATAAAGCCATGTCATGTTCATGTGAGTGCACCATAACGGGTCACTGGTCATGCAATTCCACCACTAAGCCATGTTCAGATTACATTCATAAATAATGTCAAGATCGTATCGGGTTCATGTCGAGTCTACCTCAAAAGGCATAGGGATATAGAATTGGGTGCAAGATCATAAAAGGGAAACATGGGGGACATAAAACACCAAGGGGGGACAAGGGGTAGTCGTACGCTCAGGTCACGCGTACCCAGTCAAGTTTGCGTACGAAATCAAGTCTGCCTGCGTACCCAGTCAAGTCTGTGTACGAAATCAAGTCTGCGTACCCAGTCAAGTCTGCGTACGAAATCAAGTCTGCGTACCCAGTCAAGTCTGCGTACGAAATCAAGTCTGCCTGCGTACCCAGTCAAGTCTGCGTACGAAATCAAGTCTGCGTACCCAGTCAAGTCTGCGTACGAAATCAAGTCTGCCTACATACCCAGTCAAGTCTGCATACGAAATCAAGTCTGCGTACCCAGTCAAGTCTGCGTACGAAATCAAGTCTGCCTGCGTACCCAGTCAAGTCTGTGTACGAAATCAAGTCTGCGTACCCAGTCAAGTCTGCGTACGAAATTAAGTCTGCCTGCATACCCAGTCAAGTCTGCGTACGAAATCAAGTCTGCCTGCGTACCCAGTCAAGTCTGCGTACGAAATAGACACGCTGCCAACAGGCAGCGTACTCAAGTCTGCGTACGCTGCGCTAAAGAGCGCGCGCAGCTCAGTGGCGTAAGCTAAAAAGCTCGGTACACTGCTTACTGTCTTCTCCAAACCAGCAAGAACTCCATGGTTAAACCCAAAGCTTCAAAAGTTCATAACTTGGTCAAAACAAGTCCAAATCTAACTTTTCAAAGGTCAAAATTGGGTAGAAGAAAATTTTCTACCACATGGAACCATCAAAACTTGAAAACAAAGAAGTTTGATAGATCAAAACTACCAAATCCGAAAATGACTAATTCTAGATCTACAAAATTTAAAGCCTTAAAATGGAAAATGGCAAGTTCTAATGTGTCTTAGAAACATGAGGAGAAGCTAATGGAACAATAAAAATGGGCTCTCTTGTGGAAGCAAGTTGCACTTGCCTAAGGGATGTTCTTGGTTGGTGGTGGGTTTAATGGAGGAGGAAGAAGAAGTTAATGAGAAAGTGGAGGAGAGAGAGAAGTTAGGTGGGTTATAAAGGGGGATGGTGGTGGTTTATCATGATGAACCAAGAAATAAACCAAGACATCCCAAAAATAAACCAAGTTAAACCATTACATGCTATGATGAACCTAATCAAGATTAAACTGAAATTAGCTAGCCAGGCAGGAAAATAAAAACACATGTCAGGATTCCGTATACGTATACTAGAAATACGTAGAACGAAAAACGGGGGTGACAACTCTACCCACCTTAAAAGAACTCCGTTTTCGAAATTTAATCAAGAGGCTAGAGATATCGAGCAAGCTATATCAATTACAGACAGTACAGAACTAGCAGTCAATCAAGCAATCATTCATGCAAGCAAGGAACTTAAGCATAAGGCATAAGAAGATATTATAACTTAAGAGTCAAACAGGTCGGGATATCGCGATCGGATATCATCCTCACGCTCCCATGTTGACTCACCCAAAGAGTGATGACCCCAAGCAACACGGACTAACTTGATAGTCTTGTTCTTGAGTATCTTCTTCCTCCGGTCCAATATGGATACGGGTCTCTCCTCATACGAAAGGTTGGTACCAACAACCAATTCCGAATGATCAAGGACATGACTCGGATCCGGGATATACCGTCGTAATTGGAATATATGTAAGATATTAGGTACCTCACGTAACGACGGTGGAAGAGCGAGACGATAGGATACATCACCTACTCGCTCTAGAATATCAAACGGCCCTATATACCTAGGACTGAGCTTTTCCCGTACGCCGAATCGAATGACGTCACGGGTAGGCGAGATCCTAAGGAATACGTGGTCGCCGACAGAAAATTCAAGGGGACGCCGATGAGAATCGGCCCAATGACGATGGCGATCTTGGGCAACTCGAAGATGATCTCTGACTCGTCTGACCACCTCAATAGTCCGCATCACCATCTCTGGTCCAAGTATTTGCCTCTCACCGATATTGTCCTAAGCTAAAGAAGATCTGCACTTCCTGCCGTACAAGGCCTCGAAAGGTGCCATCTGGATACTAGCATGGAAACTGTTATTGTACGAGAACTCTACGAGATGTAGGTGATCTTCCCACGAACCACCGAAGTCTAGTGTTCATGACCGCAGCATATCTTCAAGAGTCTGGATTATGCGTTCTGACTGACCATCTGTCTACAGATGGTAGGCTGAGCTGAACTTGAGACGAATCCCCAAACTCTCTTGAAGACTCCGCTAAAAGTGCGAGGGGAATCTCGAATCTCTGTCGGACACAATACTGACTGGCACTCCATACAATCTGACTATCTGCCTGAGGTACATCTCTGCAAGCTGATCCGTCGACTGGCCGATTCTGAAAGGAAGAAAATGAGCTACCTTCGTTAGACGATCAACTATAACCCAGATGGCATCTCTCCCAGATGGGGATCTAGGTAATCCAGTTACAAAATCCATGGTAATGTGCTCCTATTTCCATTCTGGGATCGGTAAAGGTTGAAGAAGTCCAGCTGGTCTCTGATGTTCAGCCTTAACTTGTTGGCAAACTAAATAACGAGAGACAAATCGGGCTATCTCCCCCTTCATGCCATTCCACCAATAATGCTGCCGAATATCACGATACATCTTCGTACCACCGGGGTGAATAGAATACTGAGAACTGTGCGCTTCTGCCATGATTTCATGTCTGATATCTCCACTGGGTACACAAAGACGCCTCCCATGCCGGAGTGTACCATCTTCATGACTGCATAACTCTGGTCTCTGTCCTGCCACACATTCTGTCCTAAGCCGCTGAAGCCTAGAGTCCATGGACTGAGCTAACTTGATCCTCTCAACTATGCTGGACTGAACTTGCATACTGGCCATCAATGCCACACTGGAAGGAAGAACAACTTCAATACCCATCTTCTGAAGATCTGCTAACAACTCTGGCTGCGCCGTTAGAAAATAAACTCTGGCTCTCCTGCTCAATGCATCTGCTACCACGTTGGCCCTCCCAGGATGATACTGCAAGCTGATGTCGTAATCCACAAGTAGCTCTAGCCATCTCCTCTGACGCATATTAAGATCCTTCTGGGTAAACACATACTTCAGACTCTTGTGGTCGGTGAAAATCTCCACCCGATCTCCATACAAATAATGTCTCCAAAGTTTTAATGCAAAAACTACGGCTGCTAACTCCAGGTCATGGGTTGGGTAATTCCTCTCATGGTCACGAAGTTGACGGGACGCATAAGCGACTACCTTACCATGCTGCATCAAGACACATCCTAATCCCTTGCCGGATGCGTCGCAATAAACTGAAAATCCTCCTGTCCCGTCGGAGAGAGTGAGAATGGGGGCTGTCATCAATCTCCGCTTCAACTTCTCAAATGAACTCTGACACTCTGCCGTCCAAGCAAACTGTGCATCCTTACGGGTCAATTGCGTCAGTGGTGCTGAAATCCGAGCAAAGTCTGACACAAAGCGTCGGTAATAGCCGGCCAATCCGAGGAAACTCCGAACTTCTGCAACGGTGCTAGGCACTGGCCATGTCTCTATAGCCACTATCTTCTGGGGATCAACTTCCACACCACCTCTGGTGATGATATGACCCAAGTACGAGATACGATCCAACCAAAACTCGCACTTACTGAACTTCGCGTACAACTGGTGCTCCCTGAGAATCTGAAGGACTACATGAAGATGCTGCTCATGCTCTGCCTCGTTCTTGCTATAGACTAAGATGTCGTCTATGAACACTATCACGAACTGGTCCAAATAGGGCATGAAGATACGATTCATGAGGTCCATGAATACGGCCGGCGTATTGGTCGCTCCAAATGGCATAACAAGGAACTCCCAATGTCCATACCTAGATCTGAATGTTGTCTTCGGGATGTCCTGCTCTCTGACTCTGATCTGATGGTACCCTGACCGCAAGTCAATCTTCGATAATACTGCCGCTCCCCTGAGCTGATCAAATAAATCATCTATCCTTGGCAAAGGATATCTGTTCTTAATGGTTACAGAGTTCAAGGTACGATAATCAACACATAATCTTGACGTACCATCCTTCTTTTTCACAAG
This sequence comes from Iris pallida, assembly GCA_029216955.1. NCBI lineage: Eukaryota > Viridiplantae > Streptophyta > Magnoliopsida > Asparagales > Iridaceae > Iris > Iris pallida. The sequence continues at coordinate 18,337,665 of JANAVB010042020.1, forward strand.
AAGCATCGGAGCTCCCCAAGGTGATCCGCTAGCACGAATGAATCCCTTGGTTCTCAGTTCTTCAATCATCCTGTACAGGACCTCCAACTCTGATGGTGCCATCCTATAGACTCTTTCTGACACTGGTGCCGTCCCTGGAATCAAGTCGATAGTGAACTCTATCTCTCTCTCTGGGGGCATGCCTGGAAGCTCTTCGAGAAATACGTCAGGAAACTCTTCTACAACTCTGGAAAACTGAACTGCTGCTGCTACGGCCATCCGCAATGCTGGGGAAGAAGGTTCTACTCCGCCTCGAGAAAATAAAATTTCTGGCTCACCGGGAATACTAAAAATAATATTGCCGACATGGCAATCTATCCTAGCATACTGGTCTCTCAACCAATCCATTCATAGGACCATATCATAATCGGCCATCGGGAACTCTATCAGCCTAGCGGAAAACTCTCTACCGCTGATGTCACGCCCCAGAACCAGAATACTGGAGAGCGGGGGCAGACATAGCCAGCTACGTATATGAAATGGAATCCATCTCGCTATACGGTCACGGCTGTCTAGATACATGAGGGTTTATCTACAAGCCAACAGTCTCTTAAGGTCAAGAACAAGCCTATTGTCTCAATCACAAGCAAGTAAATAGATGTTACAAGATGTATGATCATTAAATATACAATAATAAGGCGTCCCAAATATTACATATTCAGCTGATCATGAAGCTAGTCGTACAAAATGTCAGGACTAGCAAGAGTTTTAGTCATATATGATCAACCCTAGGATCTGTTAATCATGTTACAGCCCGTAGGCAGACAGTAAGTAAGTGCAATCGAGCTAAACAGGTGCTCGTCGGCTAAACGCCTCAAAAGAATATTTTTACAATAGAGCGGGAGAGCCAAAAATAACCCACTCGTTGCCAGGGTTCCGTCTAGTGGCCACCATCTGGCTGGAAGATCGGTAGATCCTCTGGAGCTGCTCCAAAATCTGGCCATACAAAACCAGCTGGGTCAGACCCCGGAAAGAGCAAGTGCCACAAAGGAGCTTCACTTAAGAACTAAAACCAGCAATCAGCACAGGAATATAAATAATATAATAAAGACAGGAAATATAAATAACTGGTAAAACTGGAAATAAGAAAAATATGCCAGGATGATATACGACGAGATAACCATGGAACTATTCAGATAGCTAGGTTATAACCCATAAACCAAACAAGGACCGGGGTTGTAACCCTTCGTCTGAACGGAGCTTGGTTTCTCACCATTTATCGAGAAAATAAATACAAGCATGTTGGTCATGTAACAGTCTGGAACAAGATCAGGGCAAGACTAGACTTGTTAGACTCCATCCAATCATTTCACGGCCAAGCAAGAACTACGGCTTTATACTTTAACTAACTAGGGTTATCACAAGCCTAATTACTAACAAGATGCAGTGAGATTATTCCACAGCTACAAGCCCTGCAGACCATCCAGGCTACCCAGGTCGAAAGATTAGGGTTGAATTCAGGTGGGTACATCATCCAGGAAACGCATGTACCCTTATGTAGCTTGAAGGGTGCAACACATGACAGTGTGCTGGAAATGTGCCCTACTCGACGGCAGGCTACAGATCCCAAGCGCGCCCAGGTAACGGGATTACCTGTAGCTGGGAAATCTCTTCATGACTAATGTATTAATCTAGTTGTTAACCTTAGTCCATTTTAGTAGGTACTCCTGACCGTGGTACTCAGGAGTCCCCTCCTAGACATGATGCAAGACAGGACTGGATTATTTGTACAAGCATAATCGCCCACGGTGTCCAGGTTATTCATTCTTGTCAAGTCATGTCAGGTAGCCGTCGCAACAGCTTATCGAGATATAACATGTCAGGTTTATCATGTCAAGTGTACTTGTCAGGAGTGCGCCACGACGGGCCACTATCAGGTCACGTCAGGTCATTATGTCAGGAGTGCACCACTACGGGTCACTATCGTGTCAGGCTCAGTTATCAATTCCAAACATATTACATAAATTCTGGAATTATCAAGTTCAGGTCAAAAGGCGTAAGGATATAAAATGGGCGTAAAATATCAATATACAGGGCTATAAAATCCAGGATAAGGAAAATAAAACCAAACTGACATGCTAATATAAGATCAAGTCTGCCAAAGGCCATACGCTTAGGTAGGCATACGCTCAGGTAAGCATACGCTCCCAAAAGGCAGCGTAAAAGGCAGCGTATGTAACACCCTGTTTTCTGAAATTGGGGATTTTTGAAAATTTATTATTTTCTATTATTTATTAATGGTATTTTAGTCATGGTATGATTTTCTGGTGATTTTAATTAAGTTAAACCATTTCTAAAGTCATGCTAAGTCATGACTCATGACTTTGTGACTTTGTTAGTAAACCTTAGTGTAAACCCTAGTTTTCTCTAACCTAGAAGTTGCCATGCCCATGAGAGCTTAGCCATAGGCTTAGAACACCAAATTAGTGATTTTTAGCCTAAAGGGTATTTTGATAATTTTCTAGGATTTATTTGGAATTATTTGGATTTATGTGATTTATTATTATTTAATTAATTGATTAGTGTCATGTTAGTTACTAACCTAGTTTAGCCCTAATCTAGATGTTAGTCATGACCTAGAGACTAAGTTAGATGGGTTTAACTAAAGTAGTGTTAGAGCTAAATATCTAGATATTTCATGTTAGATATTTACATTAGATATTTTATTTAGATATTTTACATAAAGTTATGTAGAATGAATCCTAGCCATAGGATAGCTTTGAAACTTGTTGGAGAGCCCACAACCATAGATCCTAACCCTAAACCAACCCCCATAGCCGGCCAAGCATGCCCCCCCCCCTATATGAACACCCCCATCTTCACAAAGAGCCTCATTTTCAATGTATTGAAAACCCATTTTTCCCTCAACTTCACAAAGCCATAACTTCTTCATTCCTTCACCAAATTGAGCCCCGTTTGTTGCGTTGGAACCCCCTACACTTGAGGATGCTAAAGGAGGCTTAGTAGCAAGGTTGCACAAGGATTTGGACACCCCAAAGTGAAGAGGAAACCCCCCCTAGAAGGTTGATTTTCATGATTTTGCACATATAGGTAAAGTGTTCTAAACCCTATCAAAATAGTGATTTTTCTTCATGGTTGCATGCATTAGGATACCATGGTCATGTAGGTCAAGTTTGGTAGGATTTTTATGTGGTTTGGTGTCCGTATCGGACACGTATCTGTGTGTTTAAAACTGTGTTTGGTGAAACGTCACTTAGGGTTTAATGTTGTGTTTTTGTAAAACAAATTTGACTTTTGGGTAGCCCTAGATCCCTAGGTCACATCCCCCACTGACTGAGCACACTTTGGACACTGTTCGTGTCCAAAACTGGACACGAACCCACTGTCAAAACACTACACTAACACACTGGAAACACTGTGCACACTGTAAACACGTGGGTGTTTGACACTTTGTATTGTGTCCACACGTGTCGTGGACACAATACAGACACGAGGACACAAACCTAGACCCTAGGCCGACCCCCTGACACGAGCACGTGGCCCCACGTGCCCCGTGTGGAGCACACGACCCCTCGACACGCGCGCACGAGACTGTGCAGCCTCCCCTGCTACCAGACTTCTCGTGCGGACACGCCACGCGACGTGGACACACGAAACTTGGCCTGAGGGTTGGGGCAGTGTCTGACACACCCCTCCCAAAGTTTCAGACACGTTGGTGTCGTGTCGAGTGAGAAATCACACTCGCAATGACCCTACACTATACTGCGCACATACGTATCAGAGCTACTGATACGTGCTCGTATCTCGGACACGGACACACGTGGACACAAATCAGGACCGTGGACACCTAGGGGACCCCTAGGCGAACCTTCCCCCATGAGCACGAGACACGACGTGTCTTGTGTCGTGAGTACGAGACACACAAACATCAGCCCTTCGCGTGCCCTATATTTTACCTGATTTTGATTTTTGCGTGTCCGACACACCAAAACGTGTCGTGGTCGTGTCTCAGGCACCTAGGACACTAGTATAGACCCTACCCTACCATTACCAACCCATGGACACTAACCTTAGTTCGATTTTGTGGTTCGAAATCGAATTACCCCCAAAACCTGGGTAAAACCTATTTCCAGTTTTCTGGAATTTATTTCCAGTTTCCAAAACCCAATTTCAAATGCCATTTTATGTATTTTTGTACATGTTACTATATGTTTTCAGTATGTATATACTTAGTATATATGTATGTGAGTGTGTATGTGGGATTAGGGTGTGTATACATGTACATATATGTGTATATACACATATGTGTATATGTGACTGTGTGTGTGTGTTTGTGTGTGGCAGTGTGTGGTGTGTGTGTGTGTATTCTGTGGGGTTCCTGTCTCAGGAAACCTGAGACACACCCCCCCCCCACTGTGCAGTCTCTCTCCCCCTCTCACTGTTAGCTCCCTCTCTCTATTTCACTCTCTCTCTCTCTTTCCTCTCTCTATATATATGATTATATATATATATAGGTTTTGTTTATATATATATATATATGTATATATATATATATATGATATATATATTGTATTAGATATATACATAGTGTTATTTTATATATATATATATGTGGGGTTGGGTATTATAAATAGTGTATTCCCATAATGGTATATACTTAGGCCTATATATATATATATATATGTATAACCTTTAGTTATAGGTTTATGTGAAAACTAGACTATGGCCTATGGCCAGGATCACTGGCCTATGGTTGGGGCTAGCCCATGTTGACCCTTGTTGACTAAGGGTTGACCAAAGTCAACCTTAGGTCAAAAGTGACCTAGTTAACCTAGAAATGACTAGGAATGACCTAAAACAACTAGTTTGACTAGTTTGACTAAAACCCTAACTAGTTGACTAGTGTTGACCTAGCTTGACTAGATAATTGACCATTGTTGACCAAAGTCAACTATGGGTCAACTATGACCAAATTGACCTAGAAATGGCTTGGATGAACATAGAAGGACTTGTTGACTAAGATTTGACTAAACCCTAGGCTATTAACTAGTTGGGTTAGGTTTGACCTATATATAAGTATATTATTGTGACTTGGGTTTTGTGGAAGACCTATGTAGATTAAGATATGTATGGGGTTAAGTTAGATACTTAGAGTTGAGTCATGACTTGAGATTGGAATGTGGGATTAGCTTGAATATAGGATTAATGTTGGTATTATATATATGTATATATATGTGTGGTATACTTGTATAGGTATTGGTTATACCTTAACCTTGTGGTATTGACTTAGATAGTTGACCATTGACTTAATCACCTTGCTGACTAGTCTTTGTTTGACCCAAAACCCTAGTTAGTCTAGATTGACCTAGCTTGACCATATTGACTAGTATTTGACTAGTCTGACCATTGATTGACTAAACCCTAGATAACTTAACTAGTTTGACCCTATTTGACCTTGTTTGACTTTATTTGACTTAGTTTGATTTCCTGTAACCTAGTATGACTTCCTGTGACCTAGTTTGACTATTAGAGTTTACCAAGAGTTGACTTTTGACCAGATTGACCTAGAATCATGTAGTATGCATTGTATACTTTATTTTTATCATTGTGGATACTTTGTGACTTGTATTGCTCTGACTAGGAGCCAGACACCTCTCCTCAGACAGTATATCCTCTTCAGACATTCAGTTATCAGGCGAGTACATTCTCTGACCGTTTCATACTTGTTCAGGCTTTACTTCTCGCTCTAGATTACTTTACTTGTTGCTGTCACGTTGGTAACACGGATTGGTACTATATGGATCTTTACTTGAGATGTTATCCCCCTCGGGAGCATCGGGTACTTCATGTTATGTGTGTATCACTATCATCATGTACTCTTATGCTTCCATTATTCATGTGCACTCATGTGATCATGTACTCTCATGTTTACTGAGCCCTCATGTATACTATCATGTGCACCCTTTCATGGGCCCCATGTGATATCATGTACAATAACGTAACTTGTATAGATCCTTGTGTATTGATTGGGGTAACGGGGGAGTAGAAGTGGTCATGTGAATAATTCCAAAGTAGTGTAATCATGTGCAAACTCAGTAGTGTAATCATGTATAAATTCTAGCCATTCACATGCCTATCTTGTGCTCTACATCACTAGTCACTTACAGTTCTCTATATACAGTAGATATTTCATTACAGCTATCTCTTTTACAGCGTATATTTCCTTTCAGCAGTTCATGTATCTTACTCTATTGCCTGTATCGTATTTCCTAACATGATATGCACTGTGTGAGATGTTTTGTGCTCGTTCCCGTCCTGATTGGACCTGTTGAAAATATTACAGAGGATGAGGATGAGGCCCTGGTGACTACCTATTATGGAGCAGGACTAGATGATACTTATGTTGTGGACCCTCAGCAGGATCCACCTGCAGCTGAGGATGTTGTTCCAGTAGTCTAGACCAATTTAGTCTAGGCAGTCTTTCTATATTTACATTTTGTCTCACTTTCTGTGTTGTATTTTGAGATGTGGAGATGTATAGACTCTTAGACTTTTTGTATTATGAGTTGTCAGTTCTGGATATTGTGTTGTACTAGACACTTAGACTTATTCATCTATGATACTGTTCTCTTGAGTTACTATCTATCTATCTATCTGTCTGTCTTTCGTTCTTCTACCCTAGATGTGATTGAGATGTATATTGTTATGTCACCTCCGTTCGGAGAGTATAAACTGTACAGGTACTTGATATTGATAGATGATTGACCTAGGACAGCGTTCTACCGCCGACACTGCGGCGTAGGCTGGGCGTTGTTACGTTCTCGTACCCTAACAGTGGGTGCGGGTCGTGACACGTTTTTAGTGGTGGCCCATGCAGGTCGAGTTTATGTAGTGGTATTCGAACTAGAGTATCACTACAGCCTGCGATAGGATTAGAGGAATAGGCTTAGAGAGAATGGATACTCAATCACTGCTAGGATACTTTGAGAGATTCCTGGAATGACCCTTGAGAATCTCATTTGAAATTACGATTTAAACTCCTTTTCCCTTGATTGAATTTGATTTTGAAGGATTCACTGTAGAACTTTGAATCCAGGAATTAGTTGATGATTTTGAAATTTTTGTAGTTGTTGATTTTAATTTCTTAGTGTTAGATTAATATCTTTTATTTTTTTTGGGGTACTCAATCACAATTATGAGAAAACTCTTATTTGTTTCTTGCTATCTAATCCTCTTGCTAATTGCTTCTCATTAAAATGAACTGTCCTCTCTATTTTGCACCTTGCTTAAACTCTTTCTACCAAACTATATGACTGTATCCCAAACCTGACTTACTCGACATTTCCCTCAAATAAAGACTTATTGAGACCTTCTAACCTTGACCCTTGATTGGTCGAACCCTAACTATATTCATCTAGTAGCCTATCTATCCCTAGGACTGTGTTCCTAAATTATTTACTAGATTCCTGATTTCATGAGTTAATTTGATCTTCTTCAATTTTTGCATCAATTTGTCACGTCTCGAACTCCCACTTTCTATTCTAGATCCTTGGACGTCCTTTACCGTGACCTAGATATTCAGAGTATAATACTAGCTGTTACCTTCCAACAAACTTCACATGTAAGACCTAGACTAGCCTACCTTCATGTAGGTATTCCATGTCCCACTAAAATCCGTCTCCTTGTACTCTATTTTCTTGATATGATTTTCTGGTCAAATGGCTAAACTATAACCTCTACCATGATACTAAATTCATTCTTATTTCAATTAGAGATCCACCTTGGCTCAATTCTTTCGACCTGGCATGTGATGGTGTTCTGCTTGAACCCTCAAATACTTAACCTCGTACCGTATCTTGATTGCTTGACCCGATTGGTTAAGGATCTTGGACTATGTATCTTCTTTTATCATTTCCACCCTTACTTATATCTTATGCTATAAATTTTATCCTCAAGTTTTACAAGCTTATCCTTTTCGAGCTTGATCATGATATATTTTATTGGGGGTACACCCACTAACATATTATCTAATCAGAACAGGCGCATGATGGTCTGATCAACCTATTGCGTTTTGGTTCGCCTTTTCATATATTAATCTACACGGATGGAGACAATTAAACTTGCCCTAGAATCTTGTCCGCAACAGCCTTGACAATTCTCCTTGGAATTATTTTAATCGCCTATGAACCTCGTATTCGTATCCAGTTAAATTAACTTAATCATGACCTGGATCTTCATCATTGGATGCTCGTGCTCGTACTCGATTTCATTGATTTTCCATCTTGCCCAAGTCTCGATTTATCCTGAAATTGATCAACTTAGATCGTGTCAAGACAAAAATCTAATTGTGATTGTTTGTGCCTAAATTTTCAATTTTCTTTTACCACTTTATGGAATGGTAACTTTAATGATTTCTCACTTGTTAATGACCCATTTTCATATAGGATGGTAGACGGCCTATAGCCTTGATGATTGTTGTTCCCTTACCTTCCGAATTAGGACACCTTAGATTGTCTGTACGTTTTGATACCATAGGACAGTCTTGATCAAGAATGACTAGTGCATCCAGATGAGACCACAGACTTTCCCATTTAACCTGTCCCCCTGGTACCACTATTGCATCACAAATTCTGGTTAAAATTTGGCCATAGACCCTTCCCACTCTAAATTATGATCACCGTAGACACATTACCGTGACTTTTAAAATTTGGAACACAAGACTAGTTGTTTTCTCAAAACCAATTTCACATACGTAACCTAGACATGACATACTACACCCATGACCTTAGTGTGCCACTTAGGCATACCTTCGTGTGCTTTATTTGCTTAGTACGATTTTCCTAACCCGAGACTCTATCCTGATTTACCCCATGGAGTTATTTTTCTTTTGGCTTCGATTTGAATTAAAACACCTTATGACCTAAAACTGTGAGCCAATTTTTGGACATGACCCAGTATAGGTCTACTACCCATATTTTGCTTGTTGACCTTGTATGTTGCCTAGGTAGTGGCTTCGTCCTTGATTGTTGGAGGTTTGACCTAGAAGGAGTACGACCATCTAAATTTCGAGGACGAAATTATTTTAAGGTGGGTAGACTTGTAACACCCTGTTTTCTGAAATTGGGGATTTTTGAAAATTTATTATTTTCTATTATTTATTAATGGTATTTTAGTCATGGTATGATTTTCTGGTGATTTTAATTAAGTTAAACCATTTCTAAAGTCATGCTAAGTCATGACTCATGACTTTGTGACTTTGTTAGTAAACCTTAGTGTAAACCCTAGTTTTCTCTAACCTAGAAGTTGCCATGCCCATGAGAGCTTAGCCATAGGCTTAGAACACCAAATTAGTGATTTTTAGCCTAAAGGGTATTTTGATAATTTTCTAGGATTTATTTGGAATTATTTGGATTTATGTGATTTATTATTATTTAATTAATTGATTAGTGTCATGTTAGTTACTAACCTAGTTTAGCCCTAATCTAGATGTTAGTCATGACCTAGAGACTAAGTTAGATGGGTTTAACTAAAGTAATGTTAGAGCTAAATATCTAGATATTTCATGTTAGATATTTACATTAGATATTTTATTTAGATATTTTACATAAAGTTATGTAGAATGAATCCTAGCCATAGGATAGCTTTGAAACTTGTTGGAGAGCCCACAACCATAGATCCTAACCCTAAACCAACCCCCATAGCCGGCCAAGCATGCCCCCCCCCCCTATATGAACACCCCCATCTTCACAAAGAGCCTCATTTTCAATGTATTGAAAACCCATTTTTCCCTCAACTTCACAAAGCCATAACTTCTTCATTCCTTCACCAAATTGAGCCCCGTTTGTTGCGTTGGAACCCCCTACACTTGAGGATGCTAAAGGAGGCTTAGTAGCAAGGTTGCACAAGGATTTGGACACCCCAAAGTGAAGAGGAAACCCCCCCTAGAAGGTTGATTTTCATGATTTTGCACATATAGGTAAAGTGTTCTAAACCCTATCAAAATAGTGATTTTTCTTCATGGTTGCATGCATTAGGATACCATGGTCATGTAGGTCAAGTTTGGTAGGATTTTTATGTGGTTTGGTGTCCGTATCGGACACGTATCTGTGTGTTTAAAACTGTGTTTGGTGAAACGTCACTTAGGGTTTAATGTTGTGTTTTTGTAAAACAAATTTGACTTTTGGGTAGCCCTAGATCCCTAGGTCACATCCCCCACTGACTGAGCACACTTTGGACACTGTTCGTGTCCAAAACTGGACACGAACCCACTGTCAAAACACTACACTAACACACTGGAAACACTGTGCACACTGTAAACACGTGGGTGTTTGACACTTTGTATTGTGTCCACACGTGTCGTGGACACAATACAGACACGAGGACACAAACCTAGACCCTAGGCCGACCCCCTGACACGAGCACGTGGCCCCACGTGCCCCGTGTGGAGCACACGACCCCTCGACACGCGCGCACGAGACTGTGCAGCCTCCCCTGCTACCAGACTTCTCGTGCGGACACGCCACGCGACGTGGACACACGAAACTTGGCCTGAGGGTTGGGGCAGTGTCTGACACACCCCTCCCAAAGTTTCAGACACGTTGGTGTCGTGTCGAGTGAGAAATCACACTCGCAATGACCCTACACTATACTGCGCACATACGTATCAGAGCTACTGATACGTGCTCGTATCTCGGACACGGACACACGTGGACACAAATCAGGACCGTGGACACCTAGGGGACCCCTAGGCGAACCTTCCCCCATGAGCACGAGACACGACGTGTCTTGTGTCGTGAGTACGAGACACACAAACATCAGCCCTTCGCGTGCCCTATATTTTACCTGATTTTGATTTTTGCGTGTCCGACACACCAAAACGTGTCGTGGTCGTGTCTCAGGCACCTAGGATACTAGTATAGACCCTACCCTACCATTACCAACCCATGGACACTAACCTTAGTTCGATTTTGTGGTTCGAAATCGAATTACCCCCAAAACCTGGGTAAAACCTATTTCCAGTTTTCTGGAATTTATTTCCAGTTTCCAAAACCCAATTTCAAATGCCATTTTATGTATTTTTGTACATGTTACTATATGTTTTCAGTATGTATATACTTAGTATATATGTATGTGAGTGTGTATGTGGGATTAGGGTGTGTATACATGTACATATATGTGTATATACACATATGTGTATATGTGACTGTGTGTGTGTGTTTGTGTGTGGCAGTGTGTGGTGTGTGTGTGTGTATTCTATGGGGTTCCTGTCTCAGGAAACCTGAGACATACCCCCCCCCCACTGTGCAGTCTCTCTCCCCCTCTCACTGTTAGCTCCCTCTCTCTATTTCACTCTCTCTCTCTTTCCTCTCTCTATATATATGATTATATATATATATAGGTTTTGTTTATATATATATATATATGTATATATATATATATATGATATATATATTGTATTAGATATATACATAGTGTTATTTTATATATATATATATGTGGGGTTGGGTATTATAAATAGTGTATTCCCATAATGGTATATACTTAGGCCTATATATATATATATATATGTATAACCTTTAGTTATAGGTTTATGTGAAAACTAGACTATGGCCTATGGCCAGGATCACTGGCCTATGGTTGGGGCTAGCCCATGTTGACCCTTGTTGACTAAGGGTTGACCAAAGTCAACCTTAGGTCAAAAGTGACCTAGTTAACCTAGAAATGACTAGGAATGACCTAAAACAACTAGTTTGACTAGTTTGACTAAAACCCTAACTAGTTGACTAGTGTTGACCTAGCTTGACTAGATAATTGACCATTGTTGACCAAAGTCAACTATGGGTCAACTATGACCAAATTGACCTAGAAATGGCTTGGATGAACATAGAAGGACTTGTTGACTAAGATTTGACTAAACCCTAGGCTATTAACTAGTTGGGTTAGGTTTGACCTATATATAAGTATATTATTGTGACTTGGGTTTTGTGGAAGACCTATGTAGATTAAGATATGTATGGGGTTAAGTTAGATACTTAGAGTTGAGTCATGACTTGAGATTGGAATGTGGGATTAGCTTGAATATAGGATTAATGTTGGTATTATATATATGTATATATGTGTGGTATACTTGTATAGGTATTGGTTATACCTTAACCTTGTGGTATTGACTTAGATAGTTGACCATTGACTTAATCACCTTGCTGACTAGTCTTTGTTTGACCCAAAACCCTAGTTAGTCTAGATTGACCTAGCTTGACCATATTGACTAGTATTTGACTAGTCTGACCATTGATTGACTAAACCCTAGATAACTTAACTAGTTTGACCCTATTTGACCTTGTTTGACTTTATTTGACTTAGTTTGATTTCCTGTAACCTAGTATGACTTCCTGTGACCTAGTTTGACTATTAGAGTTTACCAAGAGTTGACTTTTGACCAGATTGACCTAGAATCATGTAGTATGCATTGTATACTTTATTTTTATCATTGTGGATACTTTGTGACTTGTATTGCTCTGACTAGGAGCCAGACACCTCTCCTCAGACAGTATATCCTCTTCAGACATTCAGTTATCAGGCGAGTACATTCTCTGACCGTTTCATACTTGTTCAGGCTTTATTTCTCGCTCTAGATTACTTTACTTGTTGCTGTCACGTTGGTAATACGGATTGGTACTATATGGATCTTTACTTGAGATGTTATCCCCCTCGGGAGCATCGGGTACTTCATGTTATGTGTGTATCACTATCATCATGTACTCCTATGCTTCCATTATTCATGTGCACTCATGTGATCATGTACTCTCATGTTTACTGAGCCCTCATGTATACTATCATGTGCACCCTTTCATGGGCCCCATGTGATATCATGTACAATAACGTAACTTGTATAGATCCTTGTGTATTGATTGGGGTAACGGGGGAGTAGAAGTGGTCATGTGAATAATTCCAAAGTAGTGTAATCATGTGCAAACTCAGTAGTGTAATCATGTATAAATTCTAGCCATTCACATGCCTATCTTGTGCTCTACATCACTAGTCACTTACAGTTCTCTATATACAGTAGATATTTCATTACAGCTATCTCTTTTACAGCGTATATTTCCTTTCAGCAGTTCATGTATCTTACTCTATTGCCTGTATCGTATTTCCTAACATGATATGCACTGTGTGAGATGTTTTGTGCTCGTTCCCGTCCTGATTGGACCTGTTGAAAATATTACAGAGGATGAGGATGAGGCCCTGGTGACTACCTATTATGGAGCAGGACTAGATGATACTTATGTTGTGGACCCTCAGCAGGATCCACCTGCAGCTGAGGATGTTGTTCCAGTAGTCTAGACCAATTTAGTCTAGGCAGTCTTTCTATATTTACATTTTGTCTCACTTTCTGTGTTGTATTTTGAGATGTGGAGATGTATAGACTCTTAGACTTTTTGTATTATGAGTTGTCAGTTCTGGATATTGTGTTGTACTAGACACTTAGACTTATTCATCTATGATACTGTTCTCTTGAGTTACTATCTATCTATCTATCTGTCTGTCTTTCGTTCTTCTACCCTAGATGTGATTGAGATGTATATTGTTATGTCACCTCCGTTCGGAGAGTATAAACTGTACAGGTACTTGATATTGATAGATGATTGACCTAGGACAGCGTTCTACCGCCGACACTGCGGCGTAGGCTGGGCGTTGTTACGTTCTCGTACCCTAACAGTGGGTGCGGGTCGTGACAGCGTATGGGGGTCACAAAGCTCTCGGGTTGAACCAGGGTGACAAGATAGGCTAGCGTACGCTCAAGCCAGCGTACGCTCAAAGCCAGCGTACGCCTTGCTCGCTTAAGCTAGTGTACCAAAGGGTCCATACACTTCCAATGGGAAGCGTACGCAAGGGTCAGCGTACACAAGGGCACGCTCGAACTACAGGTCAGCGTACGCTCAAGCTAGCGTACGCTCAAGTCCGCGTACGCTTGAGCTAGCGTACGAAAGGGTCTAGGGCACGCTCACGCTAGCGTACGCTCAGGGCAGCATACGCTCAAGTCAGCGTACCGAAGGCAGCGTACACTTGCTAAAGAGCAGCGTACACAGGGCAGCATACGCTCGCTAAAGAGCAGCATACACAGGGCAGCGTACGCTCGCTAAAGAGCAGCGTACACAGGGCAGCGTACGCTCGCTAAAGAACCAATATCCGGGCCAACGGGTCAATTTGAGATCGGCTCATCGGAATCCAATTTCGGATATACCGTTGAGTTCGTATCGTCATTCTGGACTCGTTGACATGTAATTTGCTGAGTTTTGAGGACATTGGCTCCGACACGCTTTTCCGTGCAAATCGATTTCCAATGTCCGGGTCAACGGACCAATTTGAGATCGGGTCAACGGAATCCAATTCTGGATATACCGTTGGGTTCGTATCGTCATTCTGGATTCGTGGACATATAATTTGTTAGGTTTTGTGTAGTTTTATTTCTGCACGTTTTTCGGTGCAAAGTGTGTCCAACGACGGACATCATTTTGGCCCGAAATTACCGTTTTGCCCCTGTGTCCAAATTGGACTTTTGGACAGGCTATCCTAGCTGATTTGACCATTCTGGACACGTTGGTGATGTTAGTTTCATCATCCGACAACATCTGTAGATTCTTCCCTTTTTGTGCCACCCTATTATTATAATATTTTCTCCTCTTGGTTGTTTTAGAGACCCGTCGATTTCAGTGATTTCTAAATCACTGAAATTCATAAGTTGACCTTGTAGATGTTTATAGAGACTAGCTTGACCATGGTTGACTACTTTGACTAGACGTCGAAGTAGAGTCAACAGTTGACCTAGGTTTGATCAGACTTGACCAACGTTGACTTTTGACCAAAGTCAACTGTAGGTCAACCATTGACCTATTTAACCTAGATTAGACTTAGAGTTGACTGGAGTTGACCAGTTGACCAAAGTCAACTGTACGTCAACCTTGACCCAGTTTGTCTTAGTTGACCTAGATGTAGTATATCTTTTGACCCTGATCAGCTCTTGTATTATTTCATCTTTAGGTCTGTGGCTTTACTCTGAACCCTGATTCATATTGACAGCAGGACCCCAGGCGAGTACATTCTCTGATAACTTATTCCCAATTTATGATAACTGTTATGATTCATGTAATTAGTGTTGATATGCTTATCCCTGACACATGGTTCTCACGGATTGGTATTCTTGGATCCCGACGAGAGATGTCTCTCCTTCTTAGGTTGGGATGTATTGTGCAAGCACCCTTGTAGCTCTTGCTCGATATATGGTCACTGATTCTAGAGCAGGTTCGCGACCTTCTCATTAGAATCTCGTGCAGTGATGTGTCCTGTTTGGATCCATTCTACCAGTTGGGGTAGGGGGAGTAGTAGCGTATGCCTGTGATCAGATCCATCCCGATTCCCGAACAGTGTGAGTCATATACCGCACTTATGACTTGCCAGGCCGATTCTTGACAGGTACCCAAGCCGATCACAAGCTGAAACTACTACTCACACACATTGGATATATAGCTTACCTTGATTCGTGTACATGCCATGATCCCGTTCTATTTTCTTGTTCTAGCTCTAGCTTTACAGCTTACCATGCCATGATACATACATGTACACTCCATGATTTTATTGTATATGCTCTATTTACGGTCTTATAGCTTTTATTCTATCTTGAGATCTGTTATGAGATATATGTACTCGTTCCGCTCCTGACTGGATACGTTATGAAAATATTACAGATGTTGATGCTAACTGAGGTGGTTCCCACTATTCTTCTCTATGAGTTGCCTGGTAGTTATCCTTAGTTAGTCCTGTTGTTCCTTCTTTATTTTTCCTGTCTTATGATCATTGTAGATTCTAGTTGTTCTAGTGATATTGTTATTATTTCTTGTCTTATCTTCCTTAGTTTTTGTGATGTGACATGAGTACATTTCTAGTTATGGATTCTTAGATGTTGTAGTTAGTATAGTATACTTGACAGCGTTCTACCGTCGATACCGCGGCGTAGGCTGGGCGTGGCCCACGTATTCGTACCCGTATATCCGGGTGCGGGTCGTGACAAAAGAGCAGCGTACACAAGGCAGCGAAGCTAAAAGCTAGCACACTGCTCACTGTCTTCTCCAAAGGGCAAGAACAACAAGAACAGCAAGGGCTCCATGGATGGAACCCAAAACTCGAAATGCTCATAACTTGGTCAAAACAAGTCCGAATCCAACTTTCCAAAGGTCAAAATTGGGTAGAATAAAATTCTCTAAAACATGGAACCATCAAAACTTGAAAACAAGGAAGTTTAATAGATCAAAACCATCAAAATCTGAAAATAGCAAAACTCTAGATCTACAACAATTAAAGCCTCAAAATGAAAAATGGCAAGTTCTAATGTAGTTTAGAATCATGAGAGGAAGCTAATGGAACCATAAAATGAGTTCTCTTGTGGAAGCAAGTTGCACTTGCCTAAGGGTTGGGGAGTTGTGGAGAGGAAGGAAGAAGAAGAAGGAATAAATGAGAGTTATGGAGGAGAGAGAAGGTTGGGGGGAAATAAATATCATGGGTTGGTGGTAGGTAGGAGGTTCACCTTGGTCCATGATGGACCAAGCAATCAGCCGGCCAAACCAAGAAAAACTCAAACCGAGAGTTAAGCCAAGCCAAGAAAACTAAACAAGGAACAATACAAGAAAATACGTACACGTATTTTCCAAAATACGTAATACGAACAACAGGCATTACAACTCTACCCACCTTAAAAGAATTCCGTCCTCGGAATTTAATCAAGGGGCTAGAGGGGCAAGAACAAGCTACACTATTCACATGCAATTATACTAGGCAATCAATCAATCATGCAAGCAAGGAATTGATGGCATGAGGCATAAGAAAGACATTATACCTCACGAGTCAAACAAATCGGAATATCGTGATCGGATATCATCCTCACGCTCCCACGTTGACTCCACCAAAGAGTGATGACCCCAAGCAACTCGGACTAACTTGATAGTCATGTTCTTGAGGATCTTCTCTCTCCGGTCCAATATAGACACGGGCCTCTCCTCATACGAAAGGTTGGTACCAACAACCAATTCCGAATGATCCAGGACGTAGCTCGGGTCTGGGATATACCGTCGTAATTGGGATACATGGAACACGTCATGCACCTCGCTTAGCGACGGTGGAAGAGCGAGACGATAGGATACATCTTCTACTCGCTCCAGAATGTCAAACGGTCCTATATACCTAGGACTAAGCTTGCCCCGTATGTCGAAACGAATGACGCCACGGTTAGGCGAAATCCTCAGGAATACATGATCGCCGACCGAGAACTCGAGAGGGCGTCGATGAGAATCGGCCCAATGGCGCTGGCGATCTTGGGCAACTCGAAGGTGATCTCTGACTCGCCTGACTACTTCAACTGTCTGGGCAATCATTTCTGGACGAAGCATCTGCCTCTCTCCAACATCATCCCAGGCTAACGGGAATCTGCACTTCCTGCCATACAGTGCCTCGAACGGTGCCATCTGGATACTGGCCTGGAAACTATTATTGTACGAGAATTCCACCAGGTGCAAGTGATCTTCCCATGAACCACCGAAGTCAAGTGTGCAAGACCGTAACATGTCTTCAAGAGTCTGGATCGTGCGCTCCGACTGGCCATCTGTCTGCGGGTGATAAGCTGAACTGAACTGGAGATGAGTCCCCAAACTCTCTTGCAAGCTACGCCAAAAGTGCGACGTAAATCTTGAATCTCGGTCCGAGGTGATACTGACTGGGATACCGTGCAATCTGACAATCTGCCTGAGGTACATCTCCGCTAACTGAGCCGTCGACTGACCAACTCTGAACGGGAGAAAGTGCGCTACCTTGGTAAGCCTATCCATAATGACCCAAATAGCATCTCTACTAGCTGGGGATTTAGGTAATCCAGTCACGAAATCCATGGTCACATGCTCCCACTTCCATTCTGGAATCGGTAAGGGCTGAAGAAGTCCAGCCGGTCTCTGATGTTCGGCTTTAACTTGTTGGCAAACCAAACACCGAGAGACAAACCGAGCTATCTCCCGCTTCATGCCATTCCACCAGAAGTGCTGACGGATATCACGGTACATCTTCGTACTGCCAGGATGGATGGAATACTGAGAACTGTGCGCCTCTGACATGATCTCCTGTCTGATATCTCCACTGGGTACACAAAGACGCTTACCATGCCTAAGTGTACCATCCTCATGAATACATAACTCTAGTCTTCGTCCTGCTTCACACTCTGCTCTGAGTCGCTGAAGCTTGGAATCTGCCGACTGTGCCATCCGGATCCTCTCGACTATAGTGGACTGAACTTGCATGCTGGCCATCAACGCCACACTGGGAGGAAGAACAACTTCTATGTCCACCTTCTGAAGATCGGCTAACAACTCTGGCTGCGCTGTTAGGAAATAAGCTCCGGCTCTCCTGCTCAATGCATCTGCTACGATAGTGGCCTTCCCAGGATGATACTGCAAGCTGACATCATAATCTACAAGAAGCTCCAGCCACCTCCTCTGACGGATGTTAAGATCCTTCTGGGTGAAAACATACTTCAGGCTCTTGTGATCGGTGAAAATCTCCACCCTGTCTCCATACAAGTAGTGCCTCCACAACTTAAGTGCAAACACTACTGCTGCCAACTCCAAGTCATGGGTTGGGTAATTCCTCTCATGATCACGAAGTTGTCGTGACGCATAAGCTATTACCTTTCCATGCTGCATCAGAACACATCCTAAACCTCTGCCTGAAGCATCACAGTACACTGAAAATCCTCCGGTTCTATCTGGAAGCGTAAGAATAGGAGCTGTTATCAGGCCTCGCTTCAACTGCTCAAAAGAACTCTGACACTTTGCTGTCCAAGCAAACTGTGCATCCTTACGAGTCAACTGCATCAATGGCGCTGAAATTCGAGCAAAATACGAAACAAACCGCCGGTAGTAGCCGGCCAATCCAAGAAAACTACGAACCTCTGCAACGGTGCTGGGCACTGGCCATGACTCAATAGCCACAATCTTCTGGGGATCCACTTCTACTCCTCCTCGAGAGATGATATGACCCAAGTATGAAATGCGATCGAGCCAGAACTCGCATTTACTGAACTTGGCATATAACTGGTGCTCTCTAAGGACCTGAAGAACTACACGAAGATGCTGCTCATGCTCCTCCTCACTGTTGCTGTAGACCAGAATGTCATCTAGGAATACGATCACAAACTGATCCAAGTAAGGCATGAAGATGCGATTCATGAGGTCCATGAATACTGCCGGCGCATTGGTTGCTCCAAAAGGCATAACAAGGAACTCCCAATGCCCATATCTCGATCTAAAAGCTGTCTTCGGGATGTCCTGCTCTCTGACTCTGATCTGATGATAACCTGAGCGCAAATCAATCTTCGAGAATACTGAAGCCCCCTTGAGTTGATCAAACAAGTCATCTATCCTCGGGAGAGGGTATCTGTTCTTGATTGTCACTGAGTTCAAGGTATGATAATCAACACATAACCTGGACGTTCCATCCTTCTTTTTCACAAGAAGCATCGGGGCTCCCCAAGGCGATCCACTAGCACGAATGAATCCCTTAGTTCTGAGTTCTTCAATCATCTTGTACAATATCTCCAACTCTTACGGCGCCATCCTGTAGACTCTCTCTGACACGGGGGCTGTCCCGGGAATCAAGTCTATAGTGAACTCGATCTCCCGTTCCTGAGGCATACCTGGAAGTTCTTCTGGAAAAACATCTAGAAACTCATCCACTATCCTAGGCAACTGAACTGCTGCTACTGCCATCCGCAATATCGGAGGAGAAGGCTCAACTTCGCCTCGGGAGAAAGAAAACTCTGGCTCTCCTGGAATGCTAAAAACAACCCTACCAATATGGCAGTCTATCCAAGCATACTGGTTCCTCAACCAATCCATCCCTAAGACCACATCATAATCGGCCATCGGAAACTCTATCAATCTAGCAGGGAACTCTCTACCGCTAACTATGATCCGACACGAAAAAAACACTCTATCTACTCCCACAAGTCCGTTACCAGTAAGTATATTGAGCCTTACTGATAATGACTCAGGCTCCAATCCTACCCGTGTCGCAAATCGTGCAGACATAAAAGAATGCGATGCACCAGAATCAAATAAAGCTGAAGCTGGAAAGGAGTTGATGAGAATAGTACCTGCCACTACCTCTCCTGGTGCTAATCCTTCCTCCATGGTCATTACCATAGCCTGACCGTGCCCTCGGGGTGCTGGTCCCCTCTGCTGAAATCCTCGCTGCCTGTTCTGACTCTGGGCTTGGACTTATGCATACTGCTGGGGGTTCTGCTGCTGGAATACTTGGGTCTGAGGCGGCAAGGGCCTCGGCAATGGATACTGCTGCTGATGGACGAGAGCTGGTCCTCTCACCGAAGAGCTAGAAAGGTTGGATGAGGATGAACCACCCCTGTTCGGGCAGGATCCAACCCTATGGTCTGGTGCTCCACAAGCCAGACACAATCCATGTGCCCTGCGACATTCTGCCACCACATGGCCTGGCTTCCCACAATGAGAATAACCCACTGCGGAAGATTGCTTCTGCTTCTGCTGCTGCTGAGGGTACGTCGGGGTTGAATGCTGAACCGACGTCACTGAGGCTGCTCGCCTCGGAGCCCCAATAGTCAAAGCCCTGGCTGCCGGGGCTGGGGCTGAAGACTGATTCATCTGGCCATGAGATCTCTTCCGACCTTCGGCCCTGTCCACGATCCTCTGGGAGGTATACTCATGCCTCCGGGCTGCTCTCAAGACTGCATCAAAAGTCTGATGCTCAAACTGCTCAACTGCTAACAAGATCTCCAGGTGCAGTCCCTGCTGGAATCGCTGGGCTCTATCATACTCGGTTGCCACCAAGGTGGGAGCAAACCGACTGAGTCTGGAAAACTCGGCCGCATATCCATCGACCGTCCTGCCTCCTTGCTTCAGATTGGTGAACCTGGTCTGCAGATCATACCGAGCCACGGCATCGAAATACTTGGTCTGGAATCTCTCTCTGAATACTGCCCAAGCAATGGGTGCTACTAATCCAACGGCCTGCGCTGCCCACCAGCTGCGGGCAAGATCTAACAACTGCAGGCGCACAACTGTCACCTTCTCGTTCTCTGGAGTCTTGGCTGCTTCTAGAACCACCTCTGTGTCCTGAAGCCATGCATCTGCTACGATAGCATCTTCACTACCGTCGAAGAATGGAGGGTTCAAGCACTTGAAGCTGTTGGCCGCACTGTTCCCTGGATGACTGCCTCTGATCAAAGCATCCGTCACTGCCTGTTGCAATGTATCTCTACGACGATCTTGAGAAGCTATCAAGGTCCTGACGAGTCCTACTAATGTGCCATCATCAGGTTCGGCAGGCTGAACTGGCTGAACTGGGGGCTCTTCTCTAATAGGCTCGACTCTGGAGGCTACTCCGGAATGCTGGACTTGATCTCCAGGTTGCTGCTGGTCCGCGGGAGGTGCTCCGCCTTGCTGGTCGGCAGGTCCATGAACAATGCCGCTGAAGAAGACGACATAGGGAACAATAAGGAAGGACCAGGACAGATCAACGATACAAGCATATGATCAGGACAAGAATCCAGGGATTCAGAAGATACGAGCAGAGATCAAGGACGAATACTGATTGAGACATCTATTCGGTAAACCCTCACATATCTTGATTTACAAGACCTGCATGGGCCACCACTTGAACCATGTCACGCCCCAGAACCAGAATACTGGAGAGCGGGGGCAGACATAGCCAGCTACGTATATGAAATGGAATCCATCTCGCTATACGGTCACGGCTGTCTAGATACATGAGGGTTTATCTACAAGCCAACAGTCTCTTAAGGTCAAGAACAAGCCTATTGTCTCAATCACAAGCAAGTAAATAGATGTTACAAGATATATGATCATTAAATATACAATAATAAGGCGTCCCAAATATTACATATTCAGCTGATCATGAAGCTAGTCGTACAAAATGTCAGGACTAGCAAGAGTTTTAGTCATACATGATCAACCCTAGGATCTGTTAATCATGTTACAGCCCGTAGGCAGACAGTAAGTAAGTGCAATCGAGCTAAACAGGTGCTCGTCGGCTAAACGCCTCAAAAGAATATTTTTACAATAGAGCGGGAGAGCCAAAAATAACCCACTCGTTGCCAGGGTTCCGTCTAGTAGCCACCATCTGGCTGGAAGATCGGTAGATCCTCTGGAGCTGCTCCGAAATCTGGCCATACAAAACCAGCTGGGTCAGACCCCAGAAAGAGCAAGTGCCACAAAGGTGCTTCACTTAAGAACTAAAACCAGCAATCAGCACAGGAATATAAATAATATAATAAAGACAGGAAATATAAATAACTGGTAAAACTGGAAATAAGAAAAACATGCCAGGATGATATACGACGAGATAACCATAGAACTATTCAGATAGCTAGGTTACAACCCATAAACCAAACAAGGACCGGGGTTGTAACCCTTCGTCTGAACGGAGCTTGGTTTCTCACCATTTATCGAGAAAATAAATACAAGCATGTTGGTCATGTAACAGTCTGGAACAAGATCAGGGCAAGACTAGACTTGTTAGACTCCATCCAATCATTTTACGGCCAAGCAAGAACTACGGTTGATACTTTAACTAACTAGGGTTATCACAAGCCTAATTACTAACAAGATGCAGTGAGATTATTCCACAGCCACAAGCCCTGCAGACCATCCAGGCTACCCAGGTCGAAAGATTAGGGTTGAATTCAGATGGGTACATCGTCCAGGAAACGCATGTACCCTTAAGTAGCTTGAAGGGTGCAACACATGACAGTGTGCTGGAAATGTGCCCTACTCGACGGCAGGCTACAGATCCCAAGCGCGCCCAGGTAACGGGATTGCCTGTAGCTGGGAAATCTCTTCATGACTAATGTATTAATCTAGTTGTTAACCTTAGTCCATTTTAGTAGGTACTCCTGACCGTGGTACTCAGGAGTCCCCTCCTAGACATGATGCAAGACAGGACTGGATTATTTGTACAAGCACAATCGCCCACGGTGTCCAGGTTATTCATTCTTGTCAAGTCATGTCAGGTAGCCGTCGCAACAGCTTATCGAGATATAATATGTCAGGTTTATCATGTCAAGTGTACTTGTCAGGAGTGCGCCACGACGGGCCACTATCAGGTCACGTCAGGTCATTATGTCAGGAGTGCACCACTACGGGTCACTATCGTGTCAGGCTCAGTTATCAATTCCAAACATATTACATAAATTCTGGAATTATCAAGTTCAGGTCAAAAGGCGTAAGGATATAAAATGGGCGTAAAATATCAATATACAGGGCTATAAAATCCAGGATAAGGAAAATAAAACCAAACTGACATGCTAATATAAGATCAAGTCTGCCAAAGGCCATACGCTTAGGTAGGCATACGCTCAGGTAAGCATACGCTCCCAAAAGGCAGCGTAAAAGGCAGCGTATGGGGGTCACAAAGCTCTCGGGTTGAACCAGGGTGACAAGATAGGCTAGCGTACGCTCAAGCCAGCGTACGCTCAAAGCCAGCGTACGCCTTGCTCGCTTAAGCTAGTGTACCAAAGGGTCCATACACTTCCAATGGGAAGCGTACGCAAGGGTCAGCGTACACAAGGGCACGCTCGAACTACAGGTCAGCGTACGCTCAAGCTAGCGTACGCTCAAGTCCGCGTACGCTT
This sequence comes from Iris pallida, assembly GCA_029216955.1. Classification (NCBI taxonomy): domain Eukaryota; kingdom Viridiplantae; phylum Streptophyta; class Magnoliopsida; order Asparagales; family Iridaceae; genus Iris; species Iris pallida. Next base: position 18,361,384 of record JANAVB010042020.1, read on the forward strand.
GAGCTAGCGTACGAAAGGGTCTAGGGCACGCTCACGCTAGCGTACGCTCAGGGCAGCATACGCTCAAGTCAGCGTACCGAAGGCAGCGTACACTTGCTAAAGAGCAGCGTACACAGGGCAGCATACGCTCGCTAAATAGCAGCGTACACAGGGCAGCGTACGCTCGCTAAAGAGCAGCGTACACAGGGCAGCGTACGCTCGCTAAAGAGCAGCGTACACAAGGCAGCGAAGCTAAAAGCTAGCACACTGCTCACTGTCTTCTCCAAAGGGCAAGAATAACAAGAACAGCAAGGGCTCCATGGATGGAACCCAAAACTCCAAATGCTCATAACTTGGTCAAAACAAGTCCGAATCCAACTTTCCAAAGGTCAAAATTGGGTAGAATAAAATTCTCTAAAACATGGAACCATTAAAACTTGAAAACAATAAAGTTTAATAGATCAAAACCATCAAAATCCGAAAATAGCAAAACTCTAGATCTACAACAATTAAAGCCTCAAAATGAAAAATGGCAAGTTCTAATGTGGTTTAGAATCATGAGAGGAAGCTAATGGAACCATAAAATGAGTTCTCTTGTGGAAGCAAGTTGCACTTGCCTAAGGGTTGGGGAGTTGTGGAGAGGAAAGAAGAAGAAGAAGGAATAAATGAGAGTTATGGAGGAGAGAAAAGGTTGGGGGGAAATAAATATCATGGGTTGGTGGTAGGTAGGAGGTTCACCTTGGTCCATGATGGACCAAGCAACCAGCCGGCCAAACCAAGAAAAACTCAAACCGAGAGTTAAGCCAAGCCAAGAAAACTAAACAAGGAACAATACAAGAAAATACGTACACGTATTTTCCAAAATACGTAATACGAACAACAGGCATTACAGCTGACTACGATTCGATACGAGGAAAACACCCTATCTACACCCACAAGTCCGTTACCGGTAAGTATATTGAGTCTTACTGATAATGACTCGGGCTCCAGTCCTATCCGCGTCATGAATCGTGCAGACATAAATGAATGTGATGCACCTGAATCAAATAATACTGATGCAGGAAAAGAGTTGACGAGAATGGTACCTGCCACCACCTCACCTGATGCCAACTCCTCCTCTACAGTCAAAGCCATCGCTTGACCGTGCCCTCTGGGTGCTGGTCCCCTCTGCTGGAAACCTCTCTGGCGGTTCTGAACGTGAGCTTGGACCTGGACATACTGTTGCGGTCGCAGCTGCTGGAATGCCTGAGCCTGAGGCGGCAATGGCCTCGGAGGCTGATACTGCTGCTGCTGTACTGGTGCTGGTCCCCTCACTGAGGGACTAGTCTGGGCCGATGAGGATGAACCGGCTCTCTGTGGGCAGGATCCTATCATGTGATCCGGTACCCCACAAGCCAAACACAATCCTTGTGCTCGACGACATTCTGACACTACATGCCCTGGCTTCCCACAATAAGTGCAGCCCATCGTGGAAGACTGCCTCCGCTTCTGCTGCTGAGGATACGTCGGAGTCGAATGCTGAACTGACGTAACTGATGCTGCCCACCTTGGAGCTCCAATGGTCAAGGCCTTAGCTGCGGGGGCTGGGGCTGAAGACTGGATCATCTGACCATGGGATCGCTTCCGTCCTCCAGTTCTGTCTACAATTCTCTGCGAGGTATACTCATGCCTCTTAGCTGCCCGCAAAACAACATCAAAGGTCTGATGCTCAAACTGCTCTACCGCTAGAATGATCTCTAGGTGGAGTCCCTGCTGAAACCGCTGCGCTCGATCAAACTCGGTTGCCACCAAAGTGGGAGCAAACCGACTCAATCTTGAAAACTCGGCCGCATATCCATCGACTGTCCTGTTCATCTGCCTGAGATTGGTGAACTTCGTCTGTAAGTCATACCGAGCCACAGCATCGAAGTACTTAATCTGAAACTTGTCACTGAATACCGCCCACGGAACAGGCGTTGCCAATCCAACCGCTATCATCGCCCACCAGGTACGGGCTAGGTCCAATAACTGTAGACGTACCAAAGCTACCTTCTCTCCTTCTGGAGTCTTGGCTGCATCTAAGATAATCTCAATGTCCTGGAGCCACGCATCGGCTGCAATAGCGTCTTCACTCCCATCAAAGAAGGGAGGGTTGAGGCGCTTGAAACTGCTAGCCACACTGTTCCCTTGATAACCAATACGGCCCATGGCATCCTGTACTGCCTGGTGCAGGGCATCGCCCCGACGATCTTGAGATACAAGCAATGTCCTGATGAGACCCACCAAGGTGCCATCGTCAGGCTCTGCAGGCTGGACTGGCTGAACTAGGGGCTCGGGGTCCATCCATCATTCACGGCCAAGCAAAGAGTACGGCTTGATACTTAACTAACTAGGGTTATCACAAGCTTAGTTACTAGCAAGATACAATGAGGTACGCCTACGGCCACAAGCCCTGCAGACTATCCAGGTTATCCAGACGCAAGGTTCAAGCTTAGAGTTATCATGCCTTGTTAGGTGACTTGGATGCAACACACGACAGTGTGCATGGTAATCATTTTATGTAGTGCCCCACATAGCAGTGAGCTGGAAATGTGCCCCACTCGTCGACAGGCTACAAGTCCATCAAGGAAGGCGCCCAGATAACGGGATTGCTTGTAGCCGAAATACCTCTCTGTATGCTCTACTTGATCAATCTAGTCATTAACCTAGTCAGATTCGGTATGAATCCCTGACCGTGGTAACCAGGGATACATGTCCTAGACCTGATACGAGACAAGACTGGTTGCTTACACAAGCATATTCAATACAATCACCCACGGTGTCAAGAATTCACTTAGCATGTCAGGTGGGCCGTCGCAACAGCGTATCACGGCTATCATGTCGGGTTACTTATCAAGATTACTTATCAAGGCAAGGGTGCGTCACAATGGGCCACCGTCAAGAATTATCATGTTAAATTACTTGTCAAGAGTGCACCACGGCGGATCACTATCAAGAGTTATCCTGTAAGGTCATAAAGCCATGTCGTGTTCATGTGAGTGCACCATAACGGGTCACTGGTCATGCAATTCCATCACTAAGCCATGTTCAGATTACATTCATAAATAATACCAAGATCATATCGGGTTCATGTCGAGTCTACCTCAAAAGGCATAGGGATATAGAATTGGGTGCAAGATCATAAAAGGGGAACATGGGGGACATAAAACACGAAGGGGGGACAAGGGGTAGTCGTACACTCAGGTCACGCGTACCCTGTCAAGTCTGCGTACGAAATCAAGTCTGCCTGCGTACCCAGTCAAGTCTGCGTACGAAATCAAGTCTGCGTACGAAATCAAGTCTGCGTACCCAGTCAAGTCTGCGTACGAAATCAAGTCTGTCTGCGTACCCAGTCAAGTCTGCGTACGAAATCAAGTCTGCGTACCCAGTCAAGTCTGTGTACGAAATCAAGTCTGCCTGCGTATCCAGTCAAGTCTGCGTACGAAATCAAGTCTGCGTACCCAGTCAAGTCTGCGTACGAAATCAAGTCTGCCTGCGTACCCAGTCAAGTCTGCGTACGAAATCAAGTCTGCCTGCGTACCCAGTCAAGTCTGCGTACGAAATCAAGTCTGCCTGCATACCCAGTCAAGTCTGCTTATGAAATCAAGTCTTCCTGCGTACCAGTCAAGTCTACGTATGAAATAGACACGCTGCCAACAGGCAGCGTACTCAAGTCTGCGTACGCTGCGCTAAAGAGCGCGCACAGCTCAGTGGCGTAAGCTAAAAAGCTCGGCACACTGTCACTGTCTTCTCCAAACCAGCAAGAACTCCATGGTTAAACCCAAAGCTTCAAAAGTTCATAACTTGGTCAAAATAAGTCCAAATCCAACTTTTTAAAGGTCAAAATTGGGTAGAAGAAAATTTTCCACCACATGGAACCATCAAAACTTGAAAACAAAGAAGTTTGATAGATCAAAACCACCAAATCCAAAAATAACTAATTCTAGATCTACAAAATTTAAAGCCTCAAAATGGAAAATGGCAAGTTCTAATGTGTCTTAGAAACATGAGAAGAAGCTAATCGAACAATAAAAATAGGCTCTCTTGTGGAAGCAAGTTGCACTTGCCTAAGGGGTGTTCTTGGTTGGTGGTGGGTTTAATGGAGAAGGAAGAAGAAGTTAATGAGAAAGTGGAGGAGAGAGAGAAGTTAGGTGGGTTATAAAGGGGGATGGTGGTGGTTTATCATGATGAACCAAGAAATAAACCAAGACATCCCAAAAATAAACCAAGTTAAACCATTACATGCTATGATGAACCTAATAAAGATTAAACTGAAATTAGCTAGCCAGGCAGGAAAATAAAAACATATGTCAGGATTCCGTATACGTATACTGGAAATACGTAGAACGAAAAACGGGGGTGACACCTTGAATGCCATCACCATCAAGAACAAATATCCTCTGCCCTGGATAGATAATTTGTTCGACCAGTTGAGTGGGGCAAAGGCGTTTTCCAGGATAGACTTGAGATCCGGGTACCACCAGTGAAGGTCAGGGCAACAGACATCTAGAAGATGGCGTTCAACACGAAGTACGGGCAGTACGAGTTTCTGGTGATACTATTTGGTCTCACAAATGTGCTAGCTGTCTTTATGAATTTGATAAATAAGATATTTCACCAGTATCTGGATAAGTTCATCGTAGTATTTATCGACGACATCCTGATATACTCGAAGACGCCAGAGGAGCATACAGAGCACTTGCGGATAGTTTTGGGGATTCTGAGGCAGGAGAGATTGTTTGCCAAATTGTCGAAGTGCGAGTTCTTTTTAGACCGAGTGAAGTTTCTCGGCCATGTGGTTACTGGAGATGGAATCTCGGTAGATCCCAGGAAGATTGCTGCAGTTGAGACGTGGAAGGCTCCGACGTCAGTTTCAGAGATCAGGAGCTTTCTGGGTCTAGCAGGCTATTATAGAAAGTTCGTCCAGGACTTTTCTAGGATAGCTGAACCCATGACGAAGCTGACGCGGAAGGACGCAGAGTACATCTGGTCAGAGGACTGCCAGGCAGCATTCGAGGAGCTAAAGAGGAGGCTAACGACCGTTCCAGTTCTGACACTACCTTCAGGATCTGGAGGTTTCACCATATACAGCGATGCTTCTGGAAAAGGGCTAGGATGTGTCGACCTACAGCAGCATGGGAAAGTGATTGCTTGCATCTAGGCAATTGCGGACTCATGAGAGGAATTATCCTACCCATGACCTAGAGTTAGCTGCGGTGATCTTTGCACACAAGTTATGGAAACATTACTTATACGGAGAGCGTGTGGAAATCTTTACTGACCACAAAAGCTTGAAGTATGTGTTCACACAGAAAGAGCTGAACATGAGGCAAAGACGATGGTTGGAGTTGATGAAAGACTTTGACATCGATTTACAGTATCACCCCGGGAAGGCAAATGTGGTGGCGGATGCGCTGAGCAGGCATCCGATGGCATGGTACCTGATGATTGATCGGCATTTACGGGAGGATCTGGAGAAGCTCGGTATCGAGCTAGTTCGGCCAGGATCAGTGATACAGATGATGGCGCTTGACATTCAGTCAGGTTTGATGGAGCAGATCCGGGAGGCACAGTCTACAGATGAGAGCCTTCGCAGACTTTGACCCCAGGCTTTAGCTGGATTGCTAGATGACTTCACTATAATAGAGGATGGATCGTTGAGGCATGGCAGCCAATTGTGCGTGCCGAAGGGAGAGCTGGTAGAGGCAGTCTTGCAGAAGGCACACCGATCGAGATATTCTATTCACCCTGGTGCTAACAAGATGTACCGTGACTTACGGGAACATCTTTCGTGGCACGGGATAAAGAGGGATGTATCACGTTTCATCTAGAGATGCCTAGTTTGCCAGCAGGTCAAGGCGGAGCGCCAGAGGCCAGCTGGTTTGTTGCAGCCGTTACCCATTCTCGAGTGGAAGTGGGAACATATTACGATGGACTTCGTCTCAGGGCTTCTTCGTTCCCAAGGAGGGAAGGATGCCATTTGGGTCATCGTAGACAGGCTGACGAAGTGTGCGCACTTCATACCCTTCAAGGTGGGGCTTTCCACCGAGAAGTTGGCAGAGCTATACATGCAGCAGATAGTTTGCCTACACGGAGTGCCGGTGAGCATCGTGTCGGACAGAGACAGCAGATTCACATCCCACTACTGGAGGAGCTTGCAGGAGGAGTTGGGCAGTAGGCTCAAGTTCAGTACGGCGTACCACCCGCAGACAGATGGACAGTCCGAAAGGACGATACAGACACTGGAGGATATGCTGAGGACCTGCGTGCTGGACTTCGGAGGATCTTGGGAGAGCCATCTGCATTTGGTAGAGTTTTCATACAACAACAGCTACCAGGCCAGTATCGGTATGTCTTCTTTCGAGGCGCTATATGGACGACGATGCCGCACACCGCTCTTTTGGGATGATGTTGGAGACAGAGTTACGCTTGGGCCAGAGATGATCACGGATGCAGCAGAGAAAGTCGGGATGATCAGAGACAGGCTCAGAGTAGCTCAGGATAGACAGAAACACTGGGCTGATGCTAGTCGTAGACCGATGGAGTTCGTAGACGGTGATATGGTGCTAGTGAAGATATCACCTACTAGAGGGACGATCCGGTTCGGACGAGGAGGGAAACTGAGCCCCAGATACATCGGGCCGTTCGAGGTACTTGGCAGGATTAGAGAGGTAGCTTACAGGGTTGCACTTCCACCCAACCTAGCAGGAGTTCACGATATCTTTCACGTATCTCAGCTGAGGAGATATGTTCCAGATCCCAGTCATGTGCTAGATCATTCAGAGTTGGAGGTCGGACCGAGCCTTACAGTTTTTGAGCAGCCAGTGGAGATATTGGACAGGAGAGAGAAGAGGCTGAGGAACAAGGTTATATCCCTAGTACGAGTAGCTTGGAGCCGTCACTCCCCAGGTGAATCTACTTGGGAGAGAGAGTCGGACATGAGGGAGAGATACCCTTACTTGTTCGATCCAACCGCTGTGAGGGAACCACCCGTTCCGCCTGATACCTTAGAGGTTAGTTTCGATCATAGCCTTAGTCATTTGTTGTATTGCTTGCTATGTTAGAATATTGTCGGGTCTCCAATCCTTGTGAATTTCGAGGACGAAATTTTTCAAGGAGGGAAGACTTGTAAGCCCCTGTTTTTCAAAAATTATTAAATTAGTGTTAATTAATTATTAATGTCATTTTTAGCCTTTAAATATTTATTAGGATTTTTAGGAATTTTTTTGAATTTTTAAATGGTTTTTAAATAAGTTTTAAAATACAAAAATATTAATTTGTAATTTTCTAAATTATTTTAATATCTGTTTGTAATTTTCTAAACTGTTTTGTAGTCAGTTTGTAATTAATTATTTGTTATTAATTATGAAATGCAAATTCTTAATTGCATTTAGACTCGGTTAAGGCCTTCCTGTAATTTTCTAAACTATGGGGGCCAATTTGCTAACTATCCAAACCCCTCCCCCACGAACTCACTCTCTCTCCTCTGGCTCACCCACCCCCGACGACTGCCACGCCGACGACGACCCGCGTTTCCCGGTCGACTCTGGCCACCACCGCCCTAAACCCCAATAAATAAACCCCCTTCTTCCCCAGACCCAAACCCTAGCTCTACACCCCACCACAACCACCGCAGCCTCTCGTCTCCGTCGAAAACCCTAGACCTAACCCTAACTCCGGCGAGTCCCCGTCCAGCCCCACCGTCGACATCCACCGCCCCCAACCGCCGTCATCAGACGCGCCTCGACGAGACGACCCCAGCGCCACCCGAGCGCCGCCTTGCCGACGTCTCCTCCGCCGTCCAAGACACTTGAACCCCCCCAACCGCCGGACACATGAGTAACAGAACTCGAATCGTGTCGTGCGTGTCTCGTTTTCACGCACGAGACTCGCCAGTACACGACGAACCTAACGCTGTGCTCGGACACGCGAGACTGAGCTCGTACGTGTCGTGCATAGCACGGACACGTGGATTCCTGTGTCCCAAACTGTCCGGACACATGATTGATTTTATTATTTTTTTTGTATGTTAACTCGTTTAAACCTAAATAAAATCAACCTAAGTCTAATCCTAACACAGCGGGCCAATTGGCCCACTGGCCAGCGCAGCAGTATTAAACCCCCCTTTTCTGTGGGCAGGGTTCGAGCCCCCCTTAATGCTGTTTCTTCTTCTTTTTCTTTTTCTTTTCTTCTCTTTTTCTGGTTATATATATATATTTATATATATATCTATATGTATATACATATATTTGTATATATATATATGTATTATTATACTGTATATATGTACTATATTTTTATATATGTATATATATATGTTATATTTAGTACTTTATTGTAATATATATATGTATGTATATGTATATATATATTTTCATGTGTATATATACATTATTATATATACACTTGATAATTAAATGTTTATATATATATATATATATATATATATATATATATATATATATATATATATATTATATATATATATATATATATATATATATATATATATATATATATATAAAAATATATATATATATATATATATATATATATATATATATATATATATATATATATATACTTTATAAATTAAGTATTTTCCTTACATATATATATATGTACTTTTAAACATATGTATGTATATTTTCACTATGCATAATTTTGCCTTATTAAAATATTAATATTTATTTTGCACTTTTTACCAAATTGTATTTTAGTGTATTTAAATTTCTGCAACCATTTGGTGTCCAAGCCTAGCATGGGTTTTTGGTCCCAAATGTGTTTTTACACATTCAAGACCTGTACAAGTCATATTGGACTTGATTCATGGCCTTGGGTCCTGTATTTGAACTTTGGTTCAAATTATATACATGGACAAAATACGCAGATAATTAATTAATTAATTTCAATTGTGTGCAATGCTGTTTTTGATTTTCTAAAAATACTTAAAGTACTGCTAAAATTCTGGAAAAATAGTATTTAAAAACTATGTTAATTTAGCTAATTTAGTATAATTTTTATAGTATTTAATTTATAGTTTTGCCACTAGTTTGGCATATGAAACCAAAACTCATTTTCTGTATACTTAGGAAAACTGATTTTTATAAAATACTTGTACTGGTTAATAAATTCCAAAAAAATTATAATAAATTTCTATGATTAACAAGGATCACTTTGGTACTTTACTTTAAGTAAAACAAAGCTTTTTGTCTATCTCAAAAATTGTTAGAACACAATGATCATTTGATTTATTTATTGATTAATTACGACTTGTAACTTTTGTGTTATTTTGAGTTTTAGCCGTGTTGAACCCCACCCCTCACTAGTGTAAAGATCCTAGAAAGTTAGTTAAAGTAGTGTGTCACCCCACATTAGTCTTCTATGCCAAAGTCATCATTTTGGCTAGGTGCCCAGTCACAAGTCGTGTCGCACCAATTAGTGTCCTAGTGTTTTAGCTTAGTATAAAAGCTAAGTTTATGTATTTATTTCTACAGTGACGAGTTACCGGACATCCATAGCACTTTTATCGTAGCTTATTTTGCTTTGCTTTGCTAGAGGCAAGTACTTTCTACGAACTTTACATATTGTCACATAAATGAACTGCAAACCCCACCATGTTAAATGCTGATCCTTGGGGTAGCAAGTTAGATCTCTACATGTTGTACTTCCAGTTACTGCCATGCTTAGAACAATTTTTATGTATCTCTCACATGATTAGAATATGGGTTATGGGGAAACTATTAGTAGCGTACGTGATCATGCCCCCTTACTCGTACGTACGTACCGAGCAAGGTTGACATTTTATGTGTACCTTGTCGTAGGCGCACCAGCTGTATTTGTACGTATGTGCATCTATCGCTTGTTTTACTTGTACAAAAGTACATTTTATATACTTGTACCACAGTACATTTTACACCTATTGACCGATCACGTACCTGCTATAGTTTTAAATATTACATATACATCTGTCTCTATGACATATGTGTCCTTGCCATGATAGACTATGTGATGCCATGCTTTCCAGTTATTCCTCTCATGTTAATTTTCATGTTTCATATGCTAGTTTGTTAGATTCAGTACTTGCTCCCGTCCTGACATGATAACGTTGCAGGTGTCCTTACTGAGGAGGAGTTACGCTGCGATACATATTATGGAGATACTGCCGAGGACCCGGCTTTGCCATACGAGGATGTTCCTACGGGGAAACTCGTCTAGTTTGCTTAGCTGTTTGGGATATTTAGTGTAGTCATGTATTAGGCTACATATTTTGTAACTGGACATGTATCCAGTTTTATATTTCAGATCACTTGTACTTTGGACTTAATTCTATATATGAGACGACTTTTGTGTTTGGAGCATTTATGACTTTATTTCACGTATAGAACTGTTAGCACATTTAGTCTTATCATGTTGTCTTTAAAATAGCTTACTACGTTTTATCTCAACGTAGGCTGGGCATGACTCGGCCTGGCCCAACAATTTGGGTAGCGGGTCGTGACATTTGTATAGCTCTGTTATCGAGTTTTTAAATTGTTATTCGCATATTTGTCCCTTTGATATGTTCGAAATGTTAGACATATATTGTTTACAAAAACAAAAGTTGAAGAACTTTATTGATACAAACTTTGTAAAAATTACAATTTGAATTCTGGGAATGGTACAACTTTAGGAATCCAATCTAGATGACGATTGCTTTATCCCTTAGACGATGTGAACTCTGAAGACGAAGCCTCTGAAGTTGAGAACAACTCTGGAATTGAAGGCAAAAAGCCTCGGAAGTTGAAGGCAAAAGCCTCGGAAGAATGCAGCAGCACTTGGGCAAGAACTCCTGAACTCTCTGAACTTTGAAGTATGATCTCTCTATAATTTGATCTCTGATTATTGATTCTTGATCCCCATGAATAGAGACTTGAAACTCTATTTATAGAGTTCTGAGAAATAACTAACTTTTAGTTATTCTGGACTGCGCATGATGGATTGTGCAGCAATTGGTTTGCGCAGCAATGGACTGTGCAGGCAGTTGCTGGATCATGGGCTAACTGTCTTGGACACATGACATCATTTGATTGAAATGCGCATGATCATGCATAGACAGTTGCCACGAAATGAGCAATTGATGGTATGAATGTCACGTGTATTTTATCATTTATACTGATAGAACGTGCACATTGAATTGCGCAGGTTTTGGATTGCGCCAACTTGAATTACGCAGGAAATGGATTGCGCCAATATAGATTGTGCCAACATGAATTGTGCTGCCAGCTGTCCTCGAGCGCCGTGCTGCACGTTTAAACGAACGGTCGCCTCGTTCTCCGCGCTGTCAGCTGTCAGAAGATTTGATTTGTGTCAGGTAATGATGGTGATTTGCCACGTCAGCCTGCACGCTTGGAAGTGTGCGCAATCTATCTTGCGCAAACTGAAGGATGTGCAATCTAATGTCTGCGCAGTTCATCTGAAAGTTGTATTTCTTGATTTTCTGACTTTGTTGATGTGTGCAACTTGATTTTTTAGGACCTACAAGACCCCCTTCAAAGTTTTCGAAAGTTGAACTTATTCAAAATTTCGAAATACTTTGAATTTTGAATATGAAACCAATTTGCGCACATAATGAGCTGTCTGCGCAATCTGAAGGTTTAGCCCATTTTTAGGCGCAATCTAAGGCGGCCGTTTCGACTTGAAAAACTATAAATAGTTCTTCAATTCATTCGAAGTGTTCTTTACTTGCTTTCTTCGTGCACTTGAGAGAAAAAACTTTTGAGCTCTTCCTTTCTTTCCTCTTCGACGATCGCAATGGCTCTCCGACGATCCTCTGCCACCGCTAAGGGCAAGGCCCCCGCCGAATCATCGACTAGGGCTGCACGACGAGCTTCGCGCCATAAAACTGCTCATCCAGCAATGATAGGTAGATAACCCTAATCAAAAACTCTTTTTAGAGTTTTGATTTTACTGTTCCTTTTAGAATCCATCTCTTTTTAGAGATAGGATCATACTGTGCCACTCTTTTTAGGGTTCTGGTTGCACAAATCAGTCCACCCTTCATTTTTATGAAGAACGACTCTCTGCACAATCGATTGAATTGCGCTGATAAAAGTCAGCGCAACTTGCTGATTTGCGCGAGTCTGTCAGCGCAAACTGATGTTTATTTGTTTACGCAATCTGATTATTTTGTGCAATATGATGTTTGCGCAATTTGATTTTGCGCAATCTAATTTTTGTGCAAACTAAATCTTTGACTTTGACTTGTACTGAAAATTTTTGTTTTCACTGTCTGATGCAGTTAATACCAGAGAAGACCCAGAATATGAGAACTTCGTGGGGACCCTTTCAGAATCAGAATATAAAAAGGACTTGTCACATGTGCACTATCCTCAGTATGATCTGCCGACCTCCCGTCAAGCCATTTTGATATCCCAAGACAATGAAACACTGCAATGTTTAATGAACGGACAACCTCTGGAAACGGCAGATGCTGTTATACACAAGAAACCATTATTCTTATTTGGTGAAGCTTTTGAGAAAAGTTCTCAACCAAGACCGAGGATGGAAGAAAGAATTGTCCATCAGACGGATAGATCTTTCTCGATACCAAATATTCCACGCTGCCTCCCATTATTCCGGTATGCTCATGCGAGTTATCCGAGGAAGATGGAATGGAACCTTACTCCGTTCCAAGATGCCCGTCCAGGAAGAATTTTTGTGAAGAAGGGTCCGAACAAGAAAGATATGTTCTACAGTTCTTCTGAACGGTACAGTGTTTTGCTGAGAGGACTAAAACCCGGTTGTATTCCGCTGGAGAATTCTTCATTGTTAATGCCCGTCAGGACCCCAATTTTTGCAAATAAGTTTGCGAAAGTCGAAGGAAGATATCCGGAGCAAGACATCAGGCTAACTGGATTGGTGAATCCAGATTTTAAAAGATGGAGCTGCATAGCAAATTGGATTCTGACCAAGTTTGAAGGCAAATTGCAGCAAATCAACTTGTACCAAGCAGTGTATGCCACTGTCTATGGTTTTGCTCCGAACCCTCACCTGTTCTTGGCTTTAGCAGAGAGATATAATTACAGAACATGGATCTTTATGACTCCCGGCGGAAAAATCGGGTTTGCACTCCATGAGATGAAGTACATCTCTTTTTTGCCAATGTGAGATGCCCCTTACGAAGAATTTGTTCCAACCAATGATGAGTTAGACAAACTCCGGAAAGAAAATGCAGAAATGGTAGCAGTCTTTGAGGAACTGTTATGCCATTATAAGATCTGTTCCCTGTTCTATAAGAGTGCTACATCAAACACTTGCTATTCCTCGAAATGGCTACCTTATATGTTCCTTAACCACATTCAAGAACCGAAGACTAAGGAACACGATAGATGTTATCCTGATTTCTTTAAGCCATTGAGCAAAACAGAAGTGATGAAGTTGATGGAAGAAAGTGGCAATTTTGATAAAGCAATGAAGGATGATTATCAATGCCCTCCTTTGAAGACAGGAGATACTCTCGAAAGTTATTTGAGAGTAGGATATAGATAAATGTCAAAAGAAGCCCAATTAGCAGGGTTTCTGACACATTGGCTTCGTCGGTTTGTAGTTCCGGGATCCAGTGATGTAGACCGCTTCCACCGCGGTGTTCTTTTTGCGGCCGTTAGATTAGTCTTCGGCTATAAGATGGATCTTCTGTCAGCCATGACTTGTAAGCTGAATGCTGGTCTTCGTCTATACGTCGATCTGATGCTGAAATTCAAGGGTGAAAAAGAATTTCCTCGGTTGGAATTACCATATACATATCTATTTGGGTGGTTGCTCCTTCACCATCCCACTTTGATGGACCCCGGCATGGGACCGGTTGATGGCAGCTTTTTACGAAGATACTCCAATGGTAAGAGGAAATTCATTGCTCTAAGAGACTGTAGATATGCTCTAAACTTGAGTAAAGGATGGAACTTTTATTGTACCCCTCCTCCTGCTGGTTACGAACAAATGCGGACAAATATGATTGACTCGCAGATACATCCTCTGAGCCGTGCAGCTTTTGAATGGTTGAAAACAATTCGACCGTCTCATTTGGTATACCGGTTCGAAGATGAATGTTATTTAGAGCCATATCTCCCCAGTCGATTCGCTCGACAGTTCGGCTATGACCAATTCCATGTGGGGAATGCTATTACATGTCTTCAGGGAAAGGGTTATTTGATAGATGGGGCCCGGGCCTGGGCTTACTATAATGCTCGAGATACGAAATCGACGTTCTCGATGCCTGTAAACAGCAATCATGGCCCTCGGATGCTGTTTACATACTCAGTTTTTTATACATCTTCAAATACCTTTGCTGAGAATTTCAACCTCACGGATAGCTTCGCCTCTTCAACAAGATTGAAGAGAGGAGGAGTTGTCATGTCACTCATAGGAAATGATGAGGTACATGAGCCAGAAGATGCACTTTTGGAAGCCTCAAGGGATGTTATGTTCCCTCATGAAGTTAATATGCCACTACGTATCTCTTTGAAGGTGGGCAAATCTCCAGCAAAAAGAAGGAGAAGAGAGGAACCTCCTGCTCCAGCAGCAAAGAAGAAATTGATCTTAGATCATTCTTCTGAAAAGATCACCACTCGATCTCAGTCTCGGCAACTGGCCGAGTCAACTCAGCAAGAAGAGGCTACTACACCAACCTCTATCCAGAAACAAGTTGAGACTAAATATAGAGAGTCCTGAGAGGCCACTAAAAAGAAAGAAGCTGGCCCACAGAAGGAATCGAGCTCCGTCTTCAATAGTAATGGATGCTGTGGCTGGATTAACCTTGCCATCTCCCACTCCTATTTCAGAACCTAGGAATAAAACTCCTAGTCCCGAACATAGAGAGGAGATCGAACAAAAGAAAGATCTTAATCCGAGAACTGAGGCCGAAGAGCCCAGAGGAAGTATTATGGAGGAAGTGGAGGAAGAGCAGAATATTGTACACTCTCTTTTACCTGCTGCAGAGATTGTTGAACTTCTGCCTACTCCTAGAACCCTTCGCGAAGAGGAAGATCGGGAAGTAATTGCGGCTCTAGAAGATTACAGCTACAGCCCTCTGGATGACTATGGTGACCAAGCCGCGACTACCAGCGGGAATGCACCAGAAGAAGACGAAGATGAAGAGAGCTCTTCGTCTGAGAATATTGATGAATACATGCAAGATCTTGAAAAAGATGATGAAGTGCACACATCTCCTAATGCTGTCAATGATATCTTAAATCCTGAAGAGGATATTGAGGTTCCAGAGAATGCTGCTGATACCTTAAATCCTGAAAAGGATGTTGAGGTTCCAGAAAATGCTGCTGATACATTAAATCCTGAAAAGGATGTTGAGATAACAATATTTTCGGAAAAAGCAATAGATGAAGAAGCCCGGAAGAAACTCCCGCCAATGATCCTCAAGGTATAAAATGAAATTAACAATCTCCTCTTGAATAAATTGATAGCTAACGTCTTTATTTATATTTCCTGCAGATCTTGAGACTCCTCTAGCACCTCCGACGTGCACGGACATAGTGCCTATAACGACGGTGGTTGTTAGTAGCAGTCATCATTTATCCTGTGGTTCTGAAGCGGGCAGTAGTCAAGCTATCATGGCTGAAGCTACCTCTGCTCGGCCAGAATCTACTCCAGCAAATGATAGGCTCATTGTTGAATTCAATCATGGTAAGATAATTTGCATCTTTAATCTTCTTGAACAATAGCAAACAACAGGCAAAATGACAATCTTTACTTTTTTTTACAGAAGAACAACCAGGTGGGGCAACTAGCTCCACTTTGGCTCCTTTGTTCAAAGAACCTGCTATCCAGACACAAGAGATTGAACGTCCCACGGCCTCATCATCAACAGGAGTGGCTGCAACTCCTGGTGCTATAGCCACTAATAATCTTGTGATCCAATCTTTTACCAGATGCTTCTTTGAATCTTTGGGGCCTCTAGTAAAAAGAATAATGGAGAAAGAGGGCACTGATTTTTTCATGGTTAGAGGTCCAACCTCTCTCTTAATAAGAGCTATCCGGGAACAGGGTGATGAGGCTCAAGCCACTCTCCTGGATCATATTTTGAATAAATTAGAGATTTCTATCAAAAGCTATAAAGAGCTCAACCAAGGAGACGTAGAATCTCTAGTACAGGCAGAATTCGAGCAACTGGCTCAAGCAGCTGATATTGAAAGGGTCAATCTCCAGAATCTTTTGGAAGCCTTCTCTGCAAAATCTGCTGAATATAACTCCAAGCTGGAATCAGTAACCTTGATGGCCGAGAGAAAAGAGAAGAGAGCTGCCGAGCTAAGGGCAGAGATTGCTCGTCTTCAGAAGGAGTTAGAAGATGAAGTTGCTGATCATCAACTTGCAACTCAACAATATAATGCTCTGATTCAAGAGAGGGATGAGTACGTAGAAGCTCATAATGCTGAGATTACCCGTCGAATGGTGACCATGCCTGCTTTCAATAAAGAAACCGGGATGGAGCAAGCCAGAAGGAGGGTGATGTCCACGCGTGAAGAACGACTGCAGACTCTCAAGCAGCAGATTGACAATCTGATAATACCTCCGTCTTAGTGGATCATTTTGTATCTTTATATCTTTTTGAAGTATATGTGTCTTTGTAATGTCTTATATTTCGATTAATAAAAGATATTTTTACTGTGGCTCCATTATTTGTTGCATATCTTGTTCAGATATAAATAATAGAGATAGAAAATATATTCAGAGGTGCAAGACATGATATATTTCTTGATGATTCTGTAGAAAATAATTATATTCATTATATCTGCTCAGAGGTAATATGGACGTGGCAAAATATACTGAATATTATTGTCTCAATTGACAACTTAATCGAAACGATAAATTGCTGATGTGAATATGAGATGAACGGAAAAACCGTCAAATGATGGAATGAACGGACAAACCGTCAAACTGGATAATAACGAACGAATGAACCGTCAAGTGATAATGAATGAACGGGCGAACCGTCGAAAGATAATAAACGGACGAACCGTCAAGTGAATTAAATAAACGGATGAACCGTCAGGAGATAATGAACGAATGAACCGTCAGATGAATGTGTTGCTTCATCATTTGGAGAATCTCTGCCTATAAATAGAACAGAATTTTAACAGAAAGGAACACTTCCACTTTTCCAACATAAAAATGTCGTCTGGAGATGCACTCAAGAAGACTGAACTCGTCCCGAAGTTTGAAAAAGGCGTTGAGGAATGCCTGTCGATCCAGTTCAATCAAAGGAGGCAAAAGTAGGCGAAGGTTCGTCTTCACCCAAGCCACCGTGCGACATCCTGGACTTTCTGCTTGAACCAGGAATGACTGAAGAGGAGGAAGCCATGAGGATGGCCGCTTGCAAATTCCTAGTGGGCTCCAGCAAGGAGGTTATCGGCTCTTTTGCTGACCGTATTTTTGAGAAGGACGGCAGTGGTCCACGTCCAAATGTAGAGAAGGATGATAGTGACCTTCCTTAATATAATGTACTATCATTCATGATGAAATAAAATTTTATTTATGAACTTGTCTGATGATTTACAAGTATTTACATTTACACATAGTATTTTTGAAGGAATTTGCCATTGATAGGCATCATTGTAATTCGTCCATCCAATTCTGAGAGTTGATAAGCTCCATTTGAGAAGACTTTGCTTATAACGTAGGGACCTTCCCACTTTGCGTCGAACTTGCCTTTGCTCATATGAGTCATAGTCATAGGACGTCTGACTGTTAAAACAAGTTCACCTTGCTGAAAGGCTCTGACCTTCACTTTACGGTTGAAAGTCTTAGAAATGCGGGCTTGGTATAACTCAATATGTTGTTGAGCCATTAACCGCTTCTCATCAAGTGCCTCCAATTCTTGAAGTCGAAGAAGATCATTGTTCTCTGTAGTGAGCTCGTTAACAATGGCAATCCTTAAAGAAGGAATTTGAAGTTCCAAAGAAAGAACAGCTTCACAGCCATATACCAAAGAGAAAGGTGTAAAACCTGTAGGGTTACGGACCGTAGTCCGGTAGGCCCATAGACACTCGCCAAGATTTTCACTCCAATTCCGTTTGTTAGTGGATACAAACTTTTTGAGAAGCTTGATAATAGTTTTGTTGAAGGCTTCAGCTAAACCATTAGCGGCAGGATTGTAGGCAGTCGAGGCGACATTGTCAATCCGGTGATCATCACAGAATCTGGTAAATTTCTGGCTGATGAATTGCGGTCCGTTGTCATGGATAATTCGTCAAGGGACACCAAATCGATAAATAACATGGTGTTTGACGAAGTTGATGACACTACTGGTCTTGACTTCAGCCGAGGGTATAGCTTCAGCCCACTTAGAGAAGTAGTCCGTTATTGCTAAAATAAACCGATGTCCTCTAGAATAAGGAGGATTAATAGGACCTATGACATCCATGCCCCAAGCTTCGAAAGGCCAGGAAGCGGCTGTCGAATGTAGAAATTCCGAAGGTTGATGAATGAAATCTGTATGGATTTGACAGGCTCGACATTTTCTTGCATATTCGATGGCATCTGATACCATAGAGGGCCAATAGTAACCCATTCTTCGGATACGATCCTGTAGTTTAGGACCAGGCTGATGTGCTCCGCAGACACCGTCGTGAGCTTCACGCAATACCTGTTTTGCTTCATCACCAGCTAGACAGCGTAGAAGAAGACCGTCATAAGTCCGTCGATAGAGAGTCTTAGTGATTTGGTTGTAGTAGAACCGTAAAGATCGTCGTCGAATACTTGTAGCCTCCTTAGGATCTTCGGGGAGTATGTCATGAACCACGAAGTCGATGAAAGGAGTTCTCCAATCTTCATTAATAACATTAATTTCAGCAAAATTACTGAACTCGATGTTACGATTATTTTCAACACAAAACAATTCTCGATTAGAGATAACCACCACTTGTTGTCTTCTGATGGGAACGGCTAAGACTGCTGCAAGATTGGCTAAGGCATCTGCTTCAGTATTGCAAGCTCGACGTACATATTCAATAAAGAAAGCTTTGAACGATGTAGCCATGTTGATTGCTGCTTCAAAATAAGGTACCAGATCTTGATGACGAACTTCATAAGTCACTCTAACTTGATTGACAACCAGTTTAGAATCGTCGTAAACTTCGAGATATTCAATGTTCAATTGCTTGGCTAATTGAAGACCAATGAGTAGAGCATTGTACTCTGCTACATTATTGGAACAGGATTCATCTAAAGAATAAGCTCTTTGGATAGTTGATCCTTCTGGGAAAACGAGAACAACTTCAACTCCTGCTATAATAGCACCATTGGGTCCAATTCTGGATGCTCCGTCAAAGAATAGATGCCAGGTTGGAAATTCTTCAGAGATCAAGTTGACTTCCAACGTCTCGTCTGGAATTTCATCGTAAAGCTTGGATGTTTCTGGTACGGGATGAGCCGCCAAGAAATCTGCCAGTGCTTGACCTTTGACAAATTTTTGAGGAACATACACCATGTCATATTGGGCTAGAAGGATGGCCCATGTAGCAAGCCGAGAGTTGAGTGTGCTAGGCTTCTTCATCAGTACCCGAAGAGGATTGACTCGGGATATGACATGAATGGTTTGACCAATGATGTAATGTCTTATCTTTTGAACGGCGAACATAAGGGCTAGACATTCTTTTTCGACCGGACTATAACGGTGTTCAGCACCAATCATAGTACGACTGAGATAGTAGATGGCTTGTTCATGACCTTCTTCATTCTTTTGGGCGAGTAAAGTACCCAATAAATGATCCATCGCACGGACATACATTAAGAATGGAATACCTGAGATTGGTGGTACCAAAACTGGTGGGTTCATAAGATATCTTTTGATGTCGTTAAATGCTTGTTGACATTCTTCAGTCCAAATAAAAGATACACCCTTCTTCATTAATTGAGTGAATGGTCTGCAGCGTCCAGACAAGTTCGAAATGAATCTCCTGATGTACGCAAGTCGACCTTGGAATCCTCGTAGCTCTTTTAGGTTGCGTGGAGGACGCATCTCTTGAATGACTTTGATCTTCTCGGGATCCACGTGTATACCCTTAGAGGTAATAACGAAGCCGAGAAACTTACCACTAGAGACACCCAAGAATGACTTGGTAGGATTCATCTTGAGCTGATGTTGACGCATGAGATTGAAGATTGTTCTCAAATCTTGGATATGATCTTCTTTCAGACGACTTTTAGCAGCGATATCATCAACATAACATTCGACTGTTTTGCGAAGATGTTCTCGAAAAATGGTACTCATGGCCCGTTGGTAAGTTGTACCAGCATTCTTGAGACCAAATGGCATCACTGTGTAGCAATAGACTCCCCGAGGAGTACGAAAAGATGTATGTTTTTTATCTTCGGGATTCATCTTGATCTGATTGTATCCAGAGAATCCATCCATAAAAGTTATTTGCTCGAACCCATAGGTATTGTCAATCATAACGTCCATCATATGGAGAGGAAATTCATCTTTCGGACATGCTTCATTAAGATCCTGAAAGTCGATGCAAACTCGAACTTTGCCGGTTTTCTTCAGGACTGGAACAACGTTGGCTACCCAATCAGGATGTTGTTCTTCTCGAATAAAGCCACAAGCGATAAGCTTCTTAACTTCATCATCAATTGCATCCATCATTTCAGGCTTGAATCGCCGTTGTTGCTGTTTGACTGGTTTAGCATTAGGCAGAATGTTCAGTTTGTGAGTAGCAATTTTGGGATCTAAACCTGGCATATCTTCGTAACTCCAAGCAAAGACATCAATATATTCTTTAATAAGAAGAATCAACTCTTGCTTATCTGCTTTCGGAAGATTCTTGCTAATAAAGATTGGACGAGGAGACTCATTTTCTCCTACATCAACTTGAACTAGTTGATCTTCAGTAGGAGGTTCTCTTTGCTCAAATCGGAGTACCCACTGATTATCCATCTGTTGAGCCCAAGGATCTGTTTCAGAACTTTCTTCAATGTCCTCATCATATCCTTCCGGAAGTTCAGCAGATACCATATTAGAAGATAAAATTACACGATGGACTTCACCGATGCTAGTGTCAGAATTCCATGACCTGGAATCAGAAGAGTTAGAACGTTCTTCACTATCAGAGTCGGAAACTGCTGGGGATAACATCGGAGGAGAAGTATATCCGAGACCTCTTTTGGTCCTGCTGTAATACATTTCAGATTTTCCTTTTGGAACAGCTGTACGAATGGGAGTTCGTCTACCGTAGTTGAGGCCATTTTTAAAGTCATAACCCATCTTACGGATGATGTCTTTTGATTGTTGACTATAACGACAGAGTTGTAAATGTCCTGTATCGTTAAGCTTGCTATCATCCGTATAGCTGAATTGTTGTTCTGGTCCTTTACTAAAAAGTATTGGACTTTCGTCTTTCTTTCGAGCAGGGACAATACGGTAAGAGTCATCTGGATCTTCAAATGAGACTTCTGTTTGAAGAGATTGTACAACTCCCATTGTAAATGATTTGAAGCTATCTAACATATCCAAATAGCATTTAGTATGATAAATAACATCAGTATACTAGAAAGTAGATACTTTTTCATTAATTTGTACATCTGTATTTACAGCAGGATTTAGCCTTAGCATGCTTGGTCAGATTGATTACAAGAGGGGGAGAAGAAGAACGTAGAAGAGACTTGTTACGACGGAGGTCGATGACAAGCGGCTCAGAGGAGTTGAGCTCCCTCTTTTCTTTGTTGTGAATTAAATCAACAACAAGTGGCTCAGAAGAAGTGAGCTGCTTTTTGTCCTTGTTACGACGTAAGTCGATAACAAGTGGCTCAGAAGAGGTGAGCTCCCTTTGATTTTGATCAGCATCAACTGTTTTCTTTTGGACTGGCAAGTGAATAGCCAGTGGTTTAGAAGATTGAGAATGAGAAACACGCCCTTTGACAGGTATGATGAGAGTGTCATTGGGCACTGCTTTTTGGTCTTCTTCAGTATCCATGGCCAATACCACTTTCATAAATTTTTCTTTGTACATACGAGCATCGTTGCAGTACGCTTCGATGCCTTTGAAAGGATAAAGGTCTGCAACTTCTTTGTGAACTTCTCCTTTGTCATCAACATATTTAAAGCATTGATGAAGAGTTGATGGAACAACATTATGTTCATGGAGGAATGGTCTTCCCAGAAGAGCGTTGTAAGAACAACCATGATTGTCAATGATATAAAAGGTTACCTTTGTGCGAAGATTGCCTATTTGGAGTTTTAGGCGAATCTTATCCAAAGGTTCACTCCTTCCTTGGTTGAATCCCAAGATAGTGGTGATTGTGCTTGAAAGACTATATACTGGTATCTTTAATATGTATAGCATTGTCTTTGGCATGATGCTGAGTACAGACCCTGGATCTATCAGGATACGATCGACTTTCATCGAATCGACATACCCTGTATAGTAAAGAGGACGATCATGTCTATTATCCTCCAGTAGCATATCATCTTGAGTGAAAGTGATGTTTGGAATCAACTCCAGGACACTATGACAATGACGACAAGAGACAGGTTCGGCATCTGGCTTTTTGAGAAGAGTTAAGCAAGTTTCAGCCTGCATCGGAGCTTCACTTAAAGTCTCTCGAGTCTCCTTGGAAAGGCGCAAGAGCTCAAAAATTGATAACCGAGCCGGTGTATTGGCTAGTTGAGCCAATATATCAAAATTGTATGGCTTTTCAAGTCCTGTAGGAGATAATTTCTTCAGAGGTTTGTCAAAGCGGACTTGTTGCTTGCCTTTGTAAGCCGTCATTGGCTTGGGAGGAATAGGTACTACAACTGGTGAAGATATGGAAGGAATTTCTTCAGAGGAGGCAAGTTGTACTGGAGTAGGTTCAGAAGAAGAAGTAGGATTCTCTTGAACCTCAGAATGATCTTTCAAATAGGCTTTCCCTGATCTGGTGCCTAACAGAATTTCCTCGTCAACTATGGGATCAAAAGACACCATGTTGCAAGTTTTTATCTTGTCTTTAGAACGACCTTTCTTCTTGGAAGAAGAGGGCACTTCGAATTCCGGAGAAAGATCGGGATGGATCCACATAATTTCGCCGTTGTCAAGAGACAAGGGAACAAGACCTTCATTTGGTAGAAATGGGAGATTCTCAATCTCAAGTGTAGCTTTGGGAATAGGAATGACACCATGTTGTACCATCTGCGGAGAAAAATTACCAAACTGAACTGAAACCATATTTGCAGTAACAGTCTTTTCATTTTGCTGCAGAGTAACGACACCAGCATTGACAAGCTCTTGAATTTTGCCTTTGAGCACATAGCATGCTCGAGTAGGATGTCCAATGAACCTGTGGTAGACACAATATTTAGGATGATCTGTCTTACCGACTTCATCAGGTTTCTTTGGGTCTGGGAGCTGAATTTTGTTGCTTTTGAGTAAACATTCAAAGATGCTTGCAGTGTCATTCTCGTCGAAGGAATATTCTATTTTCGGACGAGGTTCCCTCGGTGGAGGTACAGAATGAGTAGTAGTGGATGTAGGTGGAGCCACATTGACAGCCAAAGATTCTTTATTCTTGTTCAAATTGATGTTCAATGTCTCTTTTGCTTTGCGGTTATTTTGGCGGTTGCCACCACCTGATGTCTGATGTTCATCTCGATCGGGGTTAGATATCTGTACCCCCAATTGTTTGAACTTCTCGACACTCACTTCCGCCTCTTTAGCGTTGACGATGAATGAAGGCCAATCTTGGAATTGGGTAGATCCCGTCTACATACTGATAATAGGCAAAAGATTTGCCTTACAAGTATCAATAGTGACAGCAGCTGGAGTTCCGGGAGGCATTTTCAAAGCTTCACGACGGAACCGTTCGATAAAGCTCTCAGCAGTTTCATTGTGTTTCTGTTTGATTTTGTTGAGAGCCGACATAGTCATGTCGTTAAATCCTTCATAAAACCGTTCCAAGAAGATTTGTTTGAGACCTGAAAAGGAAGTGATACAACCATCGGACAAACTTCTATACCAGTCATATGCTACGCCGGCTAAACAACCGACGAACACTCTGGTAAGAAGAGCGTCATTTGGCTGGAGTTGAACGGTCATTACCTCAAAATAATTGATGAATTGACTAGGAGAAGTACTGCCATCGAACAAAGAGATTGTTGGGATCTTGTACTTCGGTGGGAACGGGACTTCTTTCCATTCAACTGGATAGGGCTGCTTGATCTCCAATCTTTGCAAGTTGTCTTTCTCTTTGAAAGCTTCGAACTGGGTTCGCAAGAGTTTGACAGCTTCATTGGCATCTTCTGATGACGAAGAAGGAGCAGGTTGAGTTAGAGTGGTAGGAGGAGTAACAGCATTGTAAGTACTACCTCCAGCTCCTGACTGACTAGGTGTAGTTTGAATTTGTACTTGTGCAGGAGGCATTTGAGGAGACACTACCCCCAGTCCAGTATTGGCAGGTACCGAAGAAGCTATGATCTCTGGACATATAGTAGGTACAGTTGGTGGTGTAACATGTTGTGCCACAATGATGGAATGCATACTAGCAATAATTTCAGCCATGGTTTTTAGTTTGTCTTCAAGTGCAGCGATTCGCTGTTCCTGATTTGAAGAAGTTGAAGCATCTGGATCTTCATTGACAACATAAGCTGTCACTTCTCTTGGTACAGTGGAAGACACTGTTTGTTCAGAGCTTTCGCTGTATGCATCATAGTCAGAGAAAGAGTCATCTCCTGACTGAGAGGTAGGAAGATAACCTGAAGGATTTTGAGAAAGATTCCTTTGACCGATTGAATCTCGGCTTCGAGAACGGGTATGTCGAAACACTCCTTCAGAAGATTCTTGGAGTAATTCTAAATACCGTTGGCTTGGTTTACGAGATTTGCCGTACTTAGAGCATCTTCTACCCCCAGTGTCTCGGAAAGTCATGTTTGTCACGCCCCGACCCGGAATCACCCGAATCATCGTCCTCGCAGGGGGCGTGATGCCGCACGAGCCTGGAGTTGCACTCGTGCAAGGCAAGATGACAAGTTCTCAAATGGTTATCTTTTGATTTGATATTAACAACGATAGGAAAAACAGAGTATACGAAACAATTCTCTTTATTGATATCTGAAACTGAGATTACAAAGGGCTTCGATAGCCTAACAATATATGCCAGATTGGCTACAACACTCAGGTTCTCTCTTGCCCACAAAGGATTTCACCGTTCCATACATCATGCCTTCTATATCCCGGCCGCATCAATCCAGCTGCGTAGTCCGAGCGTCAATACGATAGCACGCTTCAATGCGCTTCGGCATTCCAAGCCTTAACACGTTCAAGCAACGCTTCGCCGCGAGCAATCCATTCCCTGCACCCTGCATGAAGCTGGTGGAGGATCAGTACGTTCGTCCTCGCATGTACTGAAGCAAAGATCATCTTTCCAAACCGACATTTTAATCTTTACGTTGAATCATGCAACTTAGCTTATGATCTTGCTATGTTCTCCTTAGGGTCAATTTTATGGCAACTTTGAAAGCGTAAAGCATTTATCATAGCAACATGTTATCGAATTGAATAGGCAAACAAACAAGCAATCTCGTGTTTGATTTGTGGCTTACCAAGTCGACGCACTCGCCCTTACGTCCCTTGCACTGACGCAAGGTGAATACGCCTCGTTCAATCCCTGTCATGTTATAGTGCATCTCTAAGTAGGATCTATATGCGGGACGCACACGCGCCTATACTTTCAACCCATCGTTCCTTAGCTATATGCGGGTCGTTGGCGTATCCGCGCCGGAATGGACTAAAGGAGTTCCTTTCTTTTCTCTCCTTCTTTTCTCACTATTTGGTTGGGCTGCACGGCGTTTCACGGGTTGGGTTACAATCCCAAAACAACCGAAACGTTTCCGCTGCATACCATCATTTGCGGCTTTTTCCATCTAGTTTGATGTGCGCCTACAAAGATTATTCGAATCCCTCCGCGGCCAATCGGTTCCGGGGCGCATCCGGTATCTATCCGATTGGGGGAAACACTCGTGCACGAGTTATTATCACATTAATCTCGAGCCCATTCCAATCGACCATGCAACGCCCTATCATTCAAGTATCAATTTCAAACAACCAAACATAGTCTTGAGTCCGAGACTCAGACTTATCGTCTCGCATTTCTTCTATTTAGCTTTCTATGTTCTTTCGTTTCGCACTTCGTTTCGATGATTCAATGGCATCGTGCCTCAACTCAATGCTCGTCAACCGAACGACCAGAGGGTCTCGAACACCTTTTAAGGCAACATGTCATATCCGACAGTTCCGCCACATTCATACCGCAACTGTATTCTCTCGCAACGAAGCCATCTTTTATTATCCCGTGCACGTAGGCACGTTCCGACCATATTCCCATGTTCTATAACTTAGCATTCAAGGTTCGGGGCTTGCGCGCTAGGGCGCTCGCCTATTGTCTTTCAATGTTCTAGCCGTCTAACTCGTGCATCAAAGGCACGGTATGGTTCGTGCACTAAGGCACTCGCCGATTACAGTTATCCCATGTTCTTACGGCTTGCGCTCCGAGGTGCTCGCCTTTGCGATATCCAATGTTCCATAGCGACTCGTGCATAGGATGTACGTATCATTTCAATTGTTCTAACTTAGTGTTCGACTCACACTATGATTTTATCTCCGATCGGCCACGCCCGTGGCATCGATAGGTTAACTTTTAGCATACAAATGATATATTTGACTTATCGAATGAAGGAGTAAAAAGTAGTCAATCCTCCCACCTTGAGTCGATACGCCTTCGTCATTTCGCCGAACCGATGTGGCTCGACTCCCTAACTTTGTTGCACGGCCACTCTCCTGACTTAGCCATTCGAGCACTTCGTGCTTCATTGAATCATACACCCGATTTGCCTTAGCGTGCCCAAGTCTCGTCCCGTCGCAAGGCGACGATTTGATTTCGCGGACCCCTTACTAAATATTGCAAAAGATCGACCTCTAATATTTTCCCGTCAAAGTATGACCTGCACACGAAACCAACTAAAATCAATACTTGCTTCGATTCGGACTTGCGCCTTGGTCGATTCGATTTCTTAGAATCTTCGAGCCGATTCAATGCACTCATCCTTCGGGGCAATGCGGCGCTTCGTATCGATTCACTCGATGCATTCTTAGGGACCAGGCAACTCTTCGCATCAACTCAGTTTGATGCGTTGCTCGGGTCGACGTAACTCTCGTATCGTTTTGCATCGATACATTCTTTCGGTCCACGCGACTCGTTGAGTCAACGCTTCAGCGTAATGCACCGTACGGAGCGGGGCATTACAGAATATACCACTCAAAACAAGGTTCGTCCTCGAACCAAAACCAATACTCCGACTAAGTGTTTTATAGATCGTTTCACGATCTCGCCCCACAAATGATGTTCGATTTCATAATATCTCGCAAGCTTTTCACTAGCATTTCAAAGTCATCCCTGCAGCTCGATTTAAATTTGGATACAACTCGATTTGGATTCGTACCTATATTCAAGGCGTCCCGAAGATATGTGTATTTCGACCAAGTCCAGTCGTAGCAAATTTGAAACAAAGCTGACAGGTAAATTTCAATCCTATGCTTGCCATCTCGTACTCTCAATCGGACTTATCCATAGTACTTGTTCTCCCAATTTTATTACATAACGCTATGCGATCAAAATCGCATTTCTCATTTCGTATGTTTCATATGGACTACCAACTCTATGCGTCGCGTCAAGCCGTCGCGCATCCAATCACAACGAGTCTCCGCAACGCCTTGCGTTCGACGTCGCTGTCCAACTATTTCCGAAGTCTCGCTTGCGACTTGTCTCGATACGATTTTTCTTTGTTGACTTGCAAATGTATCAACATTCAGGGCTACGCCCGCTAGGTTACTTTCCAAGGCACCGTGCTTAGATTCTCCTGACGCAAGTTTAAATTGACATTGCACAAAGGCTATAATCTATCCGACACGAAAGTTTACATCAAGGCGATGGTGCTCAAGGCAACGATTGCCTTGACACGAATGTCTTAACGACGCGTCTTACATTCAATTTCCTAACGAGTAGGAATTCACTAGTCAAATTCCCAACTTACCCGTCTCGCAACATCGAACAAAATTTCGATTCCCGCAAGCTCAATTGCAAGGTGAATCCGAATCTAACGACATGACTCGTAAGCCATTCCCTTATCGTTCCCTCTTGTGCATAGCACGTTCCTCGCAATCGCCTAGACTTATCATCAACATGCACCGTATTATATTTGTTATCGGTGCAATCCCATATGCGATATCGCATAGTTCATCTTACGGTCTGTCGTATTCAATTTGATTTGGCGGTCAAGTCTTCTAGGGTCAGCTGCCCCGAAGCTACGCTCGATAATTATGGATCATTAACGAAGGACAGTTTAATACGAACCATGCTATATCTTATTTCGGAGCCAAATCACGTTCCGACGATTCTATGCGAATACCCAATTTCGGACACAACCATTTCTATCGACGCAACTGATGCGCAACTATCCTCCGAGTCAAGTCATGCACAGACGTCGATGATTCCGCAATTTACGAAATATCTACTCGCATCAAGTTCGAGTCTATCTTATTCACGGGTCGACACACGAGATGCTATACGCATCGAGCAATCGTCGATGACTTATAGTCTCGTCTTTGATCAATCACAAAATTTACGATCAACCAAGTTCGTTCATTCTCGTATCCTTACTTACAAAATTTTGATAGCGCAAAGCGCATTCCATTTTGTATTCTCACTTCGCTTACATTTTCTTGCGTATCGATCTTGATAGTTCATATCAATTTCGATAGCAATTGGGTCAACTTCGAATCCGTTTTGACGTCAACTAAATTCGCATCACATACATCCAAGTTCGCAACGAACTTTTCCATATGCATCAACTTGTTTTCCGATTCACCGCATCCCGCTATACTTTGATCGCGTAACCGAGTTACCGATTATCCAACATCGTGCCCTCGAGTTATACGATCTCGCCCTCTAAGTTTTGCGTGTTTTCAATCGTACTCAAATGATTGTCGTCGTAACTTAACCAACTATTTCATAGGTACGGTTTCTCGCGTCAACCAACTTTCTTACCGAAGTTGCACATCGTGCGATTCGATTACCATTCACATCGCCCAACATTTCTATCGAAATCGCAAGTCGTGCGATTCGATTCGCCTTAGCTGAACATTTCTATCGAGATCGCAAGTCGTGGGATTCGATTCGTCTCGCCCAACATTTTTACCGAGATCGCAAGTCGTGCGACTCGTACATAAGCTCGAGTAATCCTTTCCCGTCGATCCGATTATTGCGTCAAGGCATAATCGTTTTGCTAGTCTAGGTCTTTCGACCGACTTATTATTCTCGTCCGACGTATCGTTCATTGATACGAGTCTCGCCTTATCGTCCCAACCGAATTTCGAAGAACACTTGCATTAACATACCGTCATACAAGTTTTTCAATCGAGTCTCGGTACTTCCCCGTCCGTTGCGGACAAACTTTCTGCAATTCTCACAAAGCGTCGATGTAATTTACCGCACAAGTGCTATACCATATACCACTCGAAATCGAGTCATTCATCGCCTACGTGGTATGGCATATACCACTCGGAAATCAAGCCATTTCCCTCGCACTATACTTAGTACAAACCGACAATCTCTTCTGACTTACGATTTCCGCAGTGATCATGCTTGATCACAACCGTAACTTTGATTCTATCAAAACCCGACACGATTCGGTCAATGTTCTTGCTTGCCAACATAAGTTTGGTGTGCAACCGAACGATTCGTTCTATCGATTTACAATTTCAATTCTTTCCTTACGTTGCATCTCGTACAACAATTTATTTAGACACACGTTGCACCCCGTGCAACAAATTTCACTTCCGATACGCGTTGCACATCGTGCTACGATTTCCGACACTTTTATTTCACTTTGTATAACGATTTATTCCCAATTTCCTTTGTACTTCGTGCAACGATTAATTTGATATGCGTTGCACCATGTGCAATAATTTTTACTTTCAATACGCGTTGCACATTGTGCAACGATTATTTCCAACATTTTCTGCACCTCGTGCAACGAATTACTCTCGACTTTCCAAGTCAATGCACAATCCGTTTAACACATTCGGTATTGGCTTATCACTTCTCACTTTCATTTTAACGCATATTCACATTAACTCGCTGCACTTCATGCATCATTTTATTTCTCATTTAACATGTTATATTGCCACAGTATCTCAAATCGTATTCCACAATTTGTTGCGCTTGCAGCAACTAACATTTTTACGGCTCGTTTGCATTCAATGCAATATACCCTTCGCGGCTTCCTTAGCAAACATCATGAAATTTCCAAAACACATGCGGCAAAATTTCATGATTTGTATTAGACTTACTGTATGGAACATCCAGTGCGGCATCGAGTAGAGTCAAGAGTGATATCAAGTGGTGGTGGGCAACTTTTCGAACTGAAATGAAGCGAGCGTCCAGAGGAAATTGAGCCTAGAGCTCTGATACCAATTTGTCACGCCCCGACCCGGAATCACCCGAATCATCGTCCTCGCAGGGGGCGTGATACCGCACGAGCCTGGAGTTGCGCTCGTGCAAGGCAAGATGACAAGTTCTCAAATGGTTATCTTTTGATTTGATATTAACAACGATAGGAAAAACAGAGTATACGAAACAATTCTCTTTATTGATATCTGAAACTGAGATTACAAAGGGCTTCGATAGCCTAACAATATATGCCAGATTGGCTACAACACTCAGGTTCTCTCTTGCCCACAAAGGATTTCACCGTTCCATACATCATGCCTTCTATATCCCGGCCGCATCAATCCAGCTGCGTAGTCCGAGCGTCAATACGATAGCACGCTTCAATGCGCTTCGGCATTCCAAGCCTTAACACGTTCAAGCAACGCTTCGTCGCGAGCAATCCATTCCCTGCACCCTGCATGAAGCTGGTGGGGGATCAGTACGTTCGTCCTCGCATGTACTGAAGCAAAGATCATCTTTCCAAACTGACATTTTAATCTTTACGTTGAATCATGCAACTTAGCTTATGATCTTGCGATGTTCTCCTTAGGGTCAATTTCATGGCAACTTTGAAAGCGTAAAGCATTTATCATAGCAACATGTTATCGAATTGAATAGGCAAACAAACAAGCAATCTCGTGTTTGATTCGTGGCTTACCAAGTCAACGCACTCGCCCTTACGTCCCTTGCACTGACGCAAGGTGAATACGCCTCGTTCAATCCCTGTCATGTTATAGTGCATCTCTAAGTAGGATCTATATGCGGGACGCACACGCGCCTACACTTTCAACCCATCGTTCCTTAGCTATATGCGGGTCGTTGGCGTATCCGCGCCGGAATGGACTAAAGGAGTTCCTTTCTTTTCTCTCCTTCTTTTCTCACTATTTGGTTGGGCTGCACGGCATTCCACGGGTTGGGTTACAATTCCAAAACAACCGAAATGTTCCCGCTGCATACCATCATTTGCGGCTTTTCCCATCTAGTTTGATGTGCGCCTACAAAGATTATTCGAATCCCTCCGCGGCCAATCGGTTCCGGGGCGCATCCGGTATCTATCCGATTGGGGGAAACACTCGTGCACGAGTTATTATCACATTAATCTCGAGCCCATTCCAATCGACCATGCAACGCCCTATCATTCAAGTATCAATTTCAAACAACCAAACATAGTCTTGAGTCCGAGACTCAGACTTATCGTATCGCATTTCTTCTATTTAGCTTTCTATGTTCTTTCGTTTTGCACTTCGTTTCGATGATTCAATGGCATCGTGCCTCAACTCAATGCTCGTCAACCGAACGACCCGAGGGTCTCGAACACCTTTTGAGGCAATATGTCATATCCGACAGTTCCGCCACATTCATACCGCAACTGTATTCTCTCGCAACGAAGCATCTTTTATTATCCCGTGCACGTAGGCACGTTCCTACCATATTCCCATGTTCTATAACTTAGCATTCAAGGTTCGGGCTTGCGCGCTAGGGCGCTCGCCTATTGTCTTTCAATGTTCTAGCCGTCTAACTCGTGCATCAAAGGCACGGTATGGTTCGTGCACTAAGGCACTCGCCGATTACAGTTATCCCATGTTCTTACGGCTTGCGCTCCGAGGCGCTCGCCTTTGCGATATCCAATGTTCCATAGCGACTCGTGCATAGGATGCACGTATCATTTCAATTGTTCTAACTTAGTGTTCGACTCACACTATGATTTTATCTCCGATCGGCCACGCCCGTGGCATCGATAGGTTAACTTTTAGCATACAAATGATATATTTGACATATCGAATGAAGGAGTAAAAAGAAGTCAATCCTCCCACCTTGAGTCGATACGCCTTCGTCATTTCGCCGAGCCGATGTGGCTCGACTCCCTAACTTTGTTGCACGGCCACTCTCCTGACTTAGCCATTCGAGCACTTCGTGCTTCATTGAATCATACGCCCGATTTGCCTTAGCGTGCCCAAGTCTCAGTCCGTCGTACGGCGACGATTTGATTTCGCGGACCCCTTACTAAATATTGCAAAAGATCGACCTCTAATATTTTCCCGTCAAAGTATGACCTGCACACGAAACCAACTAAAATCAATACTTGCTTCGATTCGGACTTGCGCCTTGGTCGATTCGATTTCTTAGAATCTTCGAGCCGATTCAATGCACTCATCCTTCGGGACAACGCGGCGCTTCGTATCGATTCACTCGATACATTCTTAGGGACCAGGCAACTCTTCGCATCGACTCAGTTTGATGCGTTGCTCGGGTTGACGTAACTCTCGTATCGTTTTGCATCGATACATTCTTTCGGTCCACGCGACTCGTTGAGTCAACGCTTCAGCGTAATGCGCCGTGCGGAGCGGGGCATTACAATGTTGACAGAAGCATACATGACTTCGTCTTCCTCTGACATAGGTTCAGATTTAGCAAAAGTCAGACGATCGAAGACAGATCATTTTGTTGTTTGACAACAACATTGGATGATGACTTTGTGGTTGCAATGATGATCAGATGGTTGAATTGAAGATGTTGAAACATTGTCTCATTTTTGTCTTAGATGTTCTCGAAGATCGGGAACAACAACAGGATGAGGAAAACTCTGAGGGATCTGTTCTTTGATAAAATTCGGAACATGATTCCGATTCTTCAAATATTTAGTCCCTTGAGTATACAGGGAAGTACTCATTTCATTAGCATAAGTGTCAGGATCTTTAACCCTGGAGATTTGTTTTTGATGATGTTTGATCTTCGGCATTGGCTGTTTGTGTTTTACCGAAGTTGGTCGATTAAGATAAGTTCTAAGATCAGCAAATTTACCCCCAGGGGTTTCTATCTGAGACACTAACAGTTTTCCCTGTCTGGAACGGGAAATCTTGAGAGTCGAAAGGTCTTGGAATTCTGCTACCGGGGTAGACAGAATACCTCTTTGGTCAGTACAAGTTCTCTTGTTATAAAGGAAAGAAGAATCCTTGTTTGAAAGAGTTCTAGTACTGATTGGTGCTGAGGCACGTTCAGATCAATCTTCTTCGGTAAAAACTGAAGAAGATTGAGAAAAAACCAAAGGGCCTTTTCCTTTGTTTTGTGAAGAAGGGTTAGCTAAAGAGTGTTTTCCTCTGTTGTCTTCCAAGTCATAGGACAAGGAAGTTCGAGAAAAGACCAACGGGCCTTTTCCTTTATTTTGAAGAGGAAGAGGAATAGCCAAAGGACTACCCCCAATAGATTGTACAGGAGCAACAGTGTGTTTAGGAAGAGGAGCAGAGCCTTTTCCCTTGTTATGAGAAGAAGAGAGCTTAGCCAAAAGGCTGTCACTCTTGGATTGCGCAGGCATGCTTTGCGCATGGGTTGATGGTACACTGGTTCTGGCCACAGAGACTGTGGCTTGCGCATCAGGAGTTCTTGCCACAGAATGCTTAGGTTGCACTCTGGTTGCTGGAGTGTTGGTCTGCGCAGAAAGATTGGCAGCCAATTGCGCTAGGGGCATAGGGGCTTTACACTTAGCCATGGCAGTATATGAAGTCTTTTGTGCACTGGCCATAGCAGACTGCACAGCAGTAGCAGAGATAGATTGTGCAGCCGGCTTGATGACAGAAGCTTTGGACTGCGCAGCAGTCTTGCTTGCAGACTGCACAGAAGACTTGCTGTCAATATTAACAGAATGTGCAGCAGTCTTTGGGACCCACATTGGGCGCACTTTGCTTGTGGCAGCAGTGGTTGCAGTGCGAGGAGTGGTCTTAGAGTTGATCATAGACTCGTAGGCTGTCTGGTTGATCTTCACAACCAGTGTCTTCTGTGTCTTTCCGATAGACGCTACGTCACATTGAGTTGTCACTTCCTTATCGGAGGAGAAAGTCGTCCCCAGCAGAGTCGCCATTTTGTTTGCAAAAACAAAAGTTGAAGAACTTTATTGATACAAACTTTGTAAAAATTACAATTTGAATTCTGGGAATGGTACAACTTTAGAAATCCAATCTAGATGACGATTGCTTTATCCTTTGGACGATGTGAACTCTGAAGACGAAGCCTCTGAAGTTGAGAACAACTCTGGAATTGAAGGCAAAAGCCTCGAAAGTTGAAGGCAAAAGCCTCGGAAGAATGCAGCAGCACTTGGGCAAGAACTCCTGAACTCTCTGAACTTCGAAGTCTGATCTCTCTATAATCTGATCTCTGATTATTGATTCTTGATCCCCTTGAATGGAGACTTGAAACTCTATTTATAGAGTTCTGAGAAATAACTAACTTTTAGTTATTCTGGACTGCGCATGATGGATTGCGCAGCAATTGGTTTGTGCAGCAATTGGTTTGCGCAGCAATGGACTGCGCAGGCAGTTGCTGGATCATGGGCTAACTGTCTTGGACACATGGCATTATTTGATTGAAATGCGCATGATCATGCATAGACAGTTGCCACAAAATGAGCAATTGATGGCATGAATGCCACGTGTATTTTATCATTTATACTGATAGAACGCGCACATTGAATTGCGCAGGTTTTGGATTACGCCAGCTTGAATTGTGCATGAAATGGATTGCGCCAACATAGATTGCGCCAACATGAATTGCGCTGCCAGCTGTCCTCGAGCGCCATGCTGCACGTTTAAACGAACGGTCGCCTCGTTCTCCGTGCTGTCAGCTGTCAGAAGATTTGATATGTGTCAGGTAATGATGGTGATTTGCCACGTCAGCCTGCGCGCTTGGAAGTGTGCGCAATCTATCTTGCGCAATCTGAAGGATGCACAATCTAATGTCTGCGCAGTTCATCTGAAAGTTGTATTTCTTGATTTTTTGACTTTGTTGATGTGTGCAACTTAATTTTTTAGGACCTACATATATAGATGGACTTTTATATGTTGCAAAGGAAAGAAATACGTAGGAGCTTCGGCTCTGAGATCACAAAAAAGAGAGAAGGCACGAAATGAACGTGTCACGACCCGTACCCGCTTTTCGGATACGAAGCGTGTCCAAGTCCAGCCTATGCCGCAGTGTCGGCGGTAGAACGCTGTCTATTATACACAAGTCACGGCAATCTATTTCTCATCCACAGTATAATAAAGAATCAACTGAGACCAATGAATGTCAATAACACTGAACAATAAAGAATATAAACTAAATATTTCCAAAATTAAGTCACGTCCTGTGGACACAAATCCACTACCAATAGACGGAAAGAGAAAAATACATGAAATATACTATCTGAATACAACCTGCTAATCAAGGCAACCTCAACTGCAAAGCACCGCGGTCTGATGCTGACTCAAACCCTCTCGTCTGCTCCTGACTCAAACTCGGCTAAACTTGAAGAGATCCTCAGGTCATCAGAGGACATAGCAAGATACTTATAAACATGCCTATCTAACAGTTTTATCGTACGTAAAAAATAAACAAGAAAGACATAACAAGACAAGTGGCTATGAACACGAACACTAAAACAACTACGTATAAATGAACTGCCGGATGAACAATGAACACGAGATCAATGGAAAATTAAACCCTCATCCCGAGTGTGGACTCACGGGTTTGAACTAAGCATTAACCCTTGTTCCGAGTGTGGACTCTCTGGTTAGCTCAAGGCAAACACCATCGTCCCGAATATGGCCTCTCTGGTGCCAATTAACACGAAAAATTAACACCCTCGTCCCGAGTGTGGACTCTCTGGTGCAACTGGTCAACCCTCGTCCCGTGTGTGGACTCTCTGGTTGTGCAAAATGATAGTCAAGCATTTAGCAGTTCAACTACACGCACTCGTTCTATGACACGACTCAAGCAAGGTACTGGTGAGAACAACTCCAATGTGAACTACAAGGTCAAACGTGAACACGGCTATATGTCAATGAAACAATTCAACTGCATATAATATGAAGAGCACATGTCCATAAACAATCAAAAGACGAGATAATGAATTGTAATACATGCAAATAAAACTATAGAGGAAGGCAAGGTATAGTTGCCTTAGGTCCTGAGCTGCTGTTACCGATCTGGTACCAAACTTGAGTCCAAGTGACCTATTTTATAAGTTTACCATATCAACAAATAGAAATTGAAAAACAAGAGTATCATATTTATTTGGGTTTTAGGTTTTTAGCTATGTATGATTCGTTTGCTGTCATAGCATTCTTGTTTTTAATGACATCCCACTTAAAGTCTATACAACCCACTACAAATACCTCCTTGAAAAGGGAAGGTATGACTTTAACCAACCTTGTCCTGTTTATCCTTGTTCCCGGAATTCAGGTTAACTCAAGTCTCCAACCTAGTACCTGTGTGTAATCTTGGGACAATACAACTAAAGTAAATGCAGGACAATGCCTGGATAGGGACTCGACATTGATAGAGTGGACTAAATCATTCGATATGGACTGAACTATTGATATGTGAAGTGAACCCATATCAAGTGATGAGGTCTGTCACATGCAGTAAGTAAGGGAACTAAATACTATGATATTTGATCATTTAAGGTGAAGATGGACTGAAAACATTATAATATAGATATGGCTGACACTTAAGTTTAAACAGGATTGAATAGTAAGGTTGTAGTGGATCATGTTGTAGTGTGCAATGCAAGGTAATGTTACTCTTGTGCAATTGCCCCTATATAGAAATTGATTCAAAAGGTTAGCAATAAAAGTGTGCAGGTGTGCAACTCTAGGTATATGTTGTGATACTGGCACTTCACATGGTATCGACCCAGGTACTCTCGACTACCCACATGGCTTTATGGCTCCAACATCCTATTTTAACGTGTGCACCTAGTGTCATACCTGGCCTATGTGCAATGTCACTGCTGTTATTTAGTTCTGTACCTTGACACACTAGCCTAATGGGTCTTCCCCGCTGCTATATCCTTTATGTGCAGTCATCCCATTTGGTATGCCCAACTAACAAGATCAAAGATCAATTATCATGGTGATCATCAAGGACTGCTACCACTGTATGCACATTCCAGTTCAGGATAGATACATATGTATACCAATAGCCTTGCAAAATATTTAGCAATCCAGCCCATGTTACCCTTAACAACCATCTGTTGTATAAGGCCTACTGATGTATTGTTAAACATAGACTTCATCCAATGTTTACTCATCCTCAATGTTACACGCCACTTGGCAGCATTCACTTGTAAGATGCAACCTATGTTTCAACACTGTTTGGACATACTGATACCAAAACGTGTATTTGTATAATTAGGAATAAAGAGTGGGACTGAAATGTTCACCTGGGACAGATACCAAGGGCTGAACAGAATGTTCCATCTGAACCCGAGAGTTCAAGAGTGAACAGAAAGTTCACTCTGAACGGAGAGGGCATTGGGTGTTCCCAATTGAAGAAAAGATGGATGAATCATAGGTCAAATACAATTTTGATATATAGGACTGCACATATGAAATAATGGACTAATACAAATGAATGCAGGGGACATCAACCAAGGTTTGGACATTACTAAAACATTATGACCTGCTCATTATAATACCTATTGACTGAATATTAAACACCATGTGGATAGAAATGTCAAGTCATAATGCAACACAATATCAAATATCAAATTCGATACCAAGTATAAATTTCCATGTATATTGTTATGGACACCCAGGTACCCTATACCTGTATTAGTGGCTCTGCAAACTATCTACCTGGGTTTACTTTGTGCATGTATTCAGTGCATTATCTACCTGGGTTTACTCT
Source organism: Iris pallida (assembly GCA_029216955.1). Classification (NCBI taxonomy): domain Eukaryota; kingdom Viridiplantae; phylum Streptophyta; class Magnoliopsida; order Asparagales; family Iridaceae; genus Iris; species Iris pallida. The sequence continues at coordinate 18,399,553 of JANAVB010042020.1, forward strand.
GTGAAGATGAGAAAAAGTATAAACCAGAGAGTATGTACATTATCTACACCCGGGTTTACTCTGTACAAGTACATGTATTCAGTGCATTACCTTGAGCATCTGCCTAAGGCCATTAGACCATGTCCTGCATCTGCCTCCTTAATTGCACTGTACTGACTTTGGTTTCCAAAGCATTGCATTCACTTAGCCACTGCATATTATTCAAACCCTTATCCATACCATCCATGCTAGGTTGAGGGATATAGGGAAGTATCAGTAGCATGTATCAGATAAGACACTTGTTCTGACACAGAGGTACCATTGGCCCTTGTTAGAGTTAGATCCCCATCTTTGCATCCTGAATAAATCATTCACCCTTCATTGTCTATGTATTTATTCACTGCATGCTAGATGTTGCCTTGCATATAGAGCCTAGAGTATCAGATACCATTACCTACACCTGGCTGTTCTATTGCACATCCCCCTTACTACTGTGTACCACAAGTGCATACCTAACTTTAAACCATGACTCGACCTCCCCCAAAACTCTGATACAATGCAATTCCTGATACTCAAAGGTTCCACCCATATCTGCTATATGTACGTCTATGATCATTAAGTCTCTACCCGTATATGTCTAAATATTTACTGCTCTGTGCATACCTAATCTTGATACCCACTAGTCTATTTCGACTCTCATGTGATTTGACACATGTTAGTCAAATTAATTTCTTGTGTACCTTATCATTGCAACATCTATATGTAATCCCAGATACCCCACCTCTGTTTCAGAAGGACACCCACACAGTAATTACCATATGTACATCTCCATGTAGCTATCCCATACATCATATGAATACTCCAAGAATATAGTTGTATATCCGTTCCCCACCCTAACTAAATTTGCTCGACTACAAATTCTGGGTCCTCTTAGGACTTATGAGAAACACCTAGATTTCCCATTAGAACATGATAAAGATTAGAGAAAACGCATGATCTGAGAGTCGAGGAAGGAGATTTACCAGCCGAGGAATTTGAATGCTCTCTTCTTCACAGATCTTCGGGGTTACTCTCGACTGGAAGAAGAACATGGAGGGTGGCACAGCTTCTAGGGTTTTGGGAATTTAGAATTTGGCCGAGCCCTGAATCATTTATACAAGAAACTGATAGGATTGTATATGAGTTAGATCATACTCAGGATTTTGAATCACAGAATGATGAGATCGAATCCATGTTCGATGCTATCTTGGCCGTTATGAAAGTTTAAATTCGGAAGTTTTCAATTAAGTCCTCTAATAATCTGAATTTACAACTCCCCTTCCTGTAATAAACCCTTTTGATACTTATGCACTAAGGTCCTTGCTTCTTTTTCTATATTACCTTTTGATCCTCTATTGGCATTTTTAAGTAAAGAAAAGAATTATCAAACATAACAAATAAATGAGACAATAAAAAATGGGTTTAAATTTAATAAATAAGAGAAAAAAAATGGTCGAGGGGTTTACAGAACGTGTCGTATATCTGCTAAGGCACGAAATGAACGTGTCGTTTATCTGAAAAATTTGATCAATCTGTTCATTTGAAAGAAATGTTAGAGCGTGCATTGGTCTCGGACAACTTGTGCACAAGGTAAATTTTCTCTCTCGGGTGGATTCTTGGGACGCCTCGAACCATCCGGCCTAGGAGAGATTAAGAGCCCCTGGAAGAAAAGAGGTGTCGGTATCTGAGTCCGTAGCGATGAACTGAACCAAAGAGTCACAGCGACTAATCATGGGAATACACATGGACCGTCATATAGGTAAGTGTTGATTGGTGAAGAGTTAAACCCCGAGCCACAGGTGCTAGCATGTGTGTTATCAATACAGAAATGGACCTTAGGTTCACATCTGCTGGTCTACGCATATGTTAGTGCATAACTGAGCCTTGAGTCACAGCTGCCAATCGGGTTGTATGTGTCATTAAAGGTTTTGCTAGTAGCTAAGAATGTAGAGATAAAATGGTACAATGTCGATTATATCATTTTGTATGCTAACCCTTATCTTGTGCAGGGATGGATTGTTGGCTACGGTAAGAATTACTGAAAAGTGATATATGTGTTGCTTATCTTCTGAATGATTTGTATCAAAACAATCTGTTGCAAAGAATATAGTATATCCCAGTAAAAGAGAAGAGATGATTATCATGGTTGTAACCAACCCTAAGAATGTCTTGAATAAGAGAAAAGAAATCCTATTGCTATTGTCCCTGTGAATAGAGTATGACTCACGAAACACGCTGCGCACTGTACATAAAATGAATAGTCATCGTGCTTGAAATGAACAGTCCCCTTGAACGCTTCAAACGAAATGAATAGTCCCTCGCATGCTTGAATCAAATATGTATGACTTGTGGCTTTCCGAAAATGTTTTAAAAAGATGAAATATGACTCTGTACTGCATGAAGTGAACATAGGTAAAAGTAGCAAGATCACATCACAAGAAATATTTTTTTACTAAATAAATTAGTGAATTTTTCAGACGATGTAGCCTTTGTTCACAATCACCAGTATGTTGATATACTGACCCACTATCAGTCTGCACGCAGGTGCAAGATGCATCGAGAAGGATAGTCCGGAGCAATAGTCTGAGCCTCATCCTCGGGAGCCAGAAATAAGAAGAGATGCCAAGAGATGATCATCTGTTGCAAAGAGTTGGTTTTGTATATAAATGGATGTAATGTATGAAATGAGATCACTGTAATCTGTAAAGTTTCTGAGAGATTGTAAGCCTTATGGCATGTATCAGAGAGAATGAATGAGAGCTTGTAATCTGTTTAAAGAATACCAATAAAGAGATTATTATTTCTGCTACCTTGTGTTCAGTTATATTCTGCAATGTGTCTGCTGTTGTTTCAATTTCTGCAATTATGTTCCGCTGCGATATTGTTTCTTGTTTATTTTTTATTGTACATGTATTGGCCTTGTGCAAGCGTAACGTAGGCTTGCACGGCATCACGCCGAAGCGAGGACGAATGGTTCCACAGAGTTCGAAGCGAGGACGAAATGACTCTACAGGATCGGGGCTTGAACCCCTCCTTCCTCCTCCGACGTCGGCGGCTGCATGCACGCGCAAGCCAAATAGCAGGATTCATGTAGAAATTTTGGGGTCCAAATTATATAGCTCATGTGCTTGGGATGAAACTATCATGGGACTATAATTGAATCTTACTATTCTACGAAATGGTCTCATGGGTAGGCTTAGCATTCAATTAATTCGGTTCAAACCAAACCAAATAATCGAAAACCGAATTAGACCAAAAATAATAAGCAAAATCGAAACTGAACCGAAATTAATGGCACATAACCGAATCAAACCGAACCTAATAAAATCGGTTCGATTTTCGATTTATTCAGTTTATTTGCGCTTTTTTGGTTAATATATATAGTAACTAAATATACCTAAATATATATTTTTCTATATATATATATATATATATATATATATATATATATATATATATATATATATATATAAAGTAAATTTTTTATTAGTTTTGGACCGAAATTGACACCCGAAACCGAAATCGAATAAGAAAACTTAGTATTTCAAAACCGAATCCGAACCATTTTTTTAAATCGAACTGAATCTCATATTCGGTTCGGTTCGGTTCGGTTCGATTTTCGGTCATAAACCGAATAATGCTCACCCCTACTCATAGGTACGTTATGAATCTAGAATCTAGAAATTGGAATGAACCTGATATTGATGCTCGCTAAGAAATGTCGACCTGTAATTGTTGTCAATTCTTGCATTTTCTGCCTTTTCGTAGGCCTATGAGAAATCATAGAGCCTTACTATTGATGCATTTTCTTAGACTTATCACGTGCCAGTAATGAGCCATGAGTCATTTCCAATAGTACATTAATACACCACTTAGACTAAATTAGAGAAGAAGAAGAAGAAAAAAAATGTTGTGTTTGGTTCAATGTAACGTAATAGCAATCATAATGAAATTATTTTTGTAATGTAATTGAGTTTCTAATGTAATAAAATTATAATTATATTACCATGTTTGGTTGGAACATGTAATTAAACCATATAATGTAATATCAATTAAATTCAAATATTTGGTTTAACATGTAATGAAATAGAATAATACTTGTTATTTGTATCATTTTGATAAATATATTATTATATTCTTAGACTTATCACGTGTCAGTAACGAGCCATGAGTTATTTCCAATAGTACATTAACACACCACCAAAACTAAATTAGAGAAGAAGAAGAAAAAATGTGTGTTTGGTTCACTGTAATGTAATTGCAATTATAGTAAAATTGTATTACCATGTTTGATTGGAACATGTAATTAGACCGTATTATCAATTACATTCAAATTTTTGGTTTAACATATAATATAATAGAATAATAATAATAATTTGTGTCATTTTAACAAATATATTCTTAATATTTATTTATATTTACCATATTTAACATTTACAATTAGAAAATTTTAAAGCTGTGCAATGTTAAAATTTGTGTCATCTTGACACATGATGAATCGCGTGTCATCTTGTGCAATGTTAAAATTTGTCATCTTGACACATGATGAATCACGTCCCAATAATTTTTGTTCTCTCTGGAGGACTCATCTGTTATAGGAAAACACCATCATGTACCTTGGATATTTTTTGTCGTTATACTGTGAAACAGCGCCTATTGTATGAACTATGTGGGGTCTTTTACAACTTGCCACGTGGCAGGTCTTCACTGGAGGGGAGAAGGGAAAGGTGGGGCCGGATGAGAGTGGTGAGACCATGTTAGCAGGAGATAGAATAGGTTATAAGAAGGTTATAAAGGTTTGATAGTAAACTTAGCATTATTGTATTGACCGGCTATTGTGAATGAACCTGACTTATTTGTTTTGTCATGCTATTATACATTTTGTATGCCAACCTATATATATTATACAAGTGTTTGGATGTAGTAAAAGGCTAAGAACCAAGAGGTGTTTGTGAGCTTTTTTTGTTGTATTAACATTTACATAAGACTAAACCAACAATAAAAAATATAAACATACTCACCTACAAATTATTTCGAATTATTAATATAGTATATACGTACGTATTTTAATTAACTTTTTTTTTTGTACTTGAAAAGAGCAAAATGTATCATAATAGCAAATTTTACACACACACACACACACACACACACACACACACACACACACACACACACACAAAACACACACATGTAATTGCCTAGCTGCTTTCATTAAATTTAATGCACAATTTTAATTAGTAAAATTAAGTAAAGACATATTTGAAAGAAAAAATTTACGGTGAATTTAACTTTTCTTATTATATAGTAGTATCAAGGTTATAAATGGTGGTAGACGGGTGCGCCGCGGAGAGAGTATGCCTACCGCCCACCATCTTGGCCACCTAGACGGTTGATACATTTTGGACATTTTTTCTACTATTTTACGAATTTTTTTTTTTTTTGCATAATGTATATTTTAATGGTGTTCCATGCATAAATAAATTGTAGAACGAAGATTTACTAAGGTTTAGTTTTGTAAAAGTGAACCATATGTCCATAATGCTTGCAGAACCTTTTGCCTAAAACATCTTGTTAGGTATTGCGCCGCTTAGGCGTCCGCTTACGTCGTCTCACCTTCGCCTACGCCACCAAACCTCCAATGGCCACCTACTCCACCGTCTACCACAAAAGCGATACGACCGTCTACCGCTAGGCAGTGTCTAGAAGGCCGTCTCAAACACTATTTTAAAACACTGAGTAGGGTAAATATTATTAACAAGTCCTCCAACCAAAAGAGTACATGAAAATAAATTTAATCACTCAAGTAACTATTGTGGCTACCAAAAAGAGCTATAAGATTTTGGCTGGGTAATGGAAGATAAGTGGATCGAGTCACGGAAACGTATTATTTTTTATATTTATTTTGTGGATGTTGGAAGACAATAGGTTCAACAGACATACAATAAAATCTGCAAAAAATTTCGTACACATTGTTGAACATCAAAAATATTAATAATAATAATTATTATTATTATTATTAATGGGGCCAGCGGCCAGCCGACAAATCTGTAGCATGCTAGAAAGTAGTAGAAGACCCCCTATCACAAGAAACATCACATTCGATCATGAACAAATGATATGCTGCTTTTTAACTTCCTCTTTTTTCTTTTTTCCTTTTTTAGGGTTAGAGCATCTCCAACCCTATTGTGAGTTTGAAAAAAATTGTTGCCACATAGGAATGACAACCATTTTTTCCAAAAGTACTTCTCCAATGCAAATGTGAAATCAAGTGTGGAGTTGACATGGCAATGACATGGCAAAGACAATGTGAAGTTGGTTGTCTAGATCTAGACAATGCACTTCACAATGTCTTTATGTCCACATCATCATTTGTGAATAAAAATGTTTATAAAAAGAAGTAGAAGAGTAAAAATTGTCTTGGAAGTTGTAAAAAATTACTTTGTATTGTCTTCTCAATACTTTTGCATTGGAGATGGCTTTTTAAATTCATTGTCATTTGTGAGTGTAATCTTGCCACCTATACAAGACATTGTCTTGTGTCCTATGTCACCTAATATTCACAACACAAAATTAGACAATAGGGTTGGAGATGCTCTTAGGGGTTGGGCACGGTGAAACGGAAACCTTTGCTTCGGAGTGCCGATAAATCATTTCCCAATGATAACCTTGTAAATAGAGAATTAGAGATCAGGCGCATGGTGGCTGCGGACGAGGAGGTCGCATGCAATAGGAACGAGGTTGTACGTAGGGTGAGTGTTTGATTTATTGGATTTCGATCCAATCTAAACAGTCAAAACTGAACATGTAAAATTTTAAAAATTTAAAACTAAATCGTAACTAAAGCTAGCCAAAATCGAAATCAAATCCAACCCAATAATAAATTTGGTTAGTACGATTCATTCGGTTGACATAATTTTATTATTTTATAGGTTGGATCAAAATTGGAATCGTAGTTAAATTATATTAAAAATTAGGGTTAACTGTAAACTATTTTAGTTTTTTAACTTCATACCTTAAACATTTTTACTTGACAACTTGATATCCTAAAAAAAAAAAAAAAATACCCATAATCAAAATTTAAAAATACACCTCTCTCCCCACTCCCGCCGCAGCCACCCTCCGTCCGCCTGCCCGCCCCCTCCCATCCCTGCCCCTCCCCCACTCCAGCCACAGCATGCGTCCGAAGAGGAGGGGGGGGGGGGGGGGGGGGGGGTGCGGGGGAGGGGGACGGCAATGGGTCACGGGGGTGGGGTCGAGGGGGCGGGGGTGGAGGCAGTAGGGGCGGGGTATGGGGAGTGGTAGGGGGGTTGGGTAGGGAAGTGAAGGGAGGGATAATTTTGTTCTTTTTTAAATTTTAGGTATCGAATTGAAAATATTAAATAGTTAATGCAATCAAGTTGTCGAGTAAAAAGATTTGGAGTATCAAGTTGAAAAACTGTAATAGTTGAGGGTATAAAGTTACAATTAAGCCTAAAAATTATAAAATTTACATGCACATTTGTTATGTTTAAACGTTGTACCAAAAGTTTGACTAAATGTTAAATTATCAAAGTTGGATTTCACACACACACACACACGTGTGTGTATATATATATATATATATATATATATATATATATATATATATATATATATATATATATATAAAATAATAATAATAATTGAGAATATTTACATAATTGTATAACTGTTATTCAGTTTTTGATTTTGAACCAAAACCGGACCGAAAACCAAACAATTTTTTTAAGTATTTTTTAAGCTAAAGCATAACCCTTTTTTTTTTTTTTTTTCAAACCAATCCGAATATCTTATTTGTTTCGGTTAGATTTGATTTTCAGTGCAAATCAGAATAATGCTCAACCCTAGTTGTAGGTGGCAAGTTCGATGGTAGATAAGTTCAATTACATAAATAGAATAGGAATTCAAATAGGAACTTGCAATATGGTGATTGCACATGGACATTTTTTTTTAGGGATATTTTGTAAAACCTCCCCTAAATAATGGGCTAATTTGCGAAATACCCCCTAAAGATCTCGAATTGGTAAAACCTCCTTTCCGTCAAGACGGTGTTTAATTTTGGGTGACGTGGCAATTGTTGCATACGTGGCCACAACTCTGTTTTCCAAATTTTATGAAATTTCCAAATTACCCTTCCTCCATCCCCCTTCCCCTTCTTCCTCCTGGAGCCACGTCCCCTTCGAGCACCCGGCCACGTTCGACACGCTCGCGATGGAGCCCCGCCGGAGCAGCCCACGCCGACCCAGCGCGAGGAGCAGGCGTCGGGGCCGGTCCAGTTGGAGGCCAGGTTGCCGTGGGCGTCGACGAGGGCGCGGAAGGCGGAGAGGGAGTCGGTGTCGCTGGTGGACGAGGAAAGTAGTGCCGTGTTCGACAACAACAAGAAGAAGAATGTGTGTGAGAGTTTAAGTTTCAAAATAAAAAATGTCCAACAGCTTTGAGCTTGGCTGGGCTGACTTTGGTTGTCTTTTTCGCTTGCTGCTTAATTTGTGTTTTCTCCTTACTGTAAATAGAATAATTTGTGTTTCCTCCTTACTGTAATTAGAATAATTTGTGTTTCCTCCTTTAATGGCAGAAATTGCCTCCTTCTCTAGAGATGAAGAAACACCCCCATGCTTGTAGGAACCTGATCTTTGGTAGACAAGTTGTACGCTGGAAGAGGATCAAGTGAAAGATGAGGAAGATGATCGGTATAAATAGGTTAGAGGAAAAGTAAGAGAGGAAGAAGATGACCGTTAGAGAGAGAGAGAGGAGAGAGAGAGGGGGAAAAGCCACGTACGCAGGGGTATTTTCGTCTGACTGGGAAAAGCCACACACGGATAGCCACGTCACCCAAAATTAAACACCATCTTGACGGAAAGGAGGTTTTACCAATTCGAGATCTTTAGGGGGTATTTCGCAAATTAGCCCATTATTTAGGGGAGGTTTTACAAAATATCCCTTTTTTTATTTAGGCCCTTGAATTTTTAGGAACTTGCAATCAATATATGAGATGTATGTAATCCAACGATTTGTAATTAATGAGTTTGAAAAAATAGGAACTCATGAGTTCCTCCAAGATTTTTTATGGTAGATGAAGGCAAGTGGTCTGTAAGGATATGAAAATGAGAGCTTTGGTTTGCGGATTTGGAGCGTAAAAGTGGTCTGAATTCGGACTTGAATTCATTTCACATGTTTGTTGGAAGATTTGCAGACAAGATTTATCGTGAGGTAACATGAACATTAAATCTTCTCTATGACAAAATCAGGGTTTTGACATGGAAGTTTTTTATTTGAAGTGGAACGCGGAAGGAAAATATCCTCATTCCTATTTCGCATGCTTGGTTTAATTTTCCACTTCCTCTCTACTCCTAACATTTTTAAAATCCGAATAACAAAAAAAAAAACATTAAAATTTTTCACTTAGTTTAACAACCAACAAAACATCAAACTTTAAAAAAAAATCACTTCTAATTTTCACTTCTTCGAAGTACCAAAATGAATGACTTTTTTACTTTGTTCCATTTCACTACAATGTGTACGCAAAATATTAACTTTTAAATTTTTTGCTTCGTCGTACTTCGTTCGATTTTTTTTTTTTTTTTTTTGCATACTGTAATATTGGTCTTTTTGGCTCAATATTTTTCAACTTTCATCATAAATAGAATAATTAATACGTCCTCATGGTTCGATCAAGTAATCCTCCGCCACTCAATAAGACTTTTATGTCTTTCTTTTGTTGACTACAAAAGTAACTCAATTTGGCAGGGACGGGAAGTATCAAGATCCAAATTAGACACGTACAATATACAATTAGCAGCTTTGGTATTTGATTTATTACAATTTTGAGTCAGGTTTAATTTGAATAGCTCATTTTTGTCATTTCCTCCCTCTTTTCTAAGGACGTCTATTAGTAGTTACAATATCCAAACTTGTAGGGGTTGATATGCATGGTGACTTGAATCTAAGTTACAAGATAATTGTCTGTGAAAAAATTAAAGAAAAAAGAAAAACAGCAAAGAAGAAGGAAACAGAATAAAGGCGTGGTCATGCTTGTTGGTAGGGGTGAGCATTCCGTTTAAATCGATTCGAAATAAACAAAATCGAATAAGTCGAAATTCTAAAAATTTAAATTCGAAAGCGGACGAATAAGCCAAAATCGAAACCGAAGCGCATAACCAATTCAATTTATTCGATTTGTTTGGTTGAAAATTTTGTATTAGTTAATAGATCGGACCCAAAGTTAGAATTATGGTTAAATTATATTAAAATTATAATTTTTATACACATATTTGTTGAATTTTAAAGTTACGCACAAAGTTATACTAGTTGTTAAACTATCAAAGTTGCACTTCAAAAACACATACATAGAATTATTGTTTTCAAAATATACACATTTTTAATCAAAAGAATACATAAAATTGTGGATATTTACATAATTTTATAAGTCTTACTCGATTTTCGGTTTTCGACCGAAACCAAAATCCAAATCCGAAACCGAATATTTTTTTTTTGTAGTATTTTCAAAACCGAAATCAAACCAAACCGAACCTTTTATATTCGATTCAGTTTGGTTCTGTTTTCGGCCCAAAATCGAATAATGCTAACCCCTACTTGTGGTTCAAAGATAACTAAGCTATTTTACTATAATCTCTCTCAATTGAAAATGAATGAAAAGACAATTCAAAGTCTTTTAAAAATAACAGTTTATGGAGGGATGAATTATTGAAGATTTATAGAAAAGGAGATAAATTTAAGAAATTTAAGATTTACAAAGAAGGAAATAAATTTAAGAAATTTTCAGTAGTGGAAATGTGGCATGGAGTTTGTGTACCCTTATCAAGAAGCGATGCGCCAATGCATTTTGGTACCGTAATAGTTTAAAAAAATAGATTGGAATGTCCATTTTGGACTAATTGTTGGGTTGTCATCTTTCAACAAAGGTTACTCATTTTTTTTACTGGAATAGAGAATAAATTAGGGTTAGTTAAATTGGAAAAGTCCTGACGAATCGACGTGGGCGACCATGCAACCGATGTCATGTGTCGACGTCCTATTGGTCGAGATGCAAAATCTACAAAAATAGAGATGCAAAATCTACAAAAATCAACCCCCACTGTTTAAAAATTTTGGCCAATAAAAAGCCGACACGTGACATCGGTTCATGTGTTGGTCCCTCTTTCGGTATGTATGCATGTATGTATGTATGTTGAAGTTGTTGAGGAAGAGAAGATGATAAATAGCTAAATGGTTCCAATTCAAATGATCTGGAAAAACATTTCCAAACGGAGACAGACAAAAATGACTAGTTGGGTGCCAGCTCAGCTCAGTAGGAGAGTGTGGTCAAAATTGTAACATTTAGAAAGTTCTAGTGGACAGTTTCGTACTTAAAAATTGTTAGAAAGTTAAAAGATATTTCAAATTTATAACGTATCCTAATTCATCTGTATTATTTTTTTGGTCCTCCAAAATTAATCTTTTTTATTAAATAGAGAAGAAAAATAAAGAGAAAAAAGAGGGAAAAAAAAAGATCTTAGCAAACATGGAAGAAAAATAAAGAAATAAAAGTGAAAGAAAAATGAGTACGTTAATTTGGAGTGTACCCTTGTGTGCCAATATCAATGAGACACTCCAAAAATAATAATTTTTAATTTTTAATAATTTGAAGTATATGTTTCGAGTGTCACACTGTGGATGTAAATAAATGTTTTATAATTTCTAAATCAAAAAATTTCATACATAGCAATAAATTTTAGAAAAAATAGGACCAAACATAAATTTTGTTGAAATTGTAAAATTAGAATAAAAATGTAAGCGAACACCCTTAGTAACGATGTGTCTGTTGAGTCTGAACGATAAGTAAAATTTAACAAAATTTATTTAAACACTTTACAAAATTAAATTAAAAACTTAACTAAACTAAATTAAAAATTAAGAAAAATATTTAAACGTTATTGAGCATGAAACGGCACTTACTAAGGACGTATATTGGTAAGAAAATGTCTTTACTAAGGGCTTGTGTAGTCCAAAAGTCCTTAGCAAGAAAGCTTTTTTATTATTATTATTTATTTATTTTCTAACGATTACTTGTTTGCACATAATTTACTAAAACAAACTAAAAAATATTAATAGGTTGAGATGATTGAGTTCTTCTAAGGTATCAAAATAAAGTTCTTTAAAAGAGTATGGTTTCAAATCCCACCCTCCGTCAACATAAATAAAACGTCCATACTGAAACGTTTCTTGCACAATATACGTTTTTACTAAGGACGTATTATGAGCAATATACGTCCTTAGTAAGGTCCTTTTGTTGATTTGATTTTTTGACGTCTTTACTATGTACGTTTGTGTTTCTTTTTTATAAATTTTATAAACTTTGTGCCAATTTGGCCATGAGTTCATGGAGAGACCAGATGCGAACTTCCAAAATATGATCCTACACATAATGTAAAAAAATTTAAAAAAAATTAAAAAAATATTGTCATTACCAAAAATTGAACTAAGAAGCTTATATATGTAAGTTTAACATAGTAACCACTAAATTATTATTAGTTTATGTTAAGTAAGCCCCATTAAACGTACTAAATTTATTTTAGATAAAAAAATATATTTATATATTTATAATTAAATTGAATTTTTTGGCCTTTCGGATCCGTTGGTCCTGGACAGTCGTTCATGCTGTCATGGGCCAAGACTCACCCTGCTTTGTGCTCTTGACACAATTTTGCTAGATTATAATACTTTGGATAAAAAATTTGTTTCTATATTTTAATTTATACTGATAATCAGTTATATGTACAAATTTTATCATATTCATATCCATCGGAAATCCTTGTTGGAAAATTTAGAGTACACCGACACTGTAAGAAATAACAAATAAAAAATGTAGTTTATAATGAAATTTTTGTTTCATATTATATGTCGGTGGAGTATGGTTGGCACTCTACAACCTGTCGGTAGAGTTTGGAGTGTGAAATATAAATTCATAAATGATTGGGGGTCTTGGAGAGAAAGTTCGGTGTCAATTTGCAATATCTCCGTTCCGGACGGTACAACCACCACAATGGCAGGATGGTAGTTTCTCCGAAAACTGAGGGTGCGTTAACAAACCCACGTGGGGACCATCCCAACGTGGAGGCCAGCCTATAAGCATATTTTCGGTGCCCACGTGTACGGACGACGTGTCGAGACAACGGCCCCCCCTCCTGCTATGCTTTGTGGGCGCTGGGCTGGAGACAGATTGTCCCATTGGACGGCCCAGGCTCTCCGCCGGAACACTGTCACCCATCAACTCAACTCCAGTGTTTGTCCCGTCCCTTCTTAGCAATCATTATCACCCGAATAAAACTCATTATACGCAAATTTTTTCTTATCTTTCATAGATGTATAATATTTACATATTTTTGACAGATCCAAATTAGTATATAAATTTTAAAGAGAAATTTTGAGTTGCACCCCATAATATTTAACCATATTCAAGGTGCACCCCACTGTTTTATCATAATGTACAATACCCTCCACTTCCGTCAAAAACTAACGGTCAACTTCGTTGACCGTTAATTTTTGACCGAAATGTCCCTTCCATTTTTTCAAGCTGACGAGGGAGAACTGGTAATAATGATGATTTGTTAGGGGTATTTCGGTCAAAAATTAATGGTCAACAGAGTTGACCGTTAGTTTTGACGAAAGTGGGGGGTATTGTACATTATGGTAAAACAATGGGGTGCACCTTGAATATGGTTAAATATTTTGGGGTGCAACTCAAAATTTCTCAATTTTAAATATATAAAATTTTAAATATATTTTTTATAAATTATTAAAAAAAATTGGCACAAAAAATATACTGGAAACCTGTTTAATTAACCAAATTTGACAACATATTTAAGAATTTGAAATTTCTAACCTCAATATTTTTATTTTTTGAATATTTGATCGAATTTTTAACGTATTTTATTTGCACTGAGCCGATTTATACTCGTACTTTTGCAGTCCCGAATTTTTTTCGTTGGCCGAATTGCTAACAAGGGTCCCGTCTACCAAATACATTTGTAATTTTTTTTTCCGAATGTCCGGTTTAACGCATTCGACTTTGTGCACGCTACATTACGGACTATTTGGATTCATTTTTTTTTTCAATTTATACACACATTCATACACGTTTCATGCAGTTTGATTCCGAGACCGTCCGTCTAACCAAAAAGGTTATCTTTTTTTCAATGACCACAAAAACAATATGAGTTCGGCACATTAGTAAAATCATTTATTCTTCCAAACTTTTTCTTTTAATTTTATTCAGAAACAGTGTTACTCTAAACATTTCAAGTTTGTTAGTTATAGTCTTAGAAGAAAAAGATACTACGGTTCGCAGTTAGAGTTTATTGAAATTATTCTCTATAAACGATCACACATTCACTTAGCGTGCAACTCCAAGTACGTAGTTCAATATAATTTTTTTATTTCTATTGATTTGTGTATATTGGGAGCGATAGTCCATTTGGTTGACATGGTGGAATATTTTTTTACTAGAGATCAAGATTTAAGACTTACAATAAATATTATATTTTGTCACTCATTTTTTTGGGATTCTTTCTTATGAGCTAAATCCTAGCGACTCGAACGAGGGTGCAAAGTGCGTCTTTGATGACGCAAAAGTATCGAGATTTCAGACACTTTTGTGCATTGTTACATCGTTTATGTGTGAGTTCTCGCAAAATTTTCCCTTAGTATGGCACTCTTGCGCGGGATCAGCTCGTGCTGCACATATTTCGCGCACAGGGTGCTCACGCAAAATTACGCGCGCACGACAATGAGCTAGATTTTCGTGCGGAGGGTGTTCAGGGGAAAATGTGGGCCTCCGCAAGCATTGTGTCATATGGCTGATTAAGTGGATAATGGTTAGTAGCCGCTCCTTATTAGTGAAAATTTGTACATAATTGTTAGTAGTCGTCTCCTATCTGTGGAAGCAGCTGTTAGGTATGGTTTGTGCCTCCCCTATATATATCTTCTCTACTTCCTTTTTGAAAGAGGGAAAAAAATATTGCTACGAGAGGAGGGTTAGGAGCAGCAAGATTCGTCCGTTTATCCGGTTCGAGATCTACATCAAGGGTGACAACGAGTGTTCAAGACGTTCTATTCTACGAAGATGGACGGAAATAATCGAATCTTTCTTTAAGCAACATTGATCTTTGGATCTGTTTTCTAAAATTCTTCTTTTGTTTTTTTCTCGTTGTAGCAACAATGACTGCAAAATTTAATTATGTTTTAATTTCAACAACTTGTTGTTGCCATATTTTCGTTTCCAAGAGTCGGATTGTAATCTGGATGCATAAAGACCAAATGCTACAATCAATCATATTTTCTCGATTTTTACGTACAAACGTACGATATTCGTAACCCGGCAATAACAAAGAGGTTTTATTTTTTTTTTGGGGGGGGGGGGGGGGGGTTAGGGATAGGTTTAGGGTTATGCTTTTGTTGTTGATAATAAATAACTAGTTTTATAAAATTAATTAAAAAATTGTTAAAAAAAAAATTAATATAACATGTTCTTCCTCCTTATTGCCGCTTCTTTGTATCTCTCCCGTTTCTTGCAGCTCGGTCTTCTCCTCTCTCTTTCCACATCCCTCTCCACACTAACATTCTATTTATAGAGAGCAAAATTCTCCAGCTCCCCACCCAAATTCAAACACTCCCCCACCCATACCAAATCCTCAGACCCACATCTAATGAAATTTCTTCCCCCCACGATCTTAATCCCCAATCAGCAGCCAATTATTTTTCTAACCTAATATTGTGTCGTCAAAGGAATTGACGCACCCTTACAAAGAAGGGTGACACACTAATTCCTCTCCACACTAACAATGTTTTGATGCTAGCATCTCGTTCGCTATTATTTTTCTTAAATTTATCTTCTTTTCTGTAAATTTTCAACCATTCATCCCTCCATCAAATTTTTGATTATTTTTTCAAGACGAAGGAAATATCGTTTCACCAAATTTTCAATTGAGCGAGACTATAGTAAAATAGCTAGGTTTCTTTGAACCACAAGCATGACTGCGCCTTTCTTCTGTCTCCCTTTTTCTTTACTGTCTCTCGTTTTCTTTAATTTTTTCACAATAAGGATCTTGTAACTTAAATACAAGTCACAATGCATATCAACCCCCTACAAGTTTGGATATTGTAACTACTAAGTAGTCATAGACGTCCTTACAAAGGGAAGAGGAAAGGACAAAAATGATTGTGAAACTATCCAAATCAAACATGACTCAAAATTGTAATAAATCAATACCTTTTGATAAGTGCCAACTTAATACCCACTTCCATAACAGTTTCAACCAAAATAAAAAATGACCAAATTATCCTTCCCTTTCAAACCTCCCTCTCTCTCCCTTCCTCTTTTTTCGGTGGCGACGACCTTTCCACCCTCCTCTCCTCTCTCTCCGGCAAGTCCCCTCCCCCTCTTTCTCAGGCACCAGCGACCTGGGGCGGAGGGGGGGGGGGGGGGGGGGGGGGGTGAGGGCGGTTGGACGAGAGCTTGTCGCGGGGGTCGTCGAGACTGGCTCGGATTGCTTGGGAAGTGACATTTTCGTCCAATTTTTTTTTTCCAAATATGTCTCTACATTAAATCTTTTATTAATTTAAAATTTGAATGAACAAAATTAGAAGAGAATTTTATGATAACATTTTAGAAGTGTCACAAATTAATATCAAATTTAATGCAAAAAATTTAAATGAATAAAATTAGAAAAAAAATGTAAAATTATTTTAAGTGTCAACAACGACACGCAAAATATATATATATATATATGCAAATGACCTCTAGCCTAGTGGTTAAGAGAGATGCATGCGGCCCAAGTGGTCGGGAGTTCGAGCCTCAGTTATATATATATATATATATATATATATATATATATATATATATATATATATATATATATATAACTTTTTTCAACAATTTTTACATGATTTTATTTATTTTTTAAAATAAAATGGTTGATGATATGCACGGCTTAGACGACTCAATCTTGAGCCATTTTGAAGCTCCTTTATATATACTAATCACGTTCACGTATGTTGCAGGTATAAAAATATCAATAATAGTATTAATAAAATATAAAAATCTAAATTGTATTAGAATATTTTAAAATATAATTTGAATTTATTTTAATATGATTTGTCATGATTATTATTTTAAACTTTGGATATGTGTTTGTTTGGATAATGTTATGTAGTTAGTTTAAACATAATTTTAATTTTAAATGTATTCTAGTATATGGTAGTTTTTAATTTTTTACATGAGGATAGAAGGTTCGGTTACCCACATAAAATAAGGGAGGTAGTTAATTTTAAAATTTTTATTTTTTTAAAAAAAAGAAGAAACTTGTTTATGATATACACGACTTAGACGGCTCATTTTATTTATATATATATATATATATATATATATATATATATATATATATATATATATGACTTAGACGGCTCATTTTATATATATATATATATATATATATATATATATATATATATATATATATATATATATATACTCCAAAACCAGTCGACTGGTTTTGTATTATAGAACCAAACTACGTTTTATGGATTGGATTGAAACTTAGTGGTTGAGATGGAAGATGTAGACCTTACCACATTTTTAATTCATTTAATCTCAACCATGGCGCAATTCCAATCCAACGTGTATAACATAGGTTGGTGTTATAATACAAAACCAACCAGTTAGTCTAGAGCATATATATATATATATATATATAGAAAAACTTGGTGGTGAAACTTTTGAATTCCTAAAATACCCTTGAGTATTTTATCAACATGATGTTATTATATCAACTTGCATGTCATTTATATTTAAGAGTCAAATCAATAAAGTTTGCATACTATGGATTTTTTTTTCCATACAATCTTCATGTTCCAATGGTAATACTTTTTGTGTCATTACCATTTTCGAAGATTATTATGTTCAATCGAAAATTAAAATAATAAAATCAGTACTTCCAACAGCTAACCTTATGACATTTTAATAAACTACGTGCACAGCATGTACATGTAGATAGTATATATATATATATATTATATATATTATATATATATATATATATAGCAAATGACCTCTAGCCTAGTGGTTAAGAGAGATGCGTGCGGTCCGAGTGGTTAGGAGTCGAATTCCAGTGGAAACGATTCCAGAAACAATTTACCTGGTTCAAAAAAAATAATTATAGAAGTATAATAGCATTAAAAAGCATCATATGATTGTTCATGATCGAATATGATGTTTCTTGTGATAGGAGGGGAGTCTCTACTACTTTCTAGCGTGCTACAGATTCCATTTGTCGGCTGCCCATTAATTAATTACTGATTTTTTTATGCACTCTTTTGATTCGGGGACTTATTAATAATATGTTATTAATTCGAAATGATTTATGGGTGTTTTTTTTGTCTTTCTACTGTTGGTTTAGTCTTACTAACAAACAGTTGTATATATACTAGCATATGTGCACGTGCCTTGCACGTATTTTATATTTCTTAATTAGTTTAGGAAGACTCTTTAGAAAGACCAAAATGTAGTCTTCCTAATTACTAAGTTGTCCTTATTAAATTAATGAACAATTTTTAATTAGTATAAGTATGTAAGGGTATTTTCGAAATTTAAAAGTTTCACCATCTAAGTTTTCCTATATATATATATATATATATATAGTTTATACAAAATGTATAATAGCATGATAAACTCACGTATGTCTTTTGGGTCAATTGTCTCCAATTTTCTCCATAAATTGAAGGAAAAAATACACTTCCGTGTCGATCTACTTATCTTCGGCCACCTAGCCAGAGATTTTTGCCTCTCTCCTACAGCTCTCCTGCCATCCAGTCAAAGATTTTATGCCTCTTTTTGTTGATCACAAGGGTCCACTAGCGGATCCAGAATTATAATTCACCGAAGACACATTTATTAAAAATTCGGATACAATGTCTTAATTTTTTTTTAAGTATAATAATATGTAAAAGAAAAAATTTACTGGGGGCGCATCCGCCAGTGTCTCCCATGTAGATCCGCCGGTGCAAGGGTCACTCGGGTTCGGACTAAATTTTTATGCGTGTGATATTTGCTACTATTAGAGGGAGTTTTTGGCTGGTAACCTCCCAACCTTTTGGCGTTGGATTTATGTGTGTGATTTTTTTATGGTTGTTTTCTTGCTTTGTTAAGTTAATGATCATAAAGATGTAATCTTTAATAAATATTTTTGGTTTATCCTTCAATGAAAATATTTAACTAAAATACCGTATCTTGACAGTTATAAAATCACTAAGATTAATAAGAGATTCCATAACCTTGATGAATATTTGATCATCTCAGTGAGATATTTCATAATTTAATCATTAGAGGATTCGGATTTAGGTGGAGCTCCGATTTGCATCCATTAAGAAAGCTAATAGGCTCAAATATTAAATTCTGAGTCTGGGCCTCGGCATATAAAGTTCTCTCCTCTACTGAATTTTTATTATGATCGTCAGGAGATGAACTAAATATGTGGACTGTCTCATATAAAAAAAATAATATAGATAATCAAATTTCTTGGCCCGTACTTGAATATGAAAAATATATTCGAGCGGTTTTCAGGATCCTATGTCTCAAATTTGACCATTTGTTCCCGTGACACACACATTATATATATCATAAAAATCATATATAATGTGGGTATGGTTTAAAAGCAGAAAAAAAAAAAAAATAATAATTTAAATGGATGAAGATAGCCCAACCATGAACAAGTATAAGGACCTTTCAGCTTCTCTCATTTTCTGGCCAATAAGAGCACACGGCCTCATGTTAGTCTCTATAGCCTTGGGCTTTCTAGTCAATCTATAAGTTAATATTTAAAAGTAATCACACTCTAATCAATCCTAATATTACAAACAAATAACATCCCAACTATAGCATTTGAAATTTTTGGACATATTAACTTCTTATTGTTTAATTTTGGTACCTCAATTTCATAAACTGTTATTTTAAAACATATTTGGTCAACTTTGAAACACATCAAGATTACATTAAAACATATCTTGTAGTACAAAAGTATAATTTAAATATCTGTATTATAAAAAAAAAGTAAAATATTTTTGATGTATTTTAAAATTAACGAAAGATGTTTCAAAAGATCTAATTATAAAGTTAGTATGTCAAAATCGAACAGTCAAAAAATTTAAGATGACAAAAATGTTCGAAGGCATTAGTTGAGATGAATAATAATAATAATAATAATAATAAGATAGTTTGGTGGATAGGCAATTCGCTGTGGTCAGACCCAGATGGGGACTGGCAAACTAGACCTATTTTTTTGAAATTTGCACTCCATGTGTGTGCATGAATTTTGTATGGCATATGTTGTTAGTTAGGTGTGGAGTAAGCATCATAGTTACTGGCTATGAGCAATTTCATGAGCTACATTCACAAATTATTCACGAGGAGATGTGAAGATGACAGGTGTTCACTGTCGGCAGATGCTTGTCCTTTGGTTCTTGGCTCTGACTAAAATTAATTAGCACATTAACTATAGTTTTTATTATTATAGGGAATTATCTTTGGTTAGGTTAGGTCACGGTTGTGAAAATGACATTTTACGAGATGGCAAGTATGGGTGATAAATAATTTGTCAAAAAATATATTCATTTTGCGGTTTTGACTGATAAATTATGATTTTGCAATTCCATTTTTTTTATGCTACCTCCCGTATACCCATATCCTAATCCTTAGAGGTGCAACTCGGACTGCTTAAATCTGAGTCCGATCGGATAAAATCGTTAATGAGTTGGATTATGATTGAAATATACTCGGAATCGGATTAAAATATTTGAACCCGATAAAAAATTGAAATGGGCTCAGGCTCATGTGTCAGGTTAACCAAAGAACCCGAAATCTAACATACATATAATTTATATTTTTTAATATATACACTGTTCCATACTTCGAAAATAAAAAGTCTAAATCATAAAAATTTCATCCAAACTCTTCAATACCTTATGGTTAATTTTATTCCGTTTGTATTTTGTAATGATTGTGACTTGATTATTATTTTATTATGTGTTTAATATTAATTTTTTTTAAAATTACTTAAAATATTATATTGGAGTCCGACAAATCCCATGGACTTAACTCAATGCGAGCACAACCTCAGGAACATAGGTTCCTTTTCTATTCCTCCGGACACGCTCTTGGACTTCATATATTGGACCAACTAGGTTTATGATCCATTAGTTTGTACTCGGGTTGAGCTCAAGCCCAACCCAACCCGTCCGAGTTGCACCCCTACTAATCCTAAATCTAACATATCCACAAGATCTCTTCCAGTCTTGACACTTCGGAGTTCGGACCTGTGAGTCTCCCTCCTTCTTGTATATTATTATTAGGAATATTTTAGCAAATATCTCCATTCAAAATATAGAAACTAGCATATACCTCAAATTTTTTAAAAAAACTAGCAAATGTCTCATTCCTTTCTATGGAACAAATAAAAATATAAGATATACTCCCACTATTTAACCAAAATTTGGGGTGGTTTACAAGAATGGGAGAATTTCCTAGATTTTTAAATAATGGTGGTATATGTTAGTTTCTATCTTTTGAAAGGAGGCATTTTCTAAAGAGTTTTGCTATGCCTACAACCAATGCTTACAACCTACTACAACCTGCCACGTGTCGGATTTCGATTGGAGGAGGGGAGTAAATGGTGGGGTCGGATGGAGCCCATGTAGCAGGGGGGTGTGAGGGGTGGTGGGACCCGGTGGGACCATGTGTAAGGGTGGGTGAGTGAGGTTGTAAGAATTTGGTAGTAAACTTAGCATTTTTTTTGCTAAAGAGCTTTGCTATGCCTACAACCAATGCTTACAACCTACCTACAATCCGCCACGTGTCGGATTTCGATTGGAGGAGGGGAGTAAATGGTGGGGTCGGGTGGAGCCCATGTAGCAGGGGGGTGTGAGGGGTGGTGGGACCCGGGGGATCCATGTGTAAGGAAAATAATTTTTTTCTAGTAAAAGCACTAACTCACGTAAAATAATTTTTTTCCCTAATCTTATCAAAATATCATTTAAATATTTAAATTAAATTAATATTTGTTTACATAATTTTGTATTTTAATTAAGATTTATAGAAATTTAAATTTAAATTTAATTTGTTATGTATATATGTAAATAGAAAGAAGTATTCAGTTATGTGGAAGAAAAATAAAAAATGGGTATTCGGTTATGCGGAAGAAAACGAGAGAAAGTTTAAAATTATAACCTTTCGTAATTTTTTTAAACAAAATGATTGATGATATACATATGGCTTACACAGCTTAATCTTGAGCCGTTTTGAAGTTCCCTTATATTTAGTAGTAAATGCACGTACTTTGCACGTATAATTACGCATAGTAAGAATATTATTCAATTATAGTCAAGTATCTCTTCTAACTCATGTGGTTAAGGTGTGAGGTATTTTTCTTGTTTGATTCCTCATGTTGACTAATTTAAATTTTTTTCAACAATTTTTTACATAATTTATTTTTTTGAAAATAAAATGGAAATAATATAATTACGAATTAGACGGCTCAAAAGTGAGCCGTTTTGAAGTCCCATTATATAGTAGAAGATTAGTATAGATGTTTTGATTCATGATAAAATTTATTTGTCTTTTTTTCTCTTTTGAATGCTATGCAGTTAAAGACTAGTTTAAATCCGACTTAGCCGATTTACTAATTTATTTTGAACAAATATTGTTTTCAGATCCGTTAAAGGATAAGTCATCCTATATTTGATACTAGTAAATGTACGCACTTTGCACATATAATAAGGTATAATAAAAATATTATCCAATTTTTGTCAAATATTTCTTCTAACTTATGTAGTTAAGGTATGAGGTATTTTCTGGTTTGGTTGAGTTAGATTTTCCATTATAACAAACTAGTCACGTTCACGTGTAAAAAAAATCAATAATTGTATTAATAAAATATATAAAAATTTAAATTATATTATAAATATTATTTGAATATTTGAATATGATTGTTATGTTTTTTTTTAAATTATGGATATGTGTTTAATTAGATAATATTATGTAGTTAGTTTAAACATATTTTAATTTTAAATATATTCTAGTATTGGGTAATTTTTAATTTTTTACATGAGAGAGAGTTCGGTTACCTACGCAGAAGATAAGACAGGTAGTTAATTTGATATCTTATTATTATTATATTTTTTTTAAAAAAGATTGATGATATACACGGCTTAGACGGTTCAAGTTTGAAATGTTTTAAAGTCCCTTTATAATAGTAGAAATTTAAACTTTTTTCAACAATTTTTTATATAATCTAATTTTTTTAAAAAAATGAACCGTAATATACTGACGGCTTAGATGGCTCATTTTTGAGCCGTTTGAAGCCTCATTATATAAGAAGATGATTACATCCTTATCATAAACCCTGACCTGATAAGCAAGAAAACAAGTCTTCTCCTTTTTCCAAAGCTAAATTCACGTTTTATCATAAAACTCTCACAATTTACCTAATCTTCACATGAAGATTGATATCCCATCCCCTCCCACATGTGTTCATGTAAGCATGCCCAAGCAAGAATAAAGCATGAATACATTGATCCAGTCCATCAACTACTCCGAAGTTCCTGCTGGTGAGAGTCCTAGTTTCGAACGCAGGACCTCCCCAATAATTCATATCTGTCTGGTGGTTTACGATCTCTCCAATAACTTTTACAGCCCCAACTGCTGGACCACCCTCGATGGACCGTAAAATGCTGGATGATTGAAAGGCTTTTGAGAGTTATTATCTAACATCAAACTTGTAAGGTAAACACCTTTCCAAACGTAAATGAAAGCTTCATTTGTTAGCACGAAATCATTGTGAATTTTTAGTTCCAAAACACCTCTACATTTCGGCCTATGTCTCAACCACAATTTTGGCCCACAAGTATTAGGGGCCCATGTCGTCGTGTTCATTATTTTCAACTCAACTCTTTCTTAAGCAAGTACAATTAAGTTCAATTAAAGGTG